>CM038147.1:371799036-372230845 GCA_021437245.1 Aegilops speltoides | reverse complement strand
GTGTAGCTGAAATGATAGTCTCCCAACACTCAACTCACTCTCATAGGATTGGATCTGGTGGAAAGATGATTTGAGTGGAAAGCAACTTGGGGAAGGCTTGAGATCAAGATTCAAATGGTTGGATTGGAATATCTTGGTCTCAACACATGAGTAGGTGGCTCTCTCTCAGAAAATGGGTAGTGGAAGTCTAGGCACGATCTGATGGCTTCCCTCACGAATAAGGAGAGGGTGGAGGGGTATATATAGCCTCCACACAAAATCTAACCGTTACACACATTATACCAAACTCGGTGGGACCGAATCAGAAAACTTGATCGGGCCGATTTAGTACATATGTGACCATTAGGCTATTTCGGTGGGACCGATATGATCCACTCGGTGGGACCGATGTGCAAGGGTTAGGGTAAAACTTCATCTCAGTTTGACCGATTACATCTTCTCGGTGAGATCGATTTGGTAATAACTAAAACAGAGAGGTGTGTCGGAGTAATGGGCCATGGGTAGGCTGACCCAGGACCCAAGATCTTTCAAGACATCGGGGCAGGTCGCGCCTCAGCGGAGTCCCGCTAGGCGATCTTGAGAAGGCGAGTCCAGTGGGCGACCTTGAGCCGAGGCCGAGTCCAGTGATCGACCTTGAGAAGGCCATTCCCAGTGGCGACCTTCAAGGCGGAGTCCTCGGATGGCGACTCTGAAACAAGCCGACTCGGACTCGCGACCTCTCAAGGGGCGGTGAGTCGGCCCACGACCTTCCACGAAGCCGATCACGGGGTACATCCCCGCCGTGGCTGTCCCCTCGGACCCACGGGAAGAAGGGCATAGCTACGATGAGCTCACGTCACGGGAGATCTCGGTGGAAGCGTGGCGGATGTCGCCATGCCTCCCTTTCCTCAGCCACGGTCGCAAGCCTTTGTGCCCCACGCTGGCGTCAGCGTGACGGCCGAGATCGCCGGAGCCGTCGGTGAAATAGAAGAAAACGGCGAAGAGTCGAAGCGGCCCCTACGGGAGTCGGCTTCCCAGTCGGCCGCCTCTCGGCTGGGCCCCTGAAGCCATAAACCAGATTGGGCGGGGAGTGGCGGCGGTGGATCACGATAGGCGGCATGCGCTTGTCCCCGACCCCATGACCGAGCTCTGCGTCATCGGGAAGCGCTACCGCGATGTTCACATCCATGAGCCCGCCGGTTGGCCCAGCCTGCCTGCGAGGAGGGCGGCTGCGAGAAGCCCGACGGCTGAGGGGAGCCACGCCCGATCGGATTACCATTGTACCCGAAGTAGGCCTATAAACCCCCGGGCACCCATGCAAGGTTGGCCTTGGATAGGTTTAGACACATAGCAAGAGGGAAGAAGCTAGCCTTGCTCCTCCTGCCTCCACACAGCTCGAGGAGCACCATTGTACTATCAACCCATAGTGATCATCGCGGAGACCCTTGAGCAGCGATGGGAGTGTTATCTCCTCGGAGAGCCCCGGCTGGGTAAGATTCGCGGCGTGCATGTCTTACGCCTCATCCCGTTCCGAGCACCGCGACGTTCTACTCGCCCCCACCATGATAAGCCACCGTTTGGCATATGTCGCATCAACCCACGACATTTGGCGCCCACGTGGCCGAGGTGCACCGTCGTCCGAGAAGATCTGTTGCGGGCGGGAACCCTCTTCCTCCGGGCGGCGCAGCCAGCCCCGGCTATGGATGGATGGAGTGCATCGACGCCGCTGCGGCGCGAAGCGCCTGCGGCGGCGAGCGGCCTCGCCGAACTCATCGGCGGTCGCGCCTCTCGATGAACCCGTGCCAAGCGCAGTAGCGCGGGTGGCCCCGAACCTTCTCGCGAGCCTCCTCGACCAACTTCAAGTCGCCGCGAGCCCGCGTGAACTTGGAGTCCGTGGCTCCTCCGGACCCGATCTGGTCGACTCCGGCGCCGTATCGCGATACCTTCCCCACCAGCGTGGTGGTTACTGACGAGCCGCTTCCATACGAAGGAAGCGGCGGAAGTGCCGTCTGCGAAGGTGCTCGTCATCGGCCATGCCGCAGCACTCCGGTAACGCCGGAGACCGCCGCCGCGGCTGCGAGACCTGTCGCGCTACTTCGAGAGGGCCAGCGGGCGAAGATCTTGAAAAGCGCGCCCAGATCATTGAAGCGCGCCAGAGATTGCAAGCATGAGACGCTTGTCGAAACAGCCTGCTGAGATGGACGTGCTGTGTGGCGGCTCGCCAGCTCCGACCGGGCCGAGCCGTCTCGGTGTGGTCGAGGAGAGGCCAGCCGGCCGCCCGATCTATTGAAGGCGGCGCTTGTGTCGCCACCTGCTGCGAGAGAACATCGCGCGCTGGCGGCGACAAGAGCGAGGAACCTCGGCGGTGAAAAGCGCCGTGTGATAGCGGGCGAGTCCAGCAGCTCCTCGGCGCAATTTCGCCGCATAAAGCGGCGGCGGCGCGCAGAACGCGCATGCGAAGAATGACGACTACCTCGCCCGAGATCAAAGCGCGACCTCCCGGACGCCGGTGGCGGAGTCCACAGGGAGGAGAGAGAGAGCGGCTTCGAGCCATAGCGGACTTCGCATCTCCGCCAGCGACCAAGATGGCGCCCAGGAAGCAATGGAGGCGAGATGATTATCTGCCTCCCCGCCCGAAAGAACGGGCGAAGTCTCCGCCGCTGAGCATCCGACTCGGAGATCGCGCAGCCGCCGAGAGAAGTCGGAGAAAACGATGCCCACCACCGGATCGACCGACTCCACAGATCCCTGGCGTTAGAAGAAGAAGACGAGCTGAGTCCGCTTTGCCGGGCCCGCGTCAGAGATTTGAGCCCTTCCCCAAGGGTTCCACTCCTTGAGATACGCCCAATACACGGCTCCGTGAAGCCGGAGGATTAGCTGATAGACTACCTACGGTCCGTCAACGCCGCCAACGGCAACAAGCGAAATCGCCGTAGAAGTATGTTCCCCTCATGCTCCAGGGGGCGGCCGGACATGGCTGAACAACGAAGCCCCAGCAGATCAACAGCTGAGATTCGACTTCCTTTGAAGCCTTCATTCGCAACTTCACCCGGCCGCGTACGCGACCTCCCAAACCCGCCAGCTCTCCTTGTGCGTGCAAGGCCCGAGGAATCGGCGCGACTATCTCCTTGCTGGGGCGGCTCCAGAAACTCCTGCGGCGTGCACGAGGTGCAGGCCATTGAGTACTTTTACGGCCGGGTGGAGAGGCACCCTCCTCAAGCACAAGCTCCTCTGCGACAAGCCCGAAACCCTCGACGAGGCTGCTAATCACAGCAGACAAAATGCGCCACGGTCGACTCCTCTATGAAGACGGAGATCCAAGTCAACGCGGGCCGCAGGTGACTCCTCAGGCTCCCGGGCGCTGGTGGAGACGCCCCGCCGGCAGCAACGAGCGACAACAAGCGCCAAAGCCCCACCGACTAACAATAGTCGGCAGAAATCGCCAACGAGAAGATCAGCCACCGGAGGGCAGCCTCGGCCAAGCGGCGGAAGAGGCGGCAAGTCAACTGGTTGCTGGCTTTCTCTTATGGCGGACTCTGGATGGTCCTTGCAAGTTTCACAGCAGCGCCAAGCCGAATCAAACCACACCACCGAAGAAGTGCCAGCGGCTCGTCCGGGATTGCCAAGGAGGCGGCCTCGCCCTCCGCCGCCCTGCTGGGTCTACGCCAGCCTCCGCCGCCTCCAGCGACGGCGGCTCGGCTACCGGGCGCGGTCCGGGCGAAGTTCCCGAAGAGCAGGGCATCGTGGTGTTCACCCGATCTGGCGGATGATCGGCGCCGAAAGCGCCAACACAGCGACAAAGTCAGCGATGGCAGCAAAACTCTGAGTTCATGCATTGGTCAAAAGCCTATCAGTCGGGTGGGCAGATCACCCAGAGGTGATGCCGGCCGGGCTCTTCGCCTTAGTTCTTGGAGCAACCTTAATACCGATAGGCGGGCCGCCCGTTTCTCCGGGTCACGATAGGCGGAGCAGCAGCATAAACATCACAGCACAAGGATACCTTGGGCTTCGGAATCAGCGGAGGCAGCTGCGAAAGCGAGTGCACCGTGTTCCATGGGATCGCCCGGCCTCTCTGACGTTACGCCGATTGGCAAGATCCTCGATAGGCGTCCTCTTCGAGGACAAAGATCACTTCACGCTGAGAGCGATCTGGTTCGAGGTGGTGGATTGGAAGCCCGTACCACTAACGTATAGGCCGTGCCTGCTCTGCCAAATTCATGGCGAGTTCCCCACCTCGCCCTACCTCAAGATGAAGATGCCGACTTCCAAGGGATCTGACCGTTGCGGGCGACTACAAGAAGTCGTCACTTTGTCTGGCCGAGCCGGTCGGCTGGCGAGTCTTTGGTGATCGCGGCGGCGGCTCCTTGACCGTCGTGGCGATGGCTGGGAAGCGGCGGATATGTCGCCCGACCCCAAGGAGTCGGAGGCGGAGGATCATTCAAGCCGGCTAAAGAAACCAAGAAGATACCCTTGGACCGGAGCACCCAGAGAGGTACGCTGTCATGGGCACTGGCCTCGACAGCAAATAGGAAGGCGAGCTCGCCGATTTCCTCCGTGAGAATCGGGACATCTTCGCGTGGTCCCCCAAGGACATGCCAGGTGTACCGACGGAATTCGCCGAGCACAAGCTACACGCCAAAGCCGATGTGAGCCTGTCCGAGCAGCCTTTGCGCAGCCTCGTCAAGAGAAAAGAAGAGTAGTGGGAGAAAGAATAGCCCGCCCACGCAGCCGGCTTCATCATGGAGGTGTTTTTTCCGGAAAGGTTGGCCAACCCCATACTAGTGCTGAAGAAGAACAAACAGTGGCGGATGTGCATCGACTACACCAGCCTCAACAAAGCCTGCCCGAAGGATCCGTTTGCTCTGCCAAGGATCGATCAGTGATAGACTCCACAGCCGGATGCGGCTGTTGAGCTTCTTGGATGCATACTGGGATATCACCAGATCAAGCTGAATCCACGGATAGATCAAGACCGCATTCATCACGCCGCTTGGAGCCTTCGCTACCCGACGGGGACGCTCGGCTTGAGGAATGCGGGCGCCACCTTTCAGCGCTGCATGCAAATGCCTCCTCAAGCAACTCGGCAGGAATGCCCATGTTTATGTGGATGATGTGGTGGTAAGACGGAGAAGCGTGGACGCTACTAGAGGATCTTAAAGAGACCTTTGAGAATCTGCGCCGATTCCGCATCAAGCTCAACCTGCAGAAATGCATGTTCGAGTCCCACCGCCAGCTCCTTGGTTTTACGGGTCCGAACGGCATAGAGTGCAACCCTGCGTGAAGATCAAGGCCATTGAGAGGATGGAGGTACCCAGCCGATCGCTGGATGTGCGTAGTTCACCGCTGCTTGGCTTCAATAAGCCGATTCATCACCGGTGGGCGGAAAGCTCGCCATTGTATCAACTGATGAAGAAGACCACTTTTTTCGAGTGGAACCACAAGGCGATGAGGCATTTCTCCAATCGAAGAAGATGCCGACGACTTCGTGTTGGCGGTTCCACTCCCAAAGAGCCCATGCTCTTATACATCGCCGCCACCAGCCGGGTAGTCGCACTGCTTATCGTAGTCGAAGCGCAAGGAGGAAGGCAAGGCGCCCCGGTCCGACACCAAGATATTACCCGAGCGAGGTAATCGCCGACTCCAAGCAGAACTACCTCACTACCGAAGATGTGCTACGGCGCACTTTGCCGCCAAGAAGTCAAGCCCTACTTTCAAGAGCATCCTATCACCATGGTCCGCACCGCCCCCACTCACCGAGATCGAGAGGAAGTCAAGATGCTTCCGCCGAGGGCCAAGTGGGCTATTGATCCGCTCCCTACACCATCTACTACCAACCTCGTGACCGCCATCAAATCGGCGCTTAGCCGACTTCCTCGCCGACCGGGCCGAGACTCAATACTTGCCGCTCGCTACCGACTCTACTCATTGGCGATCTGATTTCGACGGGTTCCAAGATGCACTCCGCCTCGGAGCCAAGCGCCGCCCTCACCTCCCAAAAGGCGATAAGCTCAAATACGTGTCTGCAAATTCACTTCGCCGCCTCCAACAACGTCCCAATATGAAGCGCCATCCATGGGCTTCGCCATTAAAGAACTCGGCATTCACGGATCTCGTGCTATGGCGATTCGACTTGGTGGTGCAAAGAAATATCCGCGATCGACGCCAAGGACGCAAACATGGCAAGCTACCGCTTCTTGCAGCAGCTCAATGGATATTTTGAAGGATGCGACCTCCACGCATCAAGAAACGATAACGATCAAGAAGATGGATTGGCATGAGTCGGCTCCACTCGCCAGCGATACCTTCGCGCCGCCTTCAACGCCTCCTCAAGCCGTCTATCAAGCCTTCGCTGAATCCGACTCATTTTCGTGCCGCCCCAGAGATAGTCGGATCCGACTCAAGACCCCAAGAAGCGACTCAAGAAAGCTACAGCTGCCTGGGATCGCGCCCGGTCGGCCGGGGATCTGCGCCATCGGCCGGGGATCTCGCGAGTCGGCCCGGGACTGCGCCACCAGCCCCGGGACCGCGCCAATGCCCCAGAGATTCCCTCAATTCAGCAAGCGGCAGAAATCCAACCCGCCGCCCCAGCCCAGCCACCCTTGTCCAAGTCATGGTGGCAATCAAGAGATAGCAGCACCTTCATGGTGCAGCCCATCCTCAAGTTCCTAGTCAACAAGGAGTTGCCTGCGGATGAGACTCTGGCTCGGCAAGTGCAACGCCGAGCGGCAGCCTACACCATAGTCAACAGAGAGTTAGTCAAACGCAGCGTCACTGGTGTCCACCACGCCAGCAGAGAATCGAGCAAGGCCAAAGCGATCCTCAAAGACATCCATCGTATGCAGTGTGGTCACCATGCAGCCTCGAGGGCGCCAGGCCAAAGCCTTTCAAGACGGTTTCTTTTGGCCGACTGCCCTAGAAGAAGATAAAGAACTAGTCAAGAAGTGCAAGGTGCCGTGTGTTCCGCCCAAGCCCTTCACCAAGCTCAAGATCAAGACAATCCCCATCGCTCGCCCTTCGTAGTTTGGGGCTTGGACATGGTGGGATTTTTCAAGACGGCCCGAGGCGGCCTGACTCATTTGCTCGTCGAAGTGGACAAGTTCACCAAGTGGGTAGAAGCAAAGCCCATCAAGAAATTAAACGGGCCCACATCAGTGACCTTCATTGCCGACATCACGGTGCGGTACGGCATACCGCATAGCATCATCACCGACAACAGCACCAATTTCGCCAAAGGCGCCTTGGCTCGTTTCTGCGCGACGCAGGGCATCCGACTGGACCTAGCGTCCGTTGCCCATACGCAGTCAAACGCCAGGTGGAACGGACCAACGGTTCATCCTATCCGCATCAAGCCTCGATTGGTCGAACCACTCGAGCGCCGGCCGGGTTGTTGGGTGGAAGAGCTGCCTTCCGCCCTCCGAGTCTCGCGCACAACACCGAACAGATCAACCGGCTTCACGCCGTTCTTCCTCGCTTCACGGTGCAAGTTGTCATCCCGACGGATATACAATTCGACTCTCCGCGAAGTCTCTATGTACACCAAGAGGAGGCTGAAGAAGCACGCCAAGACGGCGCCGACCTGCCGGAAGAGGGCCGCTATTGGCACTCACCGGTCCAAAGATCTACCAGCAGAGTCTGCGCGATACTACAACCGCAAGGTCAAGCCAAGATCATTCCAACAGGGCGACCTTGTGCTCCGGCTGATTCAGAGAACAGCCAGCCAGCACAAGTTGTCGGCGCCTTGGGAGGGCCCCTTCATCATCAGCAAGGTGCTAGGGAACGACGCCTACTACTTGATCGACGCTCAGAAGCCTCGAGCACGCAAGAGAGACGACTCTGGCAAGGAAACAGAGCGCCCGTGGAACGCAAATCTTCTAAGAAGATTTTACAGTTGATGCGATGTATCACGCTACCTCCTTTTTGTATTAAGTACTAAGATTTAGGCCCTTCGAGACGGTGCTCGGGACTGCCTTTTTGATTACCCGTATGATATGGATCTCGCCGTAAATGCGCTTCCTTTTTATCATACCGTTCGCACTGGTCCGACTAGTCGGCCCGGGACTCGCCATTTTGTGCTATGAAATGCTCCCGAGGTCGACAAGTAATGTGCCGCTACCAAAGCCGCCTCCTCACAGAAGCAGCAGCTCGCAGAGCGACTGGCCGCAAAGCGGGGGCGGAAAGAGCGAAAGACACATGAAAAACGGTTAAGGACTTAAGAGCTACGCGATAGCCCAAGCCGGCTCCCGCTTTCTTTCATCGAGCCGACTCACGAGCAGCAATCGGCTCATAGTCTCAACTTTATCAAAGACGGCCGATTTTTGAGAGTCGGCTCGTCGACCTCCAGCCAAACTTGCTACGGCGTTCTAAACGGTTAAGTACTTGCCTCCTATAGTAGCCGAGCTTTGACCCGGCGGCAATTGCAGAGCGGCTGCCCAGCTTGGCAAGGCAAAGAACCGGAAGGAAGGCGGCAAAGGGAAAAAGTCTAAAGAGCCAAAGCAAGGAAAGGCGGAAATTTGATAAATATTTACATAAGGCCTTTGGCCAAATACACCCTTCTGGGTGGAATTGTTCGTGAATCGACAAGTTTTTAAGAACAAAAGAGATGTAAGGCTGATGCACTTAAGGGCGGCTCCGGAGCCGGAGGGCCGGAGGCGGCGGCGTGTCCGACGTCCGGGCGATGGGCTGGCGGTCTCGGCCTGGTCGCCTTCGGATGTGCCGCTGGTCCTTTCGAGGCTCGCTGTCGGAGGCGCGATCAGCCGAGGCTGGCTGCCCGCCTCGTGTTCTCGCGCTTCTTCTCGCCTCCCTCCGACTTCGCCTCCTTCGGTGCTGGAGCCGATTACCGCCGAAGTCCTCCTTGTACTGGGTGCATCCTCAACCACTCGGCGGAACCTCCTCGCCGCCGGCAGTCCGCCGGGCACGAAGACACTGGTGTCCGTACTGGCGATGGCCGCCGGCGCCGATAAGGGCGCTTTCCACGCCTCAACTCGCTCGGGCCTCTCGACCGAACGCTGCCAGCGGTCCAGTCCAGCCTGTGGTACCACCTTGATTTAACTCTGGGCCGGCGTGTTCGCACGGGCCGAGGAGCCCTCCAAGCTTCAAGCGACCGACGGCGACTTCCACCGGTCGGCCGTCCGACCGGCGGCGAAGAGCCGGCACCTCCGCCCTGGGCGGCAACGACTTAAGCGCCGTGGCGCTGAAGACGACGATCAAGCGATGAGCAGGACGGCGGCGAGCCCGGCGCTCAAGAGCTGCTCACAATGGTTCGGGGCGCGGGCGGCGATCACTCGCCTGCGCCCTCTGCTCCTCCCGAGCCGCCTCGATGGCTGTGAGGGACGGCTCTGCAGTGGCCGGAAAGAAGTCTGCCAAAGACAAGAAAAGGAGACAGCCATAAAACCAAGACAGTCCGACACAAAGTCAAGGACCAAAGAAGAAAAGCCAGGAGTTACCATCAACGATGTCCTCGAGCTCGTGATAGCCGGAGGTCAAGATCGCCTCACGGTCGGTCCAGCGCCCGCCCATCGCGAACTCGGCTAGGAGGGCCTCTTCCGCGACTTGGCGCCCTCCCCGTGCTTTCCGGCAGGTCCTTCGCCGCCAGCTGCGTTGCTGCCAGGTCGCGCCTCGGACGAGATTGTCGACTCCTCCTCCTTAGCGCGACGGGCGGTATTGGCCTCGCCCAGCTGCTCCCCGGAGGGCGCCATTGGTGCTCAAGCTCAAGAAAGACAAACATCATCAACAAGAAGGTCGCTGGAGATCCGCCCGATCGCCAGCATCGGCCGCCCAATCTCGGGATTACAGCTCAGGCGCCACCAGCTTCGCGGAGAAGAAAGAAAGAAGAAGGCGCCGGAGAGATCCGCCCGACCGCCAGCAGCGGCCCGATCTCGGGATTACAGCCCGCTGGTGCGCCAGCCGCTTCGCCAAGAAGGAAGAATCCGCCATTTCGACTTTCCGCCAGATCGGGCGGTCCGCTTCTCAGCTCCTCAACGCTGCGGTTGAAGGCAGTAGCGCGGAGGTTGTGGTAATCCTGCAAGGCCGCAAAGCAAAGTCAGCCTTCGGAGTTGTTAGAAGGAGTTCAGCCGCCGCTCAGCAGCCGACCAACTCGGGATTACACTCAGCAGGGTGCTTGGCGCGCCTCACGTAAAAAGACAAGAGACCAAAAAGGAAAACAAAGCATACCGGACGGAGGCCGCCGGGCCGATGCGTCTTGGTGTAGAGCTGAGGGTCGCTTGTTGCACAACTTGACCGAACGCCCGTAGCGCTGATTCAGCGGGCTGGTGCCGCTTTCACGCACCCCACCGGTGGGCGCGGCTCGAGGCTTCAAATCCGTGTTCGCCAGCTGGCGGCGCTGGCCTCCGGGCTCGCGGCGCGAACTCGCCCTCTCGACCCGGCGCGTGTCGGCACGGCGACTGGAGAAGCAATTGGCGTCGGCATCGCCGCAGCGGCGGATCCCGCGATCCACCGGCTGCTTGCCGTGGCGGCTCAAGACGGAGGCGGCGGAGGTGGCGGAGGCGACGCGGGTGTCCGAGCCCGAGCGCCGCCGCCATCCTCCGCGAGAGGGTTTGCGGTGCCGACCTCCCCGGTTTGCCCCGTGAACTCGGGGGGCGGCGGCGCTGACGACAGCGGAGGAACGAGCATTGCCGCCGGCGACGAACGGCCTCTCGCGTCCCGCTTCCGCGCCGCGCCACGGCCTCCTCCAGATGCCGCTGGGCGTTGGCGGCCGCCTTCGCCCGCGCCTTCTCCAGCGGTCGGCCTCCTCCTCCTCGCGCTTCTCCCGCTGCGTTCCGTTGCCGCGCTCTCGGAGGTCGGCGGCAGGATCAACCCGCCGCATATTGGCGGACGTCGCCCCCGACCCCATGATGGAGGGCACGGCGGCTCTCTCAAGGGAAAGGGGGGCGCTGGAGGAGAAAAAGGGGGGGGAGTCACAAAGATTCAAGCGATGTCAGAAAAGAAACAAAGGGCAAGGGACTTACGAAGAAACAAGCGGCGGCCTTTTCACTTCCTTCCGGAAGCGGTTGGCCTTCGCGGCCACCTCTTCCTGCTTGGTCGCGGCGGCGGTTCCCCTGGGTTTCTTCGACCTGCCGCCGGGAGCACTCGGCCCGGCGTGACGCGTTTTCGCGCCGGCCTGGTTGGAGGGGGCGGCTCTTGGTTGGCGGCGGGGCGACTTCTTCGCCGATGTCGCTTCGCCCCGGGCGGCGGTCGCCGACACCCGAGGTCGCCGTCTTCCTCCTCTCCGCCGCCTTCGGCGTCGGCCTCCAGCGCCGCGGCCCCCAAGTCGGGGTCGTCGACGTCGCTGACCTCGCGGTCGGGGACGTACTCACGCGGCTCTCTCGTGGCGCCGGCAGCGGGCGCCGTGAGAGGGTTCTGCTCAAAATACCAACAAGATCAGAGCTCGAAGTCGGATACAAGCGAGATCGAAGTACAGACGGAAACAACTTACCACTGGCGGAGGGTTGTCACGCGAGTACGGCTCCTTGCCGAACTGCCACTCGTCGGTGAACTTGCAGTGGGCGATGAGGTTCACCATGTTCGCCACTTCTCCACGCGGCATGTCTTTGGTGCACAGCCGGCTTGGATCGTGCCGGCCGCTCATCTGACAGATGAGGTGGGGCCGGCCTTGGAGCGGAAGTACCCGGCGCGCCACGAAGGCGGCCAGGAGATCGGAGGCGATGAGCCCCTCCGACTGCGTCATGACTCGGAGGCGCGCCACGGCGCCGACTCCGGAGGGCGAAAGCGACTTCGACCGATGGGACCAGCTAGGCGGCCGGCCAGTCAGCGGCTCGGGGTCGAAGGGCGGCAAGTTGACCCAGTCGCCGTCGGTGGCGACGTTCTTCACGTAGAAGTACGTCTTCTGCCACATCTTCACCGACTTCACCAGCGGGATGGGCGGAAAGGGGTTGTCGGCCGTCGTGCGCCGTGACGCGATGAACGTGCCGCACTGCGCCGGCGTGCCGGCAGCCTGAGTACCGAGCTTTGAGGAAAGAACTCCCCCCACAGCTCGAGGGTGGGGAGAACGCCGATGTAGCCCTCGCATGTGGTGGCGGCGGAGAGAAGCACCACCGCTGGGGGTGAGGCAGCGGCTGCAAGTTGTACAACTCGAGGAACAAGCGGAGGAACCCGCCGCCGAGCCCCATCCCGCGCATGAGGTGCGAGTGGAAGATGACCCGCCGCCACCGGCCGGCGTGGGCGGATCTCTCCGCCGCGCAGGACGGGCCTGCACCAAACCAGCTGGCCGAGGCGGCGGGTCCGGCGAAGGAACTCGATGTCCTCCGCATCCACGTCTGAGCCATCCCACTCGCCGGAGCGCGAGGCGGGGGGCGCGGCGGAGGAAGAGCTCATCGTCGGCGAGGAAGAAGAAAGCGACGGAGCGAGGCGAAGGAAGAAGAAAGGCGAAGAGCGGGGGAGGGAGTGCGCGTGCTGTGCCGCCGCTCCCCCTCAGCCTATTTATAGCCCCGTGGGCTGAGAAGCCGAGGGGGCGACGGGGATTAACTGCGCCCACGACCCCACGACGCCCCACGATTAAACCCCCACGGTTATCGCCCGCAGAACCACGCGGGATGCCAACCGCCTCTCGGCAGCGGATCCGCCGGGAGCCGAGGCGCTGTAATGGCGGGCCCCACCGGCGTTCGTCCCCCCACGCTGCCAGGCGGCAGGCTTGCCTCCACGTGGCGTCACGCGATAGGACCGTCTCGCAGATGGCAGGGAAGCGTAGCCGATACGCCGCTGGTTTCCCGCCACGACTTGCGAGCGGCGGCCCCTCACGGGGCCAGGCCGACTCCAGCGAGGCGGCCCGAAGACGCGGCAGCCGAATCTCAGAGTCGGCACCGCAGAGACTGAAACTGCCGAAGCCCCACGAGGCGGCGCCCGCCGGGCTTCGCCAGCTTCGGGGACTACTGTCGGAGTAATGGGCCATGGGTAGGCTGACCCAGGACCCAAGATCTTTCAAGACATCGGGGCAGGTCGCGCCCCTCAGCCGAGTCCCAGCTAGGCGATCTTCGAGAAGGCCGAGTCCCAGCGGGCGACCTTCGAGAAGGCCGAGTCCCAGCGGGCGACCTTCGAGAAGGCCGAGTCCCAGCTGGCGACCTTCGAAGAAGCGGAGTCCTCAGATGGCGACTCTGAAACAAGCCGACTCCGGGCTCGCGACCTCTCAAGGGGCCGACTGTGAGAGTCGGCCCGCGACCTTTCACGAAGACCGATGCGGGGTACAGCCCCATCGTGGCTGTCCCTCGACCCACGGAAGAAGGCATGGCTACAAGGAGCCGCGCCACCGGAGATCTCCGGGGGGGCGCATCTGCCGCCATGCCTCCCTTGACCTCAGCCACAGTGCGCAAGGCACTGTGCCCACGACGGCGGCGCGTACGGCCCGGAGATCGCCGGGCCCCCCGTCAGTGAGATAGAAGAAGACGGCCGGAGAGTCCGAAGACGGCCCTACGGGAGTCGGCTTCCCCAGAGTCGGCCGCCTCCCGGCTAGGGCCCCACAAGCCATAAACCAGATTGGACGGGGAGTGGCGACAGTGATCACCTGACAGACGGCGGCACTGTTCCCACGACCCCATGACCGAGCTCACACATCGGAGCGCCGCACAGTTGTTCTCGCTTGTTCATGAGGCCCGCCAATCGGCGGGCCCCGTGGCCGGGCAGGAGGACGGCCAAGAGAGAGACTGACGATTGGGGCCACGCCAATCGGATTACCATTGTACTTCGGGTAGGCCTATATAAACCCCCCGGGGCACCCATGCAAAGGGTTCGGCCCTGGATAGGTTTAGACACATAGCAAGAGGGGAAGAAGCTAGCCTTGCTCCTCCCTGCCTCCACACAGCTCGAGGAGCACCATTGTACTATCACCCCATAGTGATCATGCGGAGACCCCGCAGCAGCAGAGGGGTGTTATCTCCTGAGAGCCCCGGCTGGGTAAGATTCACGGCAGCATGTCTTCGCCTCATCCTGCTTCCAGCACCGGCGACGTTCTACTCGCCCCCACCATGATAAGCCACCCGTTGGCATATGTCGCATCCAACCCCCGACAAGGTGGTCAGGCGAACATGGTGTGACCGATTACATCTTCTCAGTGGGACAGAAAATGTTGCAATAGACAACAGAGAGATTGCAAGCCCATCTCGGTGAGACCGAGATCCTATCGGTGTGAGTGAACTGATTAGGGTTTTTGGCAGTGGCTATGTCAAATGAACTCGATGGCGCCGGATGGATCAAATCAGTGGGGCTGAGTTTGACTTTTGGTTTGGGACATATATATGTGGATATGAGAAAGTGGCTGAGGGCTTTGCAGCATATCACTAAGCACTTTTGAGCAACCAGGCCATTAAGCAACACCTCATCCCCTTTTAATAGCATTGGCTTTCCTATGGACTCAATGTGATCTTGGATCACTGAAAATAGAAAATGTAGAGTCCTGAGCTTTGAGCTTGAGCCAATCCTTTGTCCTTAGCTCTTTGGAGGGGTTCTACATCCTCTTGTCCATGCCAGTCCACTGTTGGGCTTATCTGAAATATACTAGACGAAAGTATTAGTCCAACAAGAGATATGTTGACATTAATTACCAAAATCACCCAGGGAGCACATGTGCTTTCAATTTTAGGTAGCAATCATGTCCGGGCAATAGCAGGCCTAGACATAAACTCACTTGGGCCTTTAACAGGCCTAGTAAACCGGTTGCCTAAGTTGGGCTAGAAAATAGAATGGGGTTTTAATGGTTTGAAAAGTAGATTGGGCTTGGACAGTGTCGTAGGTCCATGAGTGGCCCAACCACAAGACGGATAGTTAACAGGCTGAAATTTGTGTCGGGCCATAGTTGGCCCAATAACATGATGGGTCGTAAGTAGGGCGGATGCAAAGTGGACCATCATTAGGCCGAGTTATCCCACTAGCTTTAACGAGCCAATAGTCATGTTGGGCTAAAATGTATCCATGAAGACTACGGCCCTTTAAGAGGCCAAAAGTCACTTTGGCCCTGAAATAGGCCGAGATGCAGCATAGAACATTAAATGGCCGAAAGTGAAACCGGGCCGACAATAGCACATATGTACGAATGGCAATTAAAAGGCCAAAATTAATATCAAACTGAACTATTAAATGTGCCTTTAAGAGGTGGTAGTTCAAATGGGCCCCCAATGGGGCCGAAAGCACAATGCCTATTAATGAGCCAGATCATATATGGGCCATAATTTGGCACAAAATATGTCAAGCAGTTAACGGGCAGATCAGATATGGGCCGTCATTTGGCCCAAAACATGGCAGACTATTAACGCGCCAGATCTGATGTGGGCTATCATTTGGCCCAAAACATGACACACACCTAACGGGCCGGATCTTATGTGGGTCGTAATTTGGTCCAAACCATGGCAGGTTGTTAACGGGCCGGCCCTGTAGAGTATGACAAAATCTTGTGGACCCTTGGCTGGGCTGGCATTTTATCATAAATGGGCTATGATGACCCACAAGTATAGGGGATCAATCGTAGTCCTTTCAATAAGTAAGAGTGTCGAACCCAACGAGGAGTAGAAGGAAATGACAAGTGGTTTTCGGCAACATATTTTCTGCAAGCACTGAAATAAGTGGTAACAGGTAGTTTGACAGCAAGATACACTACAAAAAAACACTTCTGTGATGATACGTTTTGTCACAGTAGGTCGCGTTTTTTGTCATGCATGTACATCCATGATGAATTTATGAAAAAATCAAGATAGTCATACCTGTCCTGTCGTAGAAGTGTTCCATGAAATTACCAAAATTATCATCACGGAAGTGTCCACTTCCATGACGATAAATACGCGTCACAAAAGTGCTTTCATCAAGGGTGACTGACATGTGGCATCCACCGTAACGGAACACCGTTAAGCTATCGGGTCCGGTTTTGGATCCGATAACCCGTTAACAGCCCCAACCAATGGGGATTTTCCACATGTAAAATCATCATTGGCTGGAGGAAACAAGTGTCAGCTAACCGTTGGGACATATGTCATCCACTCATTGGATCGAAAGCACCTATGATACGGCGACACGTGGCACAGCCCAACAGAGGCCCATTCCTATGAAAAGGCCGGCCCGTTTGACTTGGTCAAAAGGTGGCAGGCTGGCTGACGGAAAGCCTATTAATGGCATGTTCGCATATAGCCCATTTACAGCCCGCTAACCTAGGGCCCGTTACGACCTCTCCGAATTAGGCCCAGTAGCGTCATCTAGGCCGTGCAATATGATTCCAGCCCGTTTAACTTCCGGCCCATGTGTGGCCCATGACTTCTTTCGGCCCATATGAGACCCTTTGTAACTCTTGGCCCATTAACGACATGTGGTGAAACTGTCCCGTAATGAACAGTGTATCACTTTATACCCATTAACGACCCGTTATTCCATTGGGTCGTTTCTAGCCCAAGTTATCTTTCGGCCTTCTCAGGGCCCATTTATTTTTGGGCTCATTTGCAGCATTCGGTTACATACGGCCCGTTACAGTCAATTTCTGCTTTTGGGCCAAATTTAGCCCGTCGTTACAGTTGGCCCATTTGTGGATCGTTAATACGTTGGGCCATTTTCATGTCAAAAAACCCGTTGGGCAGTTTTCATAGAGTTATCAAATACGTCCTATTAACGGCCCGTTATGGTCCACGAATAGTATGACCCATGATTGGCGAAATGATGACACGCCCCGTAGGAGGCCCATGGATCGTACGGCCCGTATGAGGCCCATGGATTGTACGGCCCGTAGAAGGCCCATGGATCGTACGACCCATAGAAGGCCCATGGACCCTACGGCCCGTAGAAGGCCCATGGATCCTAAGGCCCGTATAGAAGGCCAATGGATCCTATGGCCTGAAGAAGGCCCATGGATCATACGACCCGCAAGAGGCCCATGGTTACAACAGTCTGTGTGTTGCCATGATTATTTTGGCCTAGTTACAAAAAATAGGCTATTGTGGCCACTAGAAAAACACAGAAAAAGAACTGCAGTTACTACAAGCAAACAACTAAACAAGCACTACTAGGAAAAGGGCTATAGATGGGATGGACACTAATGGCGCACTGTACATGTGGTGCGCCATTAGTAAATACTAATGGCGCACCATGTGTTGGTGCGCCATTAGTGTGCAAATACTAATGGCGCACCACATCCCACGGTGTGCCATTAGTAAAAAAAAAATTAATTTTTTCAAAACTACTAATGGTGCACCAGGGGGGTGGTGCGCCATTACTAGTTGACATAGTAATGGCGCACCACACCCACGGTGCGCCATTAGTAGTTTTGAAAAAAGTAAAAAAATAAAATTTGTTAGTAATGGCGCACTGTGACAAGGCGCCATTATCGTTAAAACTTGTAATGGTGCACCGTCCACAGTGCGCCATTACTAAGTTTTTTTCAAAAAATTCAAAAAAATTCAATTTTTTATTTTTTTTTCAAAACTAGTAATGGCGCACTGTGGGTGTGGTGCGCCATTACTAGTTAACTAGTAATGGCGCACCACCCCACGGTGCGCCATTACTAACTTGGCCCAACACCGAATGCACCCCTCCTAGTGGACCGCCTTTTCAGTTTAAAAAAAAAGAAAATGATGGAAATGTCAAAAAAATAAAAGAAAATAAGTTTTCCATGTAATATGTGGTCTAGTTGTTGGGAAAATTTACAAATATGAATTTCGACTTTATTTGCATACGAACTCAGATTAAAAAGTTTTATATATGAAGAAGCATCTACTCGAAAAGTTACATCCGAAATTCAAAATCCCCAAAAACCTAACCGAAAAAAGTTACGGGGCTTTCATGATCTAGAGGCAAAAAAAATAAAAAAATTTCAAAAAAATTGGTTTTGAATTTTTTTAATTGTTTTTCAAAAAATGATACGTAATATGACCGGGAAGTTTGAAGTATTTTTCAAAATTTCATCATAGTCATGAACATGAACAAAGTCCTAGATATCAACAAGGTATAATAGGATTGATATGCTAGATATATCAACAAGTTCCTGTGAAGTGAGCTGTTGCTGGGGTTGGATAGAACTCTGAAGTTAAGCGTGCTTGGGCTGGAGTAGTGTGAGGATGGGTGACCTTTCGGGAAGTTTGACCATGGAGTGCGATTTGACCTGAGATTAAGCATATTGACCTAAGATTAAGAAAAAATTGAAAAAAAAATTGAAAAAAAATTTTGAAAAAAAATTGAAAAAATGTTACTAATGGCGATTTTATAGGTGCGCCATTAGTATACCGATACTAATGGCGATCAGGTTATACTAATGGCGCACTGCTGCAGCGCCATTAGTATATCGATAATAATGGCGCACTAAGCAGCGCCATTAGTAAAAAATACTAGTGGCGTGCTACTAATGGCGCACCGGTAGTGCGCCATTAGTAGGCAAAACCGGTGCGCCATTAGTAGGCCTTTTCCTAGTAGTGAAGACAATAAGGAAATAAATAAGCAAGCAATTGATGCTAGCCTATTACTGCTATTACACATATTACATCCACTGGGCATCCAAGTTCGCCACCAGTGCAAATATAGGGAACAAAGCAGCATATTACATACACTCGCCATCAAAATTGGCCACCAGTGCAAATAAACGCGACAGCAAAACAAGAGCATAACTCAAACAAATTCAGAAGAGCTCAAGAAACATTATCCTGGGTATCCACCATGCTGGGAATAAGCTTAGCAAGCTTATTAGCTTTGTCCTGTTTGGCGCTAAAATCCTTCAACGCTTGCTGTTGCACCCGAAAGTATGCATCTGAATGCTCCAGGGACTTCCACAGTCCTTCTGCTTCTTGTTGCAGCAAAGCTGATCGATGTCTTTCAGCTTGTAGTTGACACTCAAGAAACCAAACTGATTCAGACAGTGAGTTTGAATAGCTTGTGCCAGCGGTAGTGGCCAGTAACTCGAACACTAAACCAAGACAAGACTTTGGAGACCAACAAGGATGTGTCACTATCCTGAACCTTATCTGCATTACTTCCTTTCATTGCTTAACAAGGCACTCTTCCCCAATATTCTGTCAGCATTCTAAAAGAAGAAACAAGCAGACACATAACAAGTTTAGCATGTACTAGTATATGAAACTCATTTCGGTGAACCAGTTTATTAGTAAGGTGGACTGGATTAAAATACTAAGTCTTCTATTGCCAAGTACTAGTACATAATAAAAGCATCAAACAAACATATATCTATACCCTATGGTTACTGCATTGTCTTGCCAAATCAAAATAGAGACACGGTTCAAATCATATCAGTTCAAGACAAAGCAACAATGAAAGAATACAAAGCGTGGGAAACTACACGGCACAACAAGATTTCAGATGGGTACCACGGGTCTACATGTACAACAACACTATTGGCTCTGTTGTGATGCTAGTAATGTGCATGATATGAAAGTCGACTATATACACAATTGAAATTGAAATCAACAGAGCTATTGATAAGAGCAAACCTGTTAAAGAAACATGCGTGAACATACCTACTGTGCCATTGGAGTTTCAATTGGATCCTTCAATTAAAAAATAAGTTTGTATGAGTAAATACAGGGATACAAGAGCAAAGCAATCATAGTTAAAAAAAGGCGCGCCGAAGCGAGCGCTTAAACGCGCCTAGGCTCTAGGCGTTGGCAAAACGCATTGCGCATAGCTATGCTTAATCTGTGCATAACTGCACATAAGCATGCGCTTTGGTCAGTAAAGTGCAAGGCGGTGGCAAAACGCACAATTAACGCCTAGCGCTTTTTTGAACTATGATAGCAATGGAATCTTAAATTAGAACAGTTGTTCTTCAGGTTTAGTGTGGCACCCCGGCTCAGAGAAAACCAGAACGCCCCGTATTCCAACCCAAAGATCAAGGAGACGTCTTCTGGAATACGGCACTGCTTAGCATAGAACAAACCAGCCTTCTATTATTACACGAATATGAATACAAGGTTGCCGATATTACAATGAATAACATCTGTACGGCAACAGTACACCATCCTTAGTTGCTCTATGCAAGCATCAGAACAACTCGAAGCAGCGGAATAACTCTAGCAGCGGAACAACTAAGACGGTGGTGAACTCCACTCCACAGGGACTCTGGCTGGAACGCTTATCCTAGCTCGCACGGACGAAAACCATAACAAGCAAGCAATCAAATCCAGCATGACCTGCAAAACTCGCATGACACGCCAGGTCAGTACATTGAATGTACTTGCAAGCTCACAATAAACCAGAAGCATTCAAGACAAACAACAGCATGGCAATTACAGGTTAAACAGGAATTATCATGATATCATCACAACAATATAACATGGCATGACCAATCATAAACACGATACAGCTATCACAACATGAACATATTAATCTGACAATACTAGCATGCAACATGATGACACTTCATGCACCATTTATTCTGCTCAGGTTACCTCGTAACCAACATATGCATCACTTACCAACCTCGGACATCACACGGTCATCTCAGGATCAAATCAAGCTTGGTATAAATAATACCATAGTAATCAGTAAATGACCACAAGGAGCTTGATCTTTACCCACGACTCTCGTACAACATCACGAATATACAACAACTCGGTATCCTCGATACCACCGGGATCCTTACGGCGATCACAACAACGATCAACACTGGGTCCCAAACCGTGATCCTTACGGCGATCACAACCCGAGCAATACATGGCCTGTGATCCTTACGACGATCACAACCCGACCACTAAATGGCTCGTGATCCTTACGGCGATCACCACCCAACTTATCTCACTGTGATTAAGCACATTATTTTTATTACTGTTGACTCATGGTGTGACCTTCTCTCGACCTGGGCCCTTATCCGCGGGCGTGGCTATCGATAGATTAATATACACTCTGCAGAGGTTAGTACACTGTACCCACACTACAGAACCCATGGCCACGCCCTCCCATTCGGGTGGACCAACGGCGTTCTGACAAAACTGATCTACTGCCATGACACTCTCCTGGCCACTCCGATTGACTCCTCATGGAGCTAAGTCATGGGTGGCCCCGTGCCTACCTCCAGACACAACGACCACCGTCGTGGCCCGTCCCACACGGGGACACGGATCCAAAAACTAACTCAACAACGGGCACACAAGGTTATGCTTGCCTACCGGGCCAGGGTACAGCACGCCCGTAACCTTCCCTTGTTGGAGGCACCGGTGAGAGGCACGACAATAGACCCAGTTAGGACCGTCCCATACCGGTAAGCGTGGTTGCACTGGTCAGCATCGATTCAGCGGCACCATGATTCATCCAACATTTGTTCAAGTTCAATTTAATCAGGTTAAACTTGAATGCAAATATGCGGAGCCATGGTAAAATACATGAACATGATATCAACATCACCATGAGAGTATCACATAACTTTCCACCATATCAACAATAACTCATATCCAATGAACATCGCATACTGACTAGTATGACCATCTCCAACATCAACATGTACTACTAACCAGCATAAATATATGAAAAGGTAATACTAGTAGGTATAACATGGTCACAGAGTATAAGACAACATAGCACAAAAGTGAACATGCAACTCTAAACATCACCGAATCAACGATAACCAACTTTTTAACAAGCAAACATTTATTAAATATTCAAGTTGAAAACCATAGCTACTGCATGACTATCATGCAAGTCGGTATTGTGGCTTGTTTGGGGATGGAGAAAGCACCGGGGAGAAGTGCGGTGAAGCCGCGGAAAGAATCGCCGGAAAACGTTCTTTCCCAGAGGGGGCTGACTAAGGGCAGGGGCAAAATGGTCATTTTTAGTATGCCAAAACATAGTGAAAGTGAAACTAACAGAAAGGGCTTGACGAAACGAAGAAGTGAGCGTTGGATTCACCTCAAACGGAGTTACGGTCAAAAAGATATGAGGGGTTGAAGTTCAGGGACTTTTCTGCAAAAATATCATCACAAATAAGTCCCTGAGTGGATAAGATAGAAGCGCAAAAAAGAAACACACTTTCGGTCAGTGAAAACGTATTCCGCGGAATACGTTTCCACTTATCCACGTCAGCGTAGACTGGTCAACGCGGGGCCGGCGGCTTAGAGGCTTACAGGTGGGCCAGGAGGGGAGGCGGGGTCCACTGGCAGGGGCCACGCTGGCTTCGGGCGGCTTGGTCGTCCTCTTCTACCGCTCGTCCGCCGTAGAGCAGAGGAAGCGGCAGGCTCCGGCGACGGGCTTCAGCACCACAGGCCACCTCCGGCCAAACGGAGGCCACCGGCGGGCTTGGCGTGGCCTGCTGCGTCCATCCCCGCGCAGATGAGGCACCGGAGAGGAGCGGGGTGGCCATGACGAAGAGGGGACATGCGTGGCTCCGGCGGCGGTTGACTTGGGGCGCGGACCGCAGGAGTGGGGGAGGCCTGCTGGAGGTGGAGAAGAGGAGGGGGAAGGCTCGGCTCGGGCTAATTTAGCCGAGGTCGAGGCGGCGGCCATGGCGGCCATGGGGGCACAAACAGCTTCAGGAGCTCGAACGAGTGGACGGGGAGGGAGCTGGGAGAGAGGTGAGGCTCGGGGTGAGCTTGGAGAGGCTCGGGGATGGCTATATATAGCCGGGGTGAAGGAGATGGGCTCGGGTGCCGCCGTGCGCATCCGGTCGAGGCTCTAGCACAGCCAGCAAGCGCTGGAGGGCGCGGGATCACGATGAGGGGGAGTGCGGACGAGCTACAGAGGCGCACGGGGCAGGAGGGGCCGAGGGGAAGCAGAGGAAGAGGCCAAACGCCATTAAAACTCGGTCGGCCATAGGGCTCCCATGGGCGTTCGTCGGCGAGCATCGGCGAGGGAGCTGCCGGAGGGGGAGAGGGCTCCAGAGGGACTGCGGTGAAAGGGCCAGCTGGTAGACACGCTCATGAGCGCGAAGGCGACGAGAGGGAGAGGGGCCCGAGCAAGAAGCCATTCTGGACGCGTCGACTGCATGCCAAGTCTGTGGTCACCGCATGCACTGGTGCACACAGTGGCACACGGCCGGCCAAACAATGTCCGGGGCCTTGTCCTTCTTGGGGAGGTTGCAGCTGAGGTCGTAGTTTGGTTAAAAGTGACACGGTTAAATGGCAGTTAACACCCGAAGTTTACTGCAGTAAACTTGATCGTGTACTGTTGCTCAACAGGGATGTGATTAGGTCAAATGGAGTTGTGTGGGAGGTTGAAGTAAAGAAGGACTTACATCCTGGTAATTATGGGTGGATTTGGATCAAGGTTTAACAGAGTTGCTTTGCAACTGCCAAATATGGTCCAGAATCAAGATTAGGATGGTGCACTCACATGGAGTGTCCACTTGAGCTAAGATTGGTCAAGGCTTAGTCATTAGGCAATATGAAGATGATGTAAAAAGCTCATGCCAAATGGACAAACTAAAATAGCACTTGCTTCACAAACATCTCCTCTGGACAGAAACTTGAAATAATATTGGTGGTCAAATGGATCAATGAAATGATGCCAAAATGGTTGGAGAGATGTTTTATGGGTATAAGAATGATCTGGTAATTTATCAGGATTTTTGAAGCAATATAAAATATACTTGCTTCACAACCTGAAAATATTGCCAGAAACAAAGATTTGCTCCTGTGCTCACATAGATGATTGGATGGGGCTGCAAATTGGTGGAGGGGATTAATATGAGCACATTAAGGAGTGTGCAATAGTTCAACTCATTTGGGTACTCCTAGCTAGTACTTCCTTAAAAAAGACTTTTGTCTGACAGAAACTTTGGAAAATCACTAAGGAAGATTGGCTAGGCAAATAAATTTTAACTTGTGTATGAGGCAATTATTTGGACATATAAACATGCCCAAAAATGTTGGGAGTCAATAGGAGGAATATACATGACACTTCACAAAGTGCCATTTAGGGCAGAATAGGAAATGAATTATTCGAGGATTATTTTTGAACATGGCAATAAAAAGTTTTGCCATATTTGATCATGATATGACCCAAACAATTTATGAGAATTATTTGGGAATTTTAGGAGTGAGATAAATATAGGTTGCTTCACAACCTAGGGCAACTGGAGTTTTTCCTTTAATAGAAAAGGAATATTCCCAATAAAAAGAATATTGGGATTTGGGCTAGGATGGAAATGACAGGGTCTAGGGAAAGATTTGGGAATGACAAGCCACTCTGGAAGCAAAGAAGAGGTCATCTTCTTCGGTTTCTAGACCACAAAGCCATGGAAAAAGAAAACTCAGGCAAAAACCTTGGAAAAAAAAGAAAAGGAAAGGGCCAAAAATCATTTTGTGACAAACCTTACCCCCTTAAAGAAATCTCGTCCTCGAGATTTGGTTGCTCAGGGAACAAGTACGAATATTCTGACTTAAGGAAACCGTTCCCAACTCGGGTATCCTTTTTCCTTTATTGTTGTTCCCATTAAATTTTTATCTGACTGGCCCTGGGGTGGTTTGATTTACTGTATCCACATTCTGATAGATCTTACCTGGCTTGCTCATGCTTACATATGCTCCAATTTCTTTTAGATCTGCTGACTAGCGGACTGTGATTGGATTATCACGACTGAAATATATGTCCGTCTCACAAATCCAAAAGTGATTTCCGATGGGTGTGCCACCCGGCACTGACAACCTTTCATGTAATAATGATCAGATTTTTCTGATGAACACTCAAGCCCTGACTCATTGCATTGGGTCTCTCCACTAAATGCAGGTCCTTTGGGTTCCAAACAGTGAGTTAAACCATAATAGTTTCCTGACAGATTCTGACTCATCGCAAAAGTTTCTAAATCATTTTAACAGGTTCCACTGTCGTGAGTATCGGAACCGTACCCAACTTTTTATTGTCTCCTGTTGCGGCTAGCATAAATGGTTTGGCCTATTTGATAATATATGCAGACTTGACTGACGGTGGTTCTGATGGAAAATTTTTGTTCACGACAGGCTATCCACGATGGTTCATATAAGTGAGGAATCAGGCTTCCAGACTGTTATTCCTCATTTTACTGATAAGGTAACCCATTAAATGACAGGTTCAACACCTCTCAAGTTCTGATCGTTGGGAAATGATCATTCGAAACCCTTGCAAGAAATCGGCAAATAAATCAGTAGCCACCAGAACGGTCTTTACAACTCAGATCTGGGACATTACTGAAATAACTCAACCACGGCTCAGGACGGCCGAAAAAACAGCTTAGAGCACGAGACCGGGTCGATAAGAAGAAGGTGGCAGCTCCCTAAAATAGCCAAAAAGCAGCTATAGGGCTACTGTCACGAAATGAAGCTCAACAGCTGTACGAGACGGTCGAAAAGCAGCTCAGACTCGTGACAGTCATTGAAGAGAGAAACAAAAATAGGCATCCACCCCGAATAGCTAGAAACAGCTCAGATCATAGGCGTGGTGCCGTCATTGGAGAAAAGGGGACAAGGGCTCATCAGGATCATTTTCCAGTTCACAAGTACTTGTACTGAGCTCATTGATGTCGTCCATCCTCATAATCCTTTGTCACACTGCGGTGTATACTGGCTTTCTTCTACTAACCATCCTCACGTGGTTGTCAGATCCTCATCCGAGTGACTTGTAAGATCTTGATGGTATGCTCATTTCATATATATGAGGACCTGATTCCGAGACAGA
Source organism: Aegilops speltoides (assembly GCA_021437245.1). Taxonomy (NCBI): domain Eukaryota; kingdom Viridiplantae; phylum Streptophyta; class Magnoliopsida; order Poales; family Poaceae; genus Aegilops; species Aegilops speltoides. Next base: position 372,205,303 of record CM038147.1, on the reverse strand, counting down.
CATGTATTCTGACTGATTCTTGATTCTGAACAAAATGTTGCGGATCTGATTCTTGGGATTCTCTGCCATATGCTGTCAATTCATAGGTTACTACCTTGTACCAATGTCTTACTGAGGAAGATTGTTGGCTTGTGCTCGAAACTTTCATCAGACAGCTTGCTGAAGAAGATTGGGTATCGTGCTTTAGAAGCTTAGCCCCTTAAAGACTTTGTTGGGGAAAAACTCAGTACCTTATGCCGGAAGCTTTTGCGGTTGCTTACTGAAGAAGGCAGACTACCTTGCGCGAGAAATCATCCATATATCATACTGAGGAAGATAGATGAATCTTGCCTTGGAAGCTTCTCTGGTATCTTGCGGGGGAAAAGTGGGTTGCTTACACCAGAAACTTCTTATTGTGATATGCAGACCGATTTCCACATATATGACCATCTGAATATTTTTGCCATTGATTTCTCGCATGAAACGGGGTTTTGCAGGACTATTCTCCTTTCTGAGTATATGGCATATTTTTGCTTGCTTCCAGGTACATCGAGTTCCAAAATCATCATCAACGAAAAATTAAACTTGTATCTGAGCCATACATTTGATAGTATTCTGTCAACCTTGCACACAATTTATCTTCCTGCTGATTTAATCATTTTGTTGTAATGAGTGCTCGCTAATGCAAACTTGATACTGACGGTCCATAATCCTTATTTCTTTTGCATCCAAACGAGATATTCCAATTTCACTACAGTCAGCTGATAATTCCATTCTGTTTAGCTGAGTTTCCAAATATATGCATTTCTTGCTGACTCTTTGAGTCCGCTGTCGGCTGACGAGCAACTTTAATAGGGGAAAAATTTGTAACACCGAAGGCCCAAAGAAAGGAACAATAGAAACGACTAAAAAAAGCACACAAGCATTCTACTAATATAATTAATCAAGCAATCATCACATATTACTGCTACTCACACAATAATATGCATGCACACCTAAGCACACAAATCTCGTGGAAACTCCGGTATTGCGATCTAATATGCTGTGACGATGTGCACGAGGACGATTAAATGTGTGGAAGAGTTGGTGTAAACAGTGCTACACCAAGTGCTAACTTAGCCAGGTGGCAACCTGAACTAGCTCGGAGGCGAGGACGTACTCGGTAATCATGCAGTAGGACACAAAGGTCGCAACCACATTATTATCAAGCGGACTGAAAAAGATCCGTACTCGTCCAAGAAATAGGGTAGTAGGGAAAAACCGAGGCTGCTGACATTGCCCTTTCTTGATAACTGTCACACCCTGATTTTCATGCCACAACACTTAAGATAATAAATCATGATAAAATGTGTTTTGACAAAAACTTTTGAGTGTTTTGCACTTTGCTTGATTGGATTTCTGTTTGTTGTTTGCAAGTGCTCTAAAAATCAAATAAATCCTCCAACTTCTATACTTCATCTCCTTGCTCCAAAACCTTTCCCAATGATCATGCCATGTGTATAGGACATAAAAATAATTTCTTGCAAAAATAATTTGGCCAAATAGTATTTTCAAAAATTAGTTTTTCAAAAACCCTTGAATTGAGGTTTGCACTGCAAGTACTTAATTAAGGGCAGTAAAAAACTTTCCAAAAATATATTTGACTCCTATTAGATATAGGATACCCATAAACCACAAAAATATAATTTTAAAAGTTATTTTCCTATTTTATTTAAAAGACTTTTCTTAAGGCCATAAATGGTCTTTAATAGGGAAAAATTATTTTAATGCTTTAAAAATATTTTTTGAAAATTTAGGGAAACTCAGTGGACATATATTATCCATATATAAGAGTTTCAACACATGGTCATGTTCAAAATATTGGTCAAACCCCGCAAAAACCCTTTCTGGATATTTCAAGCTTTTGAAATATTTACAAAGGAAATATTCTCCAAAAATTCCAAGAAAATTCTAGCATGTCACATATGACATATTAGATGATCTTACCAAGTGTTGACATCGGATTTTGGCAAGGTACAAAAGGCAAGTAAGATGGCCTCAAGTGAAAGAGTTTTCAGCATGCAAAGTTTCAGGTCAATGAGTGGAATAACTTTGATGTTTAATTTATTGCCATTCGACCTTATATCGGTGGCCGAAGTTGTACTCCGAGTGACAAAATTCAAACATTCCGAGTGGTTTTCGGCCAATCTTGCCTTCAAGACGACCTCGGATGAGGGAGTATTCTAAAGGAATTGTCTTCGTCTCGTCGAGGCAATCGATTTTGATATATAAATCATCTCAATCCGAGTTCATATGCAAAAGTTATAGTCAATACGGTCTGGGCAGGCCAGAGACCTAAATATTACGCTTGACACCAGACACATGTTGATGAGTGTCTGATGCAATGCGTGAGCAATTCGGCCTTCAAGAAGTCCTTGAATCGAAAAACCTTCAACATGAAGAAGTTTCGTCTCGTCGAGCCGATCGATTTTCATATAAAATTCGTCTCAATCCGAGGTCGTATGCAACCTGGAGAGGCAAATCAAGATCAGGCTATGTTTTTGGTCGAGTGAAAACTCACCGGTCGAGTGAAAACCTACCGATCGAGTCACCGGTCGAGTGAAAACCTACCGATCGAGTCCAAGGTCGAGTGGAAACCTATAGATCGAGCCACCGGTCGAGTGAAAACCTACCGATCGAGTCCAAGGTCGAGTGGAAACCTACCGATCGAGTCACCGGTCGAGTGGAAACTTACCGATCGAGTCACCGGTCGAGTGAAAACCTACCGATCGAGTCCAAGGTCGAGTGAAAACCTACCGATCGAGTAAAAGGTCGAGTGAAAGCCTACCGATCGAGTAAAAGATTGTCTTCCGAGTGAAAATATAGTCATCCGAGTGAAAAGTCCAATCGACCATCCGAAAGTTAAAGACTCTAATATCCGAGTGGATGAGCTCAAACCGAGTGAAACTGAACATGTGCCCAAAAGTTTATCAAGATGATCTCGGATGAAGAAGTGTTCAATACAGGAGTTGTGCGATCGTCAAGACGGTAAACTTTGCTTTTGGAGTCATCGTCATCAGAGATAGTATATGGCCTGCAAATTCATTACAAGACTCGGATGATTCAGTCTACCGCAAGACCGAGTCCGACTGGGAGGTAAAGATGACCTCGAAAAGTGTTCAAGATGGCCTTATTTGAAAAGGTGATCAACATGAGAGTTGTTCAGATCGCCGAGGCGCATAAGTTTGGTATTTGGGCCGCCTTGATCTGAGGTCATATGGAGGCTCGGCGGCCTGCACAAGGAGGAAGACAGAAGTTGGGCCAGATTCAGACTGAATCCGAGTTGGAATAGAACTAGGACTCTAGGACGCGAATTGATGTAATTTTTCTTGTAAGGAAAGCCTAGATGAATCCTTTACTTGTACGGGAAGTCCAGCCGCCTTTATATATGTTAGGGGTGACGGCCGATTGAACACACAATCGAACAAATCAATACACTACTTTTTCCTGTCTACTTTTTATCTCTCCACCGTTTTTCTCTCTCGTTCTTCGCTGTTCTTCGTGTTTGAGAGCTGCGAATCCCGAGGCTCTAGGGGCGAGCGAATCGACCTAGGGCAGCCCATAGTCGCCGCAATCCTGACGGGTCCCTCCCGGTGCGCTGGGTTTCGGTCTAAAAAGCACCCGCCGACCGCCTTGCGATCGCTATGTCGGTCGGGTCTCCTTCGACGTGAGCTGCGTGCATCACCCCGCGCCGAGGGTACACGTGACGGTTCGTGTGTCGACACACTTTTGGCGACTCCGCTGGGGATCGAAGATCAATCATCATCATCCACCATGTCCGATCTTCCCAAGCCATCTGAGGTAGATGCCGATAACATCATTAAGCCCAGTCTTGATGAGATATCGGCCGACCATCGCCAAGTCTATGAGGAGTACAAGAAGGCGCGCGAGGAGAAGGACCTGCAGGAGTTCCTTGCAAAATTCAAGAAAGATCGTCAAGGCAACATCACTCCGATTGAAGAAATCAAGTTCCCTCCTCTTCAAGCCGAGCAGGTTAAACCCTCTGTAAGTACTACCTTTTCTCCTGAGCAGTGGGCTGAGATTGAAAGTCGTATTGCTGATGGTAACAATCTAGTCTATCAAACTTTCATTGAAAATACTAATGCTCAGAAGAATACATCTCAATCGACTAGTGGTAATGATGGTGTAGCTGCTAGTGTGCAAAACCCTAATCTGGCTTTACCTATCTCATCGGCACCTCCCGTGCCGATGACTTATTATCCTACTCAAACAAATCAGATTGTGACTGCACCTATTAATCCTATTATGAGCATGCCAGGTTCGGTGGCAACGCCGAACCCAACCTTACCTACAGCTACAACCACTCGACCACTAGCAAATTATGGGTCGACATACCTGCCACAATTCCTACCTACAGCTAGTAACCCTACTCCTCCTATGCCACTGCCACCAGCTTCATCGTCTAATATGGATGATGGTTTAGCTAATCTTAGAGAGGAGATGGCTAAGATGCTTCGAGAGAATTTTGGAGTTGAGTTACCTCGAATCGGATTTACCAAAAGCCGCACTGCGAGTACTTTGATGCCATCCAAAGCCCTCCGTGATATAAAATTCCAGATTTTGTTAAGTTTAATGGAGAGGGCACAAAACCACATGGGAGCATGTTAGTCAATACTTAGCACAATTGGGTGAGGCAGGCTCATTGAATGAACTGAAAGTGCGTTTATTTCCTTTGTCATTAATCGGTACCGCATTTTCATGGTTTTCTTCTTTACCACATGGTTCCATTCGAGTTTGGTCGCAGCTAGAGCAAAAATTTCATGATCACTTTTATAGCGGCGATAATGAACTCAAGTTGTCACATCTAACATCGGTTAAGCGAAGCATGATGAATCGGTCTCCGATTACGCCAAGAGATTCAGAGAAACGAAAAACCGTGTTTTAGTTTGGTGATAACCGAGAGAGACTTGGCAGACCTAGTGTTGAGTGGTTTGAGAACTCCCATTAGAGAAAAGCTAGAAGGCTATGAGTTCCTAAATATTAACCAAGTCTTACAAAGGGCTTTGGCTCAGAAAGCCAAGCAAAGATCTCAAAGAAGTGCATAGGTACAAAGCCGATCGTCCAAAGATGAATATGGTGGAATATGATAGTGATCACTTTCGGACGATGAGGGTGATGTTTTGTTATTGAATTTGTTTGGCCATCTAAGGCCAAACCCTTTACTTGTAATGATCTGAAACCGATTCATAAGAATCGTGATGAAGAGATGAAGTTTACTTTAACATTGCTAAGTGTGATAGAATATTTGATGCTTTGCTGCAGGCTAAGATTATTAGAATATCTCATACTTTACCGCCGTTTGAAGAGCTGAAACGGCGTGCTTATTGCAAGTATCATAATTCTTTTTCTCATGCTACTAATGATTGCAATGTTTTTCGACGACAGATACAATCGGCCATTAATGACGGACGATTGAACTTTTCTGAGATGCAAGTTGATAAACAGCCCTTTCCAATGAACACCATGGACTTAGAAGGGAAGAAGTTACTCATTCGGCCGGAGGTAGCCGAATCTGCTAATAAAGCTAATGTCATTGTTGGTGAGCCCAGGAAAGACAAGGAGGACAACAAGGTCTTGGGGAGACAGGTTGTGCTTGATAAGCAACCCGATGGCAAGGAAGTGATCAAAATCACCATCAAGAATCCTACACTCGGGGGGCAACCGCAAGTGCAAGAAAATACTCGTGTTAAATTTGTCAAGCCCAAGAGTCCAGAAGTTGGCAAGTGGAAGAAGAATGAAGTTAAAGTACAGCGCAAGCGGATCAAGCCAACTTTTGATATGTTGCTGTCCAAGTATGCTAACCAGTCGGCCTGTTCTAGTTCCAATCGACCGACTCACTTGAAACGACCAAGGTCACCATCAGATGATATGTTTAGTCGGTATGCAAAACCGAGTGGACCAAGGGCACTATTTCCAGAAGAGCAGAGGCAATCTGTGTGGAATCGACTTGATTACTCATATAATGGCCGACTGAACAATGGGAACTATCAGTCGGCTGGTCAACATATGCGACCGAGTGGAAACTATCCTAGTGTAAGAATGTACCCAGGTGGAAGCTATCCAAGTGAAAAAATGTGGTCAAGTGGGTTCCATCCGAGTGGATTTCATCCGAGTGACATCCATCCGAGTGGATTCCATCCAAGTAAAAAGGTGCGCCCGAGTGGAAATTTCATGCATCTGGAAAGTCGAAAAGAATGGCGTGTTAAGTCACCGAGTGTTGCAGCAGTTGAGTCAGGAAAAGGCAAGGAGAAAATGGATGTCGACTCACTTATCTTGGGCACCGAAACATTCCCCATACAGCAGCCGATCAGTACATAACCACTGACCGAGCCGACACTTTCTCGCGCGCCAAAGCACTCGGCTAATGACCATGAAGCAAGCACCAGCCAGTGAAGGTGAGAGATGCTAAATACACTCGACCAAAGTGGTGTCCTCCGTATGACAAAGACACGTAAGAGGAAACTACAGAGGTTAAGGAATCAAGAGATGGCGGAGCAGGAGGCCGAGAAGCAAAGAGATAAGTTGTTCAATGACACTCGCCCATTGTTCCAGCAAAACAAGTGTGGAGGCCAAAACAAATACAAGATACATCAGCTTCTACATCTATCACGTAGTGCCTACACCACACAAAGAGGACGATGTGACAGCTATTACATCGCTCGTGGCACTTCTTACCTCTCCTTCACTCGGACAGATTTCAGAATCGGTCGATCCACTTGAAGAAGAGGTTGATATGTTGGATTACTGAGTCTCGCCGTTCATGAAGGTATGGATATCAATATGGTGTATTACTTACCTGCTGAGTTTCGTGCTATAGATGAGGAAGGGGAAGTGGCTCAGCTGGATTTTGGCCCTAAAAACGCAATATTCGAGAAGCCAAAAGAACCAGTAACACATTTGAAACCGTTGTATCTCAAAGGTCATATCAATGGATCGCCTCTTAGTCGAATGCTTGTTGATGGTGGTGCTGTGGTAAATCTTATGCCTTATTCGGTCTTCAAGAAATTGGGTTTGCCTGATGAAGAATTAATCAAGACCAATATGGTGCTCAACGGGTTTGAAGGCAAAGAGAAAACTGAAGCCAAAGGTGTAATGTATGTGGAGCTTACAATGAAGCAAAACTTTGGCTATCGTGATTCTTTGTCGCCGAGGTGCAAGGTAACTACAACGCCATACTAGGTCGTGATTGGGTTCATGCGAACCAGCCAGCGTACCATCCACTATGCACCAGTTTCGATCCAATGGGTTGATGATGAAGTGGAAGTTATTCATGCGATAATTCGCCTGTGTTGCTTTGGCCGATGCATCGGTGGATTGGCAACATCCCAATGCTACTTGCTTGACGGGACGTGATTTGTCGAGTTTGATTTTCTCAGTCACGACCAAGAATGGTTTTGTGCCCGTGTCTTTAAAGCCGATCAATGCAATCGGCTCCAAGGTATGATAGGTTTAAATGGATTCTAATTCGAGTGGTTACAAAACGTTTTGCAAAATATCGGTCCAGCGAGAACGATATGTATGAGTCTATCGAGGAGTTGGATGACATGGATAAACTTGGACAAGGTTTTACATCAGCCGATCCGTTAGAAGAGGTAGATATCGGAGACGGATTAGTCAGTCGACCGACATTTATAAATAAAAATTTGAAAGCCGATTGTAAAGCTAAATTAATCGAGCTATTGAAAGAATATGTTTGTTGCTTTGCATGGGAATATCATGAGATGCCAGGGTTGAGCCGAGAGCTAGTAGAGCATCGATTGCCTATAAAGGCCGGTTTTAGACCTTATAAACAGTCGGCCAGAAAGTTTAATCCGAAAACATATGACCGGATCAAGGAAGAGATCGGTCGACTGCTTGAAGCTAAATTCATTCGACCATGCAGGTATGCCGAGTGGATTTCCAACATTGTCCCAGTGGAGAAGAAGGGATCCGGCAAGTTGAGGGTGTGCATTGATTTCAGAGATGTGAATAGGGCTACACCCAAAGATGAGTATCCCATGCCAATAGCCGATATGCTTATTAATGATGCTTCTGGACATAAGGTTATTAGCTTTCTAGATGGTAATGCCGGATACAATCAAATTTTTATGGCCGAAGAGGACATGTACAAAACAGCTTTCCGATGTCCTGGTTTCCTTGGTTTATTCGAGTGGACAAGATGACATTCGGATTAAAAATGTCAGCCACATATCAAAGGGCTATGAATTTGATTTTCATGATTTACTCGGTGTCATACTTGAAGTTTATATTGATGATATTGTTGTCAAATCGGATGCTTTTGAATCTCACTTGGCCGATTTGCTTAGCTTTTGAAAGAATGAAAAGTATGGATGAAGATGAATCCTTTGAAGTGTGCATTCATGTGTCACCGGCAAATTTTTGGGTTTCATTATTCATGAAGATGGCATTGAAATCGATCCCAAAAAGATAGAAGCCATACAGAAAGTGGAGGCTCCAACATGCAAAAGAGATATGCAAAAGTTCCTTGGCAAGGTCAATTATTTGAGAAGGTTCATAGCTAATCTGTCAGGGAAAGTTGATGCATTTACTCCTATCCTTCGGTTAAAGAATGATGTTGATTTCACTTGGGGGGCAAAACAACAAGAAGCTTTTGATATGATCAAGAATTATTTGTGCACTCCTCCGTGATGAAAACACCCAAGCATAGAGAACCTTTAAACTTTATATCGCAGCAGAGGAAGGTGTTATTGGTGCTGTTTTGACTCAAGATACCAAGGAAAAGAGCATGTCATTACATATTTGAGCAGACGCTTATTGGACGCCGAGACAAGGTATACATTTATTGAAAAACTATGTTTATGCTTATATTACGCTTGCACAAAGTTGAGACATTACCTAGTGTCGAGTGCTTGTGTAGTAGCTTGTCAAACCGATGTCATTAAGTACATGTTGCATAGGCCAATTCTTAGTGGTAGAATTGGCAAGTGGGCTTATGCTTTGATTGAGTATGATTTGGCTTATGAATCTCTAAAATCCATGAAAGGCCAAATTGTTGCTAATTTCATTGTTGAACATCGGATTAATGACAAGCATGATGTTGATATGAACCTTGTTTCATTAATACCATGGAGATTGTACTTTGATGGTTCAGTTTGTAGCAATGGCCAAGGTGTTGGTATTGTTTATATATCTCCTCATGGTGTTGTTTTTGAAGCCTCATGCCGCTTAGAATTTTTTTGCACAAACAATCGCGAATATGAAGCATTGTTATTCGGTCTAGAGATGTTACTTGCTATAGGTGTTACACATGTTGAGGCTTACGGTGATTCGTTACTAGTGGTGCAGCAAATATCCAAAGTCTTTCAGTGTTTAGACGAATCACTTAATGTTTATCTTGATAAATGTCTGGATATGATTTCTACTTTGGATTGTTTTAGCATTGCACATATATCTAGACATGACAACTGAAAGCAAATGAGTTGGCGCAACAAGCATCTGGATATCATGTTGATCATGGCATGTTTCATATCTCTCAAAGACCGATGTCTTGTCTTGCCAATATGGGAGAGACCGAACCTGAACCCACTGATTCGGTCATTAACAAAAAATCTAGTGCAGATGACAATTCCGACTCGAGGAAGCCCATTGTTGCTTACTCGCTAATCCGAGTGAAAGGGTGGACAGGGCTGTTCGGCGATGGCTTTTAAATATACTATAAGGGATGATGACCTTTATCGCGAACAGTTGATGATGTTCTTTAAAATGCTTGGATGAGGACCAAGCAAGAGTTGCTATGGGAGAGGTACATGAGGGCATTTGTGGTACTCACCAGTCGGCTCCTAAGATGAAATGGTTATTACGACGTGCTGGGTTTTATTGGCCGACCATGATTAATGATTGCTTCAGATATTATAAAGGGTGCGAAGCTTGTCAAAAATTTGGTGATATTCAATTGGCTCCTGCTGCTATGTTGCATCCTATTGTCAAGCCGTGGCCTTTCAGAGGATGGGGTTTAGATTTTATTTGGCAAATTCATCCATCTTCCTCAAAGGGGCATCGATTTGTGTTGGTGGCAACTGATTATTTCACTAAATGGTCTGAAGCAGTACCTCTCAAGAACATGACACATACGGAGGTAATTCAATTCATAACTGAGCACATTATTCATAGATTCGGTATTCCTCAAACATTAACTACAGATCAAGGTTCATCTTTTATGTCACACCAAGTCAGAGAGTTTGCCGAATCTTATAATATAAAGTTGCTCAATTCCTCTCCGTATTATGCCCAAGCTAATGGACAAGCCGAGTCTAGCAATAAAATTTTAATCAAGCTCATCAAGAAGAAGATTGAGGAATATCCGAGGAGATGGCATGAGCTGTTGTCTGAAGCTTTATGGGCACATAGAATTTCAAGGCATGGTGCTACGAAGGTAACTCCATATGAGCTAGTATATGGCCAAGAGGCTGTTTTACCAGTGGAGGTAAATTTGAATGCTTTGAGAATAGCCAAACAAAATGATTTATCGGCAGTAGACTTTTATAACTTGATGATGGACAATATTGATGAAGTTGCCGATAAACGTTTGGTTGCTTTGGAGTCCATAGAAAGAGACAAGTTGAGGGTTGCAAGAGCTACAATAAGAAAGTCAAGTTGAAGAATTTTCAAGTTGGTGATCTCGTTTGGAAAGTGATTCTGCCGATTGGTTCAAGAGATAGAAAATTCGGGAAATGGTCTCCAAGTTGGGAAGGTCCTTTTAGGATTACAAGGGTTGTTCCTGGAAATTCATATTTGGTCGAATCAATACAAGGGGCATTGTTACCTCGAGCTCTCAACGGAAAATATTTGAAGAAGTACCACCCGAGTGTGTGGCAGGAAGCCTGAGTAGACAACGGCCGATATACGATTATCGCCCTTAGCACAAACATGGCCGATACATAATTATCGCCCTGAGAAAAATAAATGGCCGATGGAGTGTTGACATCGTCCTTAGAACAAACACCGTGCATATTATTTTTCGGCATGCAAGCTTTGCCGAAAAACAGGGGGGCATGTGTTGACATCGGATTTTGGCAAGGTACAAAAGGCAAGTAAGATGGCCTCAAGTGAAAGAGTTTTCAGCATGCAAAGTTTCAGGTCAATGAGTGGAATAACTTTGATGTTTAATTTATTGCCATTCGACCTTATATCGGTGGCAAGTTGTACTCGAGTGACAAAATTCAAACATTCCGAGTGGTTTTCGCCAATCTTGCCTTCAAGACGACCTCGGATGAGGGAGTATTCTAAAGGAATTGTCTTCGTCTCGTCGAGGCAATCGATTTTGATATATAAATCATCTCAATCCGAGTTCATATGCAAAATTATAGTCAATACGGTCTGGGCAGGCCAGAGACCTAAATATTACGCTTGACACCAGACACATGTTGATGAGTGTCTGATGCAATGCGTGAGCAATTCGGCCTTCAAGAAGTCCTTGAATCGAAAACCTTCAACATGAAAAAGTTTCACCTCGCCGAGCCGATCGATTTTCATATAAAATTCGTCTCAATCCGAGGTCGATGCAACCTGGAGAGGCAAATCAAGATCAGGCTATGTTTTTGGTCGAGTGAAAACTCACCGTCGAGTGAAAACCTACCGATCGAGTCACCGGTCGAGTGAAAACCTACCGATCGAGTCCAAGGTCGAGTGGAAACCTATAGATCGAGCCACCGGTCGAGTGAAAACCTACCGATCGAGTCCAAGGTCGAGTGGAAACCTACCGATCGAGTCACCGGTCGAGTGGAAACTTACCGATCGAGTCACCGGTCGAGTGAAAACCTACCGATCGAGTCCAAGGTCGAGTGAAAACCTACCGATCGAGTAAAAGGTCGAGTGAAAGCCTACCGATCGAGTAAAAGATTGTCTTCCGAGTGAAAATATAGTCATCCGAGTGAAAAAGTCCAGTCGACCATCCGAGTTAAAGACTCTAATATCCGAGTGGATGAGCTCAAATCCGAGTGAAACTGAACATGTGCCCAAAAGTTTATCAAGATGATCTCGGATGAAGAAGTGTTCAATACAGGAGTTGTGCGTATCGTCAAGACGGTAAACTTTGCTTTTGGAGTCATCATCATCAGAGATAGTATATGGCCTGCAAATTCATTACAAGACTCGGATGATTCAGTCTACCGCAAGACCGAGTCCGACTGGGAGGTAAAGATGACCTCGAAAAGTGTTCAAGATGGCCTTATTTGAAAAGGTGATCAACATGAGAGTTGTTCGTATCGTCGAGGCGCATAAGTTTGGTATTTGGGCCGTCTTGATCTGAGGTCATATGGAGGCTCGGCGGCCTGCACAAGGAGGAAGACAGAAGTTGGGCCAGATTCAGACTGAATCCGAGTTGGAATAGAACTAGGACTCTAGGACGCGAATTGATGTAATTTTTCTTGTAAGGAAAGCCTAGATGAATCCTTTACTTGTACGGGAAGTCCAGCCGCCTCTTATATATGTTAGGGGTGACGGCCGATTGAACACACAATCGAACAAATCAATACACTACTTTTTCCTGTCTACTTTTTATCTCTCCACCGTTTTTCTCTCTCGTTCTTCGCTGTTCTTCGTGTTTGAGAGCTGCGAATCCCGAGGCTCTAGGGGCGAGCGAATCGACCTAGGGCAGCCCATAGCCGCCGCAATCCCTGACGGGGTCCCTCCCGGGTGCGCGGGGTTTCGGGTCTACAAAAGCACCCGTCGACTGTCTTGCGTATCGCGCTGTCGGTCGGGTCTCCTTCGACGTGAGCTGCGGTGCATCACCCCCGGCGTCGAGGGTACACGTGACGTGTTCGTGTGTCGACACCAAGTCTCATGACTTGGAGAGCAATATAACATCATCAAATACCCTCAAAACCATTTCTGCCCATTTTGAAGTTTGAGCAACTTTACATTGCCAAACATTTCTAAATGTTCTCAAACCTTGTGAACATGCTCCAATGGTCTATTTATTCATCTAGACCAAATGGCACAAGTTGGAGAACAAGTTAACTTGATCAAAGTGCCCCAAGACCCTTCCTGTCCAGAACCAAATTTGAACAACTCTACATTGGCAACTTTCTCCTTTTGACCTCAACTTTTGTGGAAATGTTCAGAACCTTAAATGATGACACTACACCAAGTGGTGCATCAAGTAGAACAGATTTACATGACTAAATCTTGAAAAGTCCATTTCTGTTGATTTCTAGGGTTTACAAAAGTTGCATTGGCAACTTTGCCCAAATGAACTCAATCTTGGTGGAACCACTTATTTTCTCATGCCATTTTACCATGTCAAGCCTCATGACAAGGGAAGATCATTTGCTTGCCCAAACCTACATCAAACACCTTCTGGCAGAAGCTTAAAATGAAGCTTTGGCCATTTACACTAATCTCCATGAGCTTAACTTCTTCCCACAACCTCTCCTAGTCCCACTCTACCTGTGGTGTGCTTCCTTGCCCGAAGGGGGTAATGGATCCACTTTCCTTCTCTGGACAACAACATTTTCACTCTCTCTCCACCCCTCCTCTCCTCTACTGGCTCCCCAAGGCATCCAATGCCCTTTCCACATTGTTTACTCCCCCAGCAGCCACTAGACACAAGTGGACGCCATGAAAGTGCGTCTTGAAAAGCCGCCAGATGCCGGCCAAAGACGCGCTCTGGAGCACGCTACCATGCTCCCGACCGTTGACACGGCGCTCCCGTCCACCTCGAGCCTCCCCCTCGCGCCAGTCGAGGTCCTCGACGTCCGCAACACGACAGCCGTGCTGGCCCCCTCCTTTACCCCTCTGTCTTGCCCATGCCGCGCGTGCCCAGAGCCGCCCGGGCCCGCCAATGCGCGTGCGAGCTCGTGGCTCCACCCGGAGCTTGCCCCGCTCCCTCTCTCTCTTCCTGGTGCCCTACTCCACCCCCACGAACGCCGTAGACAACCCCACTCCCTCCCTCCTGGCTGCCTGAGCCGTTGCCATGGCCACCCATGCGCCACGTCTACGGTGAGCCACGGGTCGGCTACATAAGACCACCCCCGAGCCCTCCCTCTACTCCTTTGGCTCTTTCTCCTTCCCGTGCACCCCCTGGACCGACCCACTCCCCTCCTCACGGCCTCCAAAGCCCTCCATGGCCGGAGAGCCGCCGCCGGCATCCACCTAAATTCAGCCGAGCCCGAGCTCTTCTCCTTCTCCTCTCTCCACCAGAAGGCTCCCCTGAGGAAGGCGGAGCTCCCACGATCTTTCCCTCGTCCTAGGGCGCACTGCAACGCCATGCCCCAATCTTGCCGCCGCCTCCATCCACCGCGGGTGATGCACCGGCCGCATCCGACCGCCCTAGCAGTCGTGGCGCACCTTGGCGGGTGCGTCATGCTCTCCTGAAGCCGCCGGTGTACCAGGCATCACCGGAGGTGACCTGTGCTGCCGGAACCCACGCCCACAAGCATTCGGCCCTGCCTCCCCTGCCTCGCATCTGTTCGAGCGGGAGGTGGGGGACGAACCCGACATGTGGGCCCCAGCGTCGGCTGGCACGATGACAAGGGGCGGGCCCATGAGTTATGGACACGGGCTCTGCCACGACGCCGCGCTGGGAAGGCGATTTCGAGTACGCCTTAGACGTGGCCCTTCCTCAGCAGCAATGAGCCACTGGGCGGCCGTCACTATCCTCGCCCAGCAGAGAATAAGTGGTATAGCCTTTTCCTTATTCTTTTTCCAGTCAACTTCAAAAATCCATAAACAATTCAAATGGACTCCAAATTTGATGATTCAAATTTCTAGTAGTTCCTAAAATCATTCCCTATCACATGGTGCTATTTGCACATTTTTCCAGAATCATTTCCTTCCCAAATATTTATCAAATCCTATTTTTCCATTTCTATGATGAACTTTAGAAAATCACAGAGAGCCCATTTTTGATCCAAATTCCATGGTTCAAAATCCTAGATGTCTATAAGTTCAAAACTTAGTTTTTGAACATTTTTACTAATACTTTCTGTACTACCTCAAATAATGGTCTATTTCTTCATTTATAGCCAACTTTGCAAATTCATAGAGAAATCATTTGAACTCTAAATCCAGTGAAACCAATTCCTAGATGCTTACAAAATCATCCTTTGTAAATGGGTGCGTTTGCTCATTTTTTTTTTAAAATATATTTCTGTACACCTCATGCAAATCCATTAACCCCTTGATTCCATCATATCAAAATGTTTAGAAATATCCATTGATCCACTTCCAATGAAATCACTTTGGTCATTCCTCATATGACCAGAGGTATCCAATAAAAGTCAACTTCATATTTTTAGAGCACATTCATTCTTGCCTTGTCGTGTTGCTTATTATGGTTGTTTTCGGCGATAGTTGAGGAAGTAGACGAAATGCTCGGAGTTGGACCGGAGATATTTGAAGACCTCGAAGACTTTGTTAAAACAGGCAAGCAGCTCTTTGACCATGTCTATGAAACCCTTTTTTATGCATGTCATATAGCTCTTTATTATTGTTGCATCGGAATCATGATGAGATGGTGAACCGCGTGGGTTGGTTGCCTCTGTTACTTCCTCGTTGATACTTGCATTGTGCATGACCCTACCTTCTTATGAGGGTTATGTCGGTGGGAGTAGATAGGATGCTAAAGTAGTGCTACACAAAAAAAGGGACGGGAATATGCATAGTGATGGAGATAAAGTACTTTCAAAGGACTTTTCGAAAACCCCGTCGGGTGCCACTTATGCCCGAGGGAGATGATGAGTTGGGTAGACACTTCATGATGAAGTGGTGTACCGAGGCAAGTGTGTGTGTTGTTTTCAAAAACGGATTGGTTTAAGTTGCGGCCGTTATTCCAACCTTACATGCGCAACCACTCTACCCTTATATGGGAAAGGGCATTATTGATTACCTAGGCTGATACTAGCCTGGAGCCCGCATTACTAGTGATGGGGGAGAGTTGGTGCTCTCTCTCGGGGCGGGTCGTGCTGTAGGGCGGCCGTGATCTGTTTTCACAGGCACCGGACACACCGCTGGTACCCGTGCGCTGGTATGTGATAATTATGGGAGCAAGGCTCCATGAAAGTGTTATGTGAAATGTTGGGCACGGGGTTATCGCTAATCGAGTGGACTCCATGTTAGTGTCGTCTAGGAAAGGTAGTGATCGGTGCTTACCCCGGGTACTTGAGGTACCGCGGGTCGTGGATGACACGGAAGTTCCCCGGATCTTGTGGGTACAGTGTGCAACCTCTGTAGAGTGTAAAACTATTTGAATAGCCGTGTCCACGGTCAAGGACAGTTGGGTAACCGCTCTTGGGCTACGTCCACTTGTTTACAAATCGAGTGTGTGTGTTGATAAAATGACTTGGGTCAAGTCATGGGACTTGACATGATTGAGTTGGGTTGGTGCCCACTCTATTTATGTTGATATCTGTAACCTGTCCTCATGGTTACTTGAATTCTCCTGATGCATGTCTTACAAATTGTTGAACATGTCATTGCACTCAAAACTAGCCTTCTGCAAAAATTTACCTACATCATGCATTGTTGTATCTTGAACCAAAACATGGGTTGCTTGCGAGTACATTCAAAGTACTCATTGGCTTGCCACTGGTTATTTTATTGGCCAGGCATGAAAGAACAGGATATAATGAAGAGTACCTTGGTGACGAACATGCGAGCTAGGACGCTTCCCAGTCAGAATGCCTATAGGGTTAAGGCAGATGGCATGGGTCCAAGTTATCGACGAAGATTTCCGCTGCGATGATATACTCAAGACTTGACCACAATGGTCCTACTTGTGTAAAACGGTATGTACGGATGTAAGACTCTTGTTATTCAGCTTCTGTGTGTTCAAGTGAGCATTGATCTCGGGATCATCAGACACGTGCATTCGGTGATCACGACTTATGAGTCGGGGTCCCCACAGAGCTGGTATCAGAGCCATCCTGACTGTAGGAAGCCTTAGTTAGCATGGTCGTTAGTTAGGGTAAAACTATTTCCAAAACAACTGCTAGTTTTCAAAACTATCTATACTTCTCTTCCCTTCTCAGTTTTTCGAAAACTAAGGTATACTTTCCTTATTAATCTCTTCTCCTTCAAAACCTTTGGTCGCTAGAACCCTTATGCCCCTGACCACGGGATTCCTTGTAATCCTCGCGGATAATCTAGAAGGCAGATGCCTTGCCAGACGTTCACCCACATCTCCTGAACACAAGATTGGCGACATCACAACAAGACGATACCAACAGAAGATACATCCTCAAGGAATGAGGACCTGAAGACCCAGGAGATGGTGACACCCTTGACACTGCCCCAAGATGATGCAACCTTAGCCTCGATGATCGTATGTAGGATATGCAAGATCATGATATACATCGCTAATAGAGTAACCCTGTCACTACCGTTGTTGTATTGGCAACCACCGGTGGATGAGAACCTAGCCATTTGGTCCGCCTCACCATAGTGAGCAGGAAAACGGTTCTCTTCATCCCCCGCTCTCGGTGACGATATTATCAACAATGTGTCTGACATATTGGGCCTCTATTATGCCTTGTTAATGTCATTGCATAAAGGAGTGCCACCTGGAACCGCCAACACCTTAAAAAGGCAAAAGTGATCATCATGATTAAGAAGACAAGAGAAGATCAAGTCAACGCCAGCCACGAGGAGCCACCTTCACCCCATCACCTCATCAGGAGAGAAGTTGTTGAAGATTCTTTAGGCTCAACCCAGATTGTTTCATCGAACAACTACAAGAGATGTAGCAACACCTGAGGAAAACTCAGAAGACTGCATGAGGCACAAGGCACGACTACTGAGTCCGAGAACCCCTAGGGTAGGATGAGTCGTGTACCCCCTATGCGCAGTCGAGTCCATATGATAGTTCAAATAGAACCATGATTGTGTGTTGCTTGTTTTTATTTGTTTGTGTTTTGATACAGGTCGCACTTTTGCCCTAGGCGGCAAGTACGCGTCTATATCACCTTCCTTATCTTAATGCTTGTATTTGGCCCCTTTTGCACCTGATTGTTTGCACTTGCACTATAGAACCCCCTTTAAGCATTCCCCTCCTCTATGCTACTTTTACCTCTCATCTCTCTCTCCTCAACTGAAGACCGGAAGACAAGCTACACCAAGGGTTCTACTTCGACAACCAACGAGCATAGAAGACTTTTGCTACAACCTCCTCGACCAAATGCAACCCCTTAGAATTATGGTTCCCCTAAAGATTAGAAACCCATTCCTAGACCCTTCGAGACTTCATAAGATACCCCAGCTCGAATCCTTAACCATGTGCTTAACCCACAGAATTGCAAGAGGACCTGTTAAGCCTCCGTAACCTTGCTTATCACTGGGTTCATTAGGGAACTAGTGTACATAGTGAACGAAGACATTATCATCCTAAGATAGCACCAAACCCATTTATGCCATAGGGAGGACCAATCTTAGGATATAGGAATAGAGGGCAAATGACTTGATGAGTTTATATCAATGACTTGAGGAATTATATGAGACTATTTGGTGGATTATGAGGCTTTGATGTTGGTAGATGAACTTGGTGGGATCATGAGTATAGATTAGCATAGCTTTCATTACCCCTGAGTAAATTGGATTTAGTAGGATAATTGTGTTCGCAAGCTGGAATTCTTGGAAGTATTTGGATTCAACTTAGCCAATGGATATTGATAGGAGACAGTTGATTTTACGCAAATGACTTGGGGGAACATGTAGGGATTCCCGTTGGATAAGAGATTTGGATTTAAGTTGGTGATTCTAGTTGAATATAGATGCTGAGTATGTCTACATGGTTCGGGGTAAATTGGATTTAGACTGATGATCTCGATCATGATACCATGTTTCTCGGTGGACAATAAACTAGGAGGTTGGACTAATTGTCGGGGTTTACTTAGGCATCTTTGTGGGCTTGACCTTGGAGTATTACTAGATCACAATAACGGGAATTGGTGGACTAACTATAGTAAATATAGCTCTTTCAAGTACCTGGGGATTATAAGACATTAGAAGATCGTATGGAACACCATGGACATTGGATTTGTAGAATTAATAGATTAGGTAGTTGGTGATGGAAGTTAATGGACTATTGGGGTTGATTTATAGGAAGGAAACAGGATCTTGGAGTGGCATACGACGTGTTTCCTTAGGATAGAGGTGCTTTATCTTAGACCTTGGAAGAACAAAGAAAGCTTTCGGATTGTCACGTTCAAGCTTAGCAGCTTATTACCCATGGATTTTTAGGGGTAGACATACATATGAGTTTGGGGATTGTAGACATATATGATTTTGTTAGACCTCCTCTCGAGATCCATGAGGATATGAATAACATGAGTGATGATTGGAGTTGACCTATACGAGATGATTCTTTTGGTAATATGAGGTGAAGACTAGGTAGAAGTATTGGCATCTCAGAAACTGTGCTCAAGGATGGGATGATAAACATTCACTCGCACACTAGAATCCTTGAAACCCTTACGCCCTACCAAACCACAACATGGTCGGATCCTGACCTTGGGCTTTGGCTCTAGATCGATAAGACCTTGGCCAATACTCAACCGTGACCATCACCAATGCCTCAGCCCACTTTACGTACCCCATAGACTTCATGGAGTGCTTAAACAAGATAGTTGTCATCATCATTTGGTGACCTACCTGTCCACCCGAAGGCGGAAGAAGAGTCGTTCAGCTAGTCAAGGAACATTTGAAGACCGCCATGCCAAGGAGGAAGAACTACACCTACCACCATCATCAAGAAGTAAACATCCGCGTCGAAGACCAGGTGTATCTACGGGCCACTTCTCTCAAAGGAACCAAGCATTTCCATGACAAGGAGACCCACACCAAGATTCATCGGCCCCCTTCGAGATCACTCCAAGTTGTAACAACCCCCTCTGAGATCACTATGAGACAAAGAGAAGACAGTTACTAGCTGGAGTTGCCACCTGAGCTACCTGATGTGCACAATGCTTTCCATGCATCACAACCCCGGAAGTGTTTCCAACTTCCTAACTTGCCCGGTCTTTACAAAGACATGAACCACCGAGCCATCAACCCCTAGCCCGATCTAACCTACCGCGAGCTACCCATTAGCAACCTGGATCAAGAAGAGAATCATACACGAAGCCACATCATCAAGTACTTCAAGCTCAACGGAGCACTACACGGAAGCAGAAGCAACATGAGGACTTGAAGACTACCCCAGATCCAAGTTTATGTATCCCTTTCCGCGCCTAGTCTAGGAATCTCGGGGACGAGATTCTTGTAAGGGGGGTAGGTCTGTCACACCCTGATTTTCATGCCACAACACTTAAGCTAATAAATCATGATAAAATGTGTTTTGACAAAAACTTTTGAGTGTTTTGGACTTTGCTTGATTGGATTTTTGTTTGCTGTTTGCAAGTGCTCTAAAAATCAAATAAATCCTCCATCTTCTATACTTCATCTCCTTGCTCCAAAAACCTTTCCCAATGATCATGCCATGTGTATAGGACATAAAAATAATTTCTTGCAAAACTAATTTCGCCAAATAGTATTTTCAAAAATTAGTTTTTCAAAAACCCTTGAATTGAGGTTTGCACTGCAAGTACTTAATTAAGGGCAGTAAAAATCTTTCCAAAAATATATTTGCCTCCTATTAGATATAGGATACCCATAAACCACAAAAATATAATTTTAAAATTTATTTTCCTATTTTATTTAAAAGACTTTTCTTAAGGCCAGAAATGGTCTTTAATAGGGAAAAATTATTTTAATGCTTTAAAAATATTTTTTGAAAATTTAGGGAAACTCAGTGGACATATATTATCCATATATAAGAGTTTCAACACATGGTCATGTTCAAAATATTGGTGAAACCCCTCAAAAACCCTTTCTGGATATTTCAAGCTTTTGGAATATTTACAAAGGAAATATTATCCAAAAATTCCAAGAAAATTCTAGCATGTCACATATGACATACTAGATGATCTTGCCAAGTCTCATGACTTGGAGAGCAATATAACATCATCAAATACCCTCAAAACAATTTCTGCCCATTTTGAAGTTTGAGCAACTTTACATTGCCAAACATTTCTAAATGTTCTCAAACCTTGTGAACATGCTCCAATGGTCTATTTATTCATCTAGACCAAATGGCACAAGTTGGAGAACAAGTTAACTTGATCAAAGTGCCCCAAGACCCTTCCTGTCCAAAACCAAATTTGAACAACTCTACATTGGCAACTTTCTCCTTTTGACCTCAACTTTTGTGGAAATG
The DNA here is from genome assembly GCA_021437245.1 of Aegilops speltoides. Lineage (NCBI taxonomy): Eukaryota > Viridiplantae > Streptophyta > Magnoliopsida > Poales > Poaceae > Aegilops > Aegilops speltoides. The sequence goes on along the minus strand of CM038147.1, from coordinate 372,184,056 downwards.
TTCAGAGCCTTAAATGATTACACTACACCAAGTGGTGCATCAAGTAGAACAGATTTACATGACTAAATCTTGAAAAGTCCATTTTTGTTGATTTCTAGGGTTTACAAAAGTTGCATTGGCAACTTTGCCCAAATGAACTCAATCTTGGTGGAACCTCTTATTTTCTCATGCCATTTTACCCTGTCAAGCCTCATGACAAGGGAAGATCATTTGCTTGCCCAAACCTACATCAAACACCTTCTGGCAGAAGCTTAAAATGCATGCTTTGGCCATTTACACTAATCTCCATGAGCTTAACTTCTTACCACAACCTCTCCTAGTCCCACTCTACCTGTGGTGTGCTTCCCTGCCCGAGAGGCAATGATGAAGGGGCATGGATCCACTTTCCTTCTCTGGACAGCAACATTTTCACTCTCTCTCCACCCCTCCTCTCCTCTACTGGCTCCCCAAGGCATCCAATGCCCTTTCCACATTGTTTACTCCCCCCTGCAGCCACTAGACACAAGTGGAAGCGCGAGTGCGCGCGGAAAAGCCGTGCATGCCGGCCAAAGACGCGCTCTGGAGCACGCTACCGTGCTCCCGACCGTTGACACGACGCTCCCGTCCACCTCGAGCCTCCCCCTCGCGCCAGTCGAGGTCCTTGACGTCCGCAACACGACAGCCGTGCTGGCCCCCTCCTTTACCCCTCTGTCTTGCCCATGTCGCGCGTGCCCAGAGTCGCCCGAGCCCGCCAATGCGTGTGCGAGCTCGTGGCTCCACCCGGAGCTCGCCCCGCTCCCTCTCTCTCTTCCTGGTGCCCTACTCCACCCCCCACGAACGCCGTAGACAACCCCACTCCCTCCCTCCTGGCCGCCCGAGCCGTTGCCGTGGCCACCCATGCGCCACGTCCACGGTGACCCACGGGTCGGCTACATAAGGCCACCCCCGAGCCCTCCCTCTACTACTTTGGCTCTTTCTCCTTCCCGTGCACCCCCTGGACCGACCCACTCCCCTCCTCGCGCCCTCCATAGCCCTCCATGGCCGGAGAGCCACCGCCGGCATCCACCTAAATTCAGCCGAGCCCGAGTTATTCTCCTTCTCCTCTCTCCACCAGAAGGCTCCCCTGAGGAAGGCGGAGCTCCCACGCTCTTTCCCTTGTCCTAGGGCGCACTGCAGCGCCATGCCCCAATCTTGCCGCCGCCACCATCCGTCGCGGGTGATGCACCGGCCGCATCCGACCACCCTAGCTGTCGTGGCGCACCTTGGCGGGTGCGTCACGCTCTCCTGAAGCCTTCGGTGTGCCGGGCATCACCGGAGGTGACCTGTGCTGCCGGAACCCACGCCCACAAGCATTCGGCCCTGCCTCCCCTACCTCACATCTGTTCGGGCGGGAGGTGAGGGACGAACCCGACATGTGGGCCCCGCGCGTCAGGGGCATAGTGGGGCGGGCCCATGAGTTAAGTGGACACGGCTCGCTGCACGACGCCTTCGCCGGGAAGGCGATTTCCCAAGAGTACGCCTTCCACGTGGCCCTTCCAGCAGCAATGAGCCATCGGGCGGCCCGTCACCTATCCTCGCCCAAATAGCAGAATAAGTGGTATAGCCTTTTCCTTATTCTTTTTCCAGTCAGCTTCAAAAATCCATAAACAATTCAAATGCACTCCAAATTTGATGATTCAAATTTCTAGTAGTTCCTAAAATCATTCCCTATCACATGGTGCTATTTGCACATTTTTCCAGAATCATTTCCTTCACAAATATTTATCAAATCCTGTTTTTCCATTTCTGTGATGAACTTTAGAAAATCACAGAGAGCCCATTTTTGATCCAAATTCCATGGTTCAAAATCCTAGATGTCTATAAGTTCAAAACTTAGTTTTTGAACATTTTTACTAATACTTTCTATACAACCTCAAATAATGGTCTATTTCTTCATTTATAGCCAACTTTGCAAATTCATAGAGAAATCATTTGAACTCCAAATCCAGTGAAACCAATTCCTAGATGCTTATAAAATCATCCTTTGTAAATGGGTGCCTTTTCTCATTTTAAAAAAAAATATTTCTGTACACCTCATGCAAATCCATAAACCCCTTGATTCCATCATATCGAAATTTTTTGAAATATCCATTGATCCACTTCCAATGAAATCACTTTGGTCATTCCTCATATGACCAGAGGTATCCAATAAAAGTCAACTTCATATTTTTAGAGCACATTCATTCTTGCCTTGTCGTGTTGCTTATTATGGTTGTTTTCGGCAATAGTTGATGAAGTAGACGAAATGCTCGGAGTTGGAAAAGAGATATTTGAAGACCTCGAAGACTTTGTTAAAACAGGCAAGCAGCTCTTTGACCATGTCTATGAAACCCTTTTTTATGCATGTCATATAGCTCTTTATTATTGTTGCATCGGAATCATGATGAGATGGTGAACTGCGTGGGTTGGTTGCCTCTGTTACTTCCTCGTTGATACTTGCATTGTGCATGACCCTACCTTCTTATGAGGGTTATGCCGGTGGGAGTAGATAGGATGCTAAAGTAGTGCTACGCAAAAAAAAGGGACGGGAATATGCATAGTGATGGAGATAAAGTACTTTCAAAGGACTTTTCGAAAACCCCGTCGGGTGCCACTTATGCCCGAGGGATATGATGAGTTGGGAAGCCACTTGATGACAAAGTGGTGTACCGAGGCAAGTGTGTGTGTTGTTTTCAAAAACGGATTGGTTTAAGTTGCGACCGTTATTCCAACCTTACATGCGCAACCACTCTACCCTTATATGGGAAAGGGCATTATTGATTACCTAGGCCGATACTAGCTTGGTGCCCGCATTAGTAGTGACGGGGGAGAGTTGGTGCTCTCTCTCGGGACGGGTTCGTGCCAGGTAGGGCGGCCGTGACTGTTTTCACAGGGCACCGGACACACCGTTGGTACCCCGTGCCAGTGGTATGTGATAATTATGGGAGCAAGGCTCCATGAAAGTGTTATGTGAAATGATGGGCACGGGGGTTACTGCCAATCGAGTGGACTCCATGTTAGTGTCGTCTAGGGAAAGGTAGTGATCGGGTGCTTACCCCGGGTACTTGAGGTACCGCGGGTCGTGGATGACACGGAAGTTCCCCGGATCTTGTGGGTACAGTGTGCAACCTCTGTAGAGTGTAAAACTATTCGAATAGCCGTGTCCACGGTCAAGGACAGTTGGGTAACCGCTCTTGGGTTACGTCCACTTGTTTACAAATCGAGTGTGTGTGTTGATAAAATGACTTGGGTCAAGTCAAGGGACTTGACATGATTGAGCTGGGTTGGTGCCGACTCTATTTATGTTGATATCTGTAACCTGTCCTCATGGTTACTTGAATTCTCCTGCTGCATGTCTTACAAATTGTTGAACATGTCATTGCACTCAAAACTAGCCTTCTGCAAAAATTTACCTACATCATGCATTGTTGTACCTTGAACCAAAACATGGGTTGCTTGCGAGTACATTCAAAGTACTCATTGGCTTGCCACTGGTTATTTTATTGGCCAGGCATGAAAGAACAGGATATAATGAAGAGTACCTTGGTGACGAACATGCGAGCTAGGACGCTTCCCAGTCAGAATGCCTGTAGGGTTAAGGCAGATGGCATGGGTCCTAGTTATCGGCATTTAAGATTTCGCTGCGATGATATACTCAAGACTTGACCATAATGGTCCTACTTGTGTAAAGCGGTATGAACGGATGTAAGACTCTTGTTATTCAGCTTGTGTTCAAGTGAGCATTGATCTCTCGGGATCATCAGACACGCGTGCATTCGGTGATCACGACTTATGAGCCGGGGTCCCCATAGAGCTGGTATCAGAGCCATCCTGACTGTAGGAAGCCTTAGTTAGCTTGGTCGTTAGTTATGGTAAAACTATTTCCAAAACAACTACTCGTTTTCAAAACTATCTATACTTCTGTTCCCTTCTCAGTTTTTCGAAAACTAAGGTATACTTTCCTTATTAATCTCTTCTCCTTCAAAACCTTTGGTCACTAGAACCCTTATGCCCCTGACCACGGGATTCCTTGTAATCCTCGCGGATAATCTAGAAGGCAGATGTCTTGCCAGACTTTCACCCACATCTCATGAACACAGGATTGGCGACATCACAACAAGACGATACCAACAGAAGATACATCCTCAAGGAATGAGGACCTGAAGACCCAGGAGATGGTGACACCCTTGACACTGCCCCAAGTTTATGCAACCTTAGCCTACGATGATCAGGGCATAGGATATGCAAGATCATGATATACATCGCTAATAGAGTAACCCTGTCACTACCGTTGTTGTATTGGCAACCACCGGTGGATGAGAACCTAGCCATTTGGTCCGCCTCACTATAGTGAGCAGGAAAACGGTTCTCTTCATCCCCCACTCTCAGTGACGATATTTCAACAATGTGTCCGACATATTGGGCCTCTATTATGCCTTGTTAATGTCATTTCATAAAGGAGTGCCACCTGGAACCGCCAACACCTTAAAAAGGCAAAAGTGATCATCAGGATTAAGAAGACAAGAGAAGATCAAGTCAACGCCATCCACGAGGAGCCACCTTCACCCCTTCACCTCATCAGGAGAGAAGTTGTTGAAGATTCTTCAGGCTCAACCCAGATTGTTTCATCGAACTACTACAAGAGACGTAGCAACACCTGAGGAAAACTCAGAAGACTGCATGAGGCACAAGGCACGACTACTGAGTCCGAGAACCCCTAGGGTAGGATGAGCCGTGTACCCCCTATGCGCAGTCAAGTCCGTATGATAGTTCAAATAGAACCATGATTGTGTGTTTCTTGTTTTTATTTGTTTGTGTTTTGATATAGGTCGCACTTTTGCCCTAGGCGGCAAGTACGCGTCTATATCACCTTCCTTATCTTAATGCTTGTATTTGGCCCCTTTTGCACCTGATTGTTTGCACTTGCACTATAGAACCCCCTTTAAGCATTCCCCTCCTCTATGCTACTTTTACCTCTCATCTCTCTCTCCTCAACTGAAGACCGGAAGACAAGCTACACCAAGGGTTCTACTTCGACAACCAACGAGCATAGAAGACTTTTTCTACAACCTCCTCGACCAAATGCAACCCCTTAGAGTTATGGTTGCCCCTCAAGATTAGAAACCCATTCCTAGACCCTTCGAGACATCATAAGATACCCCAGCTCGAACCTTAACCATGTGCTTAAACCACAGAATTGCAAGAGGACCTGTTAAGCCTCCGTAACCTTGCTTATCACTGGGTTCATTAGGGAACTAGTGTACATAGTGAACGAGCACATTATCATCCTAAGATAGCACCAAAACTGACGATGCCATAGGGAGGACCAATCTGAGGATATAGGAATAGAGGGCAAATGACTTGATGAGTTTATATCAATGACTTGAGGAATTATATGAGACTATTTGGTGGATTATGAGGCTTTGATGTTGGTAGATGAACTTGGTGGGATCATGAGTATAGATTAGCATAGCTTTCATTACCCCTGAGTAAATTGGATTTAGTAGGATAATTGTGTTCGCAAGCTGGAATTCTTGGAAGTATTTGGATTCAACTTAGCCATGGGATATTGATAGGAGACAGTTGATTTTACGTAAATGACTTGGGGGAACATGTAGGGATTCCCGTTGGACAAGAGATTTGAATTTAAGTAGGTGATTCTAGTTGGATATAGATGCTGAGTATGTCTACATGGTTGGGAGTAAATTGGATTTAGACTGATGATCTCGATCATGATACCATGTTTCTCGGTGGACGATAAACTAGGAGGTTGGACTAATTGTCGGGGTTTACTTAGGCATCTTTGTGGGCTTGACCTTGGAGTATTACTGGATCACAATAACGGGAATTGGTGGACTAACTATAGTAAATATAGCTCTTTCAAGTACCTGGGGATTATAAGACATTAGAAGATCGTATGGAATACCATGGACATTGGATTTGTAGAATTAATGGATAAGGTAGTTGGTGACGGAAGTTAATGGACTGTTGGGGTTGATTTATAGGAAGGAAACATGATCTTGGAGTGGCATACGACGTGTTTCCTTAGGATAGAGGTGCTTTATCTTAGACCTTGGAAGAACAGGCAGAGCACTGGGATTGTCACGTTCAAGCTTGCAGCTTATATGTTCTACCCATGGATTTTTAGGGGTAGACATACATATGAGTTTGGAGATTGTAGACATATATGATTTTGTTAGACCTCCTCTCGAGAGCCATGAGGATATGAATAACATGAGTGATGATTGGAGTTGACCTATACGAGATGATTCTTTTGGTAATATGAGGTGAAGACTAGGTAGAAGTATTGGCATCTCAGAAACTGTGCTCAAGGATGGGATGATAAACATTCACACACACACTAGAATCCTTGAAACCCTTACGCCCTACCAAGCCACAACATGGTCGGATCCTAACCTTGGGCTTTGGCTCTAGATCGATAAGACCTTAGCCAATACTTAACCGTGACCATCACCAATGCCTCAGCCCACTTTACGTACCCCATAGACTTCATGGAGTGCTTAAACAAGATAGTTGTCATCATCATTTGGTGACCTACCTGTCCACCCGAAGGCGGAAGAAGAGCCGTTCAGCTAGTCAAGGAACATTTGAAGACCGCCATGCCAAGGAGGAAGAACTACAGCTACCACCATCATCAAGAAGTAAACATCCGCGTCGAAGACCAGGTGTATCTACGGGCCACTTCTCTTTAAGGAACCAAGTATTTCCATGAGAAGGAGACCCACACCAAGATTCATCGGCCCCCTTCAAGATCACTCCAAGATGTAACAACCCCCTCTGATATCACTATGAGACAAAGAGAAGAGAGTTACCAGCTGGAGTTGCCACCTGAGCTACCTGATGTGCACAATGCTTTCCATGCATCACAACCCCGGAAGTGTTTCCAACTTCCTAACTTGCCCGGTCTCTACAAAGACATTAACCACCGAGCCATCGACCCCTAGCCCGATCTAACCTACCGCGAGCTACGCATTAGCAACCTGGATCAAGAAGAGCATCATACACGAAGCCACATCATCAAGTACTTCAAGCTCAACGGAGCACTACACGGAAGCAGAAGCAACATGAGGACTTGAAGACTACCCCAGATCCAAGTTTCTGTATCCCTTTCCGCGCCTAGTTTAGGAATCTCGGGGACGAGATTCTTGTAAGGGGGGTAGGTCTGTCACACCCTGATTTTCATGCCACAACACTTAAGCTAATAAATCATGATAAAATGTGTTTTGAAAAAAACTTTTGAGTGTTTTGGACTTTGCTTGATTGGATTTTTGTTTGCTGTTCGCAAGTGCTCTAAAAATCAAATAAATCCTCCAACTTCTATACTTCATCTCCTTGCTCCAAAAACCTTTCCCAATGATCATGCCATGTGTATAGGACATAAAAATAATTTCTTGCAAAAATAATTTGGCCAAATAGTATTTTCAAAAATTAGTTTTTCAAAAACCTTTGAATTGAGGTTTGCACTGCAAGTACTTAATTAAGGGAAGTAAAAATCTTTGACTCCTATTAGGTATAGGATACCCATAAACCACAAAAATATAATTTAAAAGTTATTTTCCTATTTTATTTAAAAGACTTTTCTTTAGGCCAGAAATGGTCTTTAATAGGGAAAAATTATTTTAGTGCTTTAAAAATATTTTTTGAAAATTTAGGGAAACTCACTGGACATATATTATCCATATATAAGAGTTTCAACACATGGTCATGTTCAAAATATTGGTCAAACCCCTCAAAAACCCTTTCTAGATATTTCAAGCTTTTGAAATATTTACAAAGGAAATATTCTCCAAAAATTCCTAGAAAATTCTAGCATGTCACATATGACATATTAGATGATCTTGCCAAGTCTCATGACTTGGAGAGCAATATAACATCATCAAATACCCTCAAAACCATTTCTGCCCATTTTGAAGTTTGAGCAACTTTACATTGCCAAACATTTCTAAATGTTCTCAAACCGTGTGAACATGCCCCAATGGTCTATTTATTCATCTAGACCAAATGGCACAAGTTGGAGAACAAGTTAACTTGATCAAAGTGCCCCAAGACCCTTCCTGTCCAGAACCAAATTTGAACAACTCTACATTGGCAACTTTCTCCTTTTTGACCTCAACTTTTGTGGAAATGTTCAGAACCTTAAATGATGACACTACACCAAGTGGTGCATCAAGTAGAACAGATTTACATGACTAAATCTTGAAAAGTCTATTTCGGTTGATTTCTAGGGTTTACAAAAGTTGCATTGGCAACTTTGCCCAAATGAACTCAATCTTGGTGGAACCTCTTATTTTCTCATGCCATTTTACCCTGTCAAGCCTCATGACAAGGGAAGATCATTTGCTTGCCCAAACCTACATCAAACACCTTCTAGCAGAAGCTTAAAATGCATGCTTTGGCCATTTACACTAATCTCCATGAGCTTAACTTCTTCCCACAACCTCTCCTAGTCCCACTCTACCTGTGGTGTGCTTCCCTGCAGGAGAGGCAATGATGAAGGGGGGCATGGATCCACATTCCTTCTCTGGACAGCAACATTTTCACTCTCTCTCCACCCCTCCTCTCCTCTACTAGCTCCCCAAGGCATCCAATGCCCTTTCCACATTGTTTACTCCCCCTGCAGCCACTAGACACAAGTGGACGCGCGAGTGTGCACGGAAAAGCCGCGCATGCCAGCCAAAGACGCGCTCTGGAGCAAGCTCCCGTGCTCCCGACCGTTGACATGGCGCTCCCGTCCACCTCGAGCCTCCCCCTCGCGCCAGTCGAGGTCCTCGACGTCCGCAACACGACAGCCGTGCTGGCCCCCTCCTTTACCCCTTTGTCTTGCCCATGCCGCGCGTGCCCGGAGCCGCCCGAGCCCGCCAATGCGCGTGCGAGCTTGTGGCTCCACCCGGAGCTCGCCCCGCTCCCTCTCTCTCTTCCTGGTGCCCTACTCCACCCCCCATGAACGCCGTAGACAACCCCACTCCCTTCCTCCTGGCCGCCCGAGCCGTTGCCGTGGCCACCCGTGCGCCACCTCCACGGTGAGCCATGGGTCGGCTACATAAGTCCACCCCCGAGCCCTCCCTCTACTCCTTTGGCTCTTTCTCCTTCCCGTGCACCCCCTGGACCGACCTACTCCCCTCCTCGTGCCCTCCATAGCCCTCCATGGCCGGAGAGCCGCCGCCGGCATCCACCTAAATTCAGCCGAGCCCGAGCTCTTCTCCTTCTCCTCTCTCCACCAGAAGGCTCCCCTGAGGAAGACGGAGCTCCCACGCTCTTTCCCTCGTCCTAGGGCGCACTGCAGCGCCATGCCCCAATCTTGCCGCCGCCTCCATCCGCCGCGGGTGATTTACCGGCCGCATCCGACCGCCCTAGCAGTCGTGGCGCACCTTGCCGGGTGCGTCACGCTCTCCTGAAGTCGCCGGTGTGCCGGGCATCACCAGAGGTGACCTGTGCTGCCGGAACCCACGCCCACAAGCATTCGGCCCTGCCTCCCCTGCCTCGCATCTGTTCGAGCGGGAGGTCAGGGACGAACCCAACATGTGGGCCCCGCGCGTCAGCGTCACAGTGGGGCGGGCCCATGAGTTAGTGGACACGGCTCGCCACGACGCTTCGCTCGGGAAGGCGATTTCGAGTACGCCTTCAACGTGGCCCTTCCAGCAGTAATGAGCCATGGGCGGCCGTCGGCTATCCTCGCCCGAGACGCAGAATAAGTGGTATAGCCTTTTCCTTATTCTTTTTCCAGTCAACTTCAAAAATCCATAAGCAATTCAAATGGACTCCAAATTTGATGATTAAAATTTCTAGTAGTTCCTAAAATCATTCCCTATCACATGGTGCTATTTGCACATTTTTCCAGAATCATTTCCTTCACAAATATTTATCAAATCCTGTTTTTCCATTTCTGTGATGAACTTTAGAAAATCACAGAGAGCCCATTTTTGATCCAAATTCTATGGTTCAAAATCCTAGATGTCTATAAGTTCAAAATTTAGTTTTTGAACATTTTTACTAATACTTTATGTACAACCTCAAATAATGGTCTATTTCTGCATTTATAGCCAACTTTGCAAATTCATAGAGAAATCATTTGAACTCCAAATCCAGTGAAACCAAATCCTAGATGCTTATAAAATCATCCTTTGTAAATGGGTGCCTTTGCTCATTTTTTTCAAAAATATATTTCTGTACAGCTCATGCAAATTCATAAACCCCTTGTGAGGGAGTCCTGGACTAGGGGGTGTCCGGATAGCCGGACTATCAATATCCGCCGGACTCCTAGACTACGAAGATAGAAGATTGAAGACTCCGGCTCGTGTCCGGAAGGTACTTTCCTTGGCGTTGAAGGCAAGCTTGGCTATACGGATATGTAGATCTCCTACCATTGTAACCGACTCTGTGTAACCCTAGCCTCTCCGGTGTCTATATAAACCGGAGGGCTTTAGTCCGTAGGACACAACATTACATCTCAACAATCATACCATAGGCTAGCTTCTAGGGTTTAGCCTCCTTGATCTCGTGGTAGATCTACTCTTGTAGTACCCATATCATCAATATTAATCAAGCAGGACGTAGGGTATTACCTCCAACGAGAGGGCCCGAACCTGGGTAAAAACATTGTGTCCCTTGCCTCCTATTACCATCCGCCTAGACGCACAGTTCGGGACCCCCTACCCGAGATCCGCCGGTTTTCACACCGACATTGGTGCTTTCATTGAGAGTTCCTCTGTGTCGTCACCGATAGGCTCGATGGTTTCTTCAACCTTCAACGCTGTCCAGGGTGAGACTTTTCTCCCCGGACAGATCTTCGTATTCGGCGGCTTTGCACTGCGGGCCAACTCTCTTGGCCATCTGGAGCAGATCAAAGCTACGCCCCGCCGTCAGTCGATTCGAAGTTTAAACTTCACGGCCGATGACCGCGGAGACTTGATCTTCGACGGACTCGAGCCACAGCCAAGCGCGCCGCACTGCGACGATGGGCATGATCTGGCTCTGCCGCCGGACAGTGCTTTGGTGGCCGCACTTGAATCCGCCCCGGCTACTCGCCCGGAGCCGATTGCCCATGACGAGGGTCGGTGGATAGACGCCGCCCCGGGGGCTTCAACATCTACGGCGATGGAGCCGAATACCGATTTTGTCCCTTGCGAAACTCGTGATCCCGAGACGCCGGACTCCGAGCCTCCCGCGCCCCCGCCAATTAAGCCAGATTGGGCGCCGGTTATGGAATTCACCGCCGCGGACATCTTTCAACACTCGCCTTTTGGCGATATCCTGAATTCTCTGAAGCATCTCTCGCTATCAGGAGAATCCTGGCCGGACTATGGCCAGGACGGTTGGAGTTCGGACGACGAAGAAATTCGGAGCCCACCCACCACCCACTTTGTAGCCACTGTCGAGGATCTAACCGACATGCTAGACTACGACTCCGAGGACATCGACGCTATGGACGATGATGCCGGAGACGATCAGGACCCAGCGCCACGGGACACCGGAAGGCCACCTCGCCATCACGACGCCTACATGGTGGATACCCCAAAGGAAGGGGATGGAGAAAAGCAGCGGAGGAAGATTCTTTGAAGAAGCAGCCTAAACGCCGGCGTCAGCGGCGCCGCTCTAAATCCCGCCACAACAAGAATGGAGAATCCGGCACCGGAGACAATAACACTCCGGAGAGTGCCGAAGATGATCCCCTCCTGCAAGACTCAGCGCAGGAGGACGCAGAAGCAAGCCCTCACGACGGCCAGGCGGCGGGCGAAGGGGTTGAGGATGATAACTATATGCCTCCTCCAAGACGGCGAGCCTCAACGATGATGAATTCGCCATACCCGAGGATCCCGTCGAACAAGAGCGCTTCAGCGCAGGCTTATAGCCACGGCAAATAGCCTAAAGAAAAAGCAAGAATGACTTCAAGCTGATCAAGATCTGCAAGTCGATCGATGGACCGAGGTCCTCGCGGCCGAAGAGTATAAACTCGAACTCCCCTCCAAAAGTTACCCAAGACGCAAGCTGCTCCCCCGATTAGAGGAGGAAGCATACATACCTTTATCACCAGTGCACGACATGGCTGACCGACCGCCCCGTGGTCGCGACAGAGAGGCATTCAAGGCCCCAGCCAAGACCGTACCCCGACATCGATCCAGGAGTACGAAGCCAAAAGGGAATGCGCCGGACTTGTGAGACATCTTGGAGGACAAAGCAAGGCAATCTAGATCCATCTATGGATCACGTGGGCGCCCTACGACCCACGACGAATACCGTCGCGCCGGACATAACGCCGGCCGGGCCGACCACAGCAGACAGCGCTCCCTCGAGCTGCGTCGCGATATTGCTCAATACAGGGGCGCCGCACACCCGTTATGCTTCACCGATGAAGTAATGGATCATCAGATCCCTGAAGGGTTCAAACCCGTGAACATCGAATCTTACGATGGTACAACAGACCCCGTAGTGTGGATCAAAGATTATCTTCTCCACATCCATATGGCCCGTGGCGACGATCTGCACGCCATCAAATATCTCCCACTCAAGCTTAAAGGACCAGCTCGGCATTGGCTTAACAGCCTGCCCGCAGAGTCGATCGGGTGTTTGGAAGACCTGGAGGCCGCGTTCCTTGATAACTTCCAAGGTACATACGTGCGACCACCAGACGCCGATGACCTAAGCCACATTATTCAGCAGCCAGACGAATCGGCCAGCCAGTTCTGGACACGGTTCTTGACGAAGAAAAATCAAATCGTCGACTGTCCGGATGCGGAGGCCCTCGCAGCCTTCAAACACAACATCCGGGACAAATGGCTAGCCCTGCACCTGGGGCAGGAGAAGCCGAAATCCATGGCAGCCCTCACATCGTTAATGACCCGCTTTTGCGCGGGAGAGGATAGCTGGCTAGCCCGCAGCAATAATCTCCGCAAAAATTCTGGCAGCCCGGAAACCAAGGACAATCACGGCAGGTCACGACGAATCAAAAACAAACGCCGTACTAACGGCGATGACAAAGAAGATACGGCAGTCAATGCAGGATTCCGAGGCTCCAAACCCGGTCAACGGAAGAAGCCATTTAAAAGAACAACCCCGGGCCCGTCCAATCTGGACAGAATACTCGACCGGTCATGCCAGATACATGGCACCCCCGAAAAGCCAGCTAATCACACCAATAGAGATTGTTGGGTGTTCAGGCAGGCTGGCAAGTTAATTGCCGAACACAATGACAAGGGGCTAAATAGCGACGACGAGGAAGAGACCCGGGCGCCGGACAACAGAGGACAGAAGGGTTTCCCCCCACAAGTGCGGACGGTGAATATGATTTACGCGACCCATATACCCAAGAGGGAGAGGAAGCGCGCACTACGAGACGTCTATGTGATGGAGCCAGTCGCCCCGAAGTTCAATCCATGGTCCTCCTGTCCGATCACTTTCGATCGACGAGACCATCCGACTAGCATACGCCATGGCAGATTCGCCGCATTGGTCCTAGACCCAATCGTCGATGGATTTCACCTCACAAGAGTCCTGATGGACGGCGGTAGCAGCCTGAACCTGCTTTATCAGACACAAGCAGCAAAATGGGCATAGACCCATCCAGATCAAACCTACTAAGACAACCTTTAAAGGTGTCATCCTGTGAGTGGAAGCCAACCGACAGCTCACACACCGAAGTGGTCTTGGATCCCGGATAATTTCCGAAGCGAAGAGTTAATCTTCGATATAGTCCCGTTCCGTAGCGGCTATCATGCCCTGCTCGGACGCACCGCGTTTGCAAAATTCAACGCGGTGCTGCATTATGCATACCTAAAGCTCAAGATGCCGGGCCCTCGTGGAGTCATTACGGTCAATGGGAATACGGAACGCTCCCTCCGAACGGAGGAACATACAGCGGCTCTCGCGGCAGAAGTACAGAGCAGCCTTCTACGGCAATTCTCTAGTCCGCAATTAAAAAGCCGGACACATTAAACGCGCCCGGAGCAACAACAACCAAGACCACCTGGCGCGATCGAGCATCGCCAGAGTAATGCGGCCCCAACCCCGCCAGCACAAGATGATCACTAGAATAACACTCCGCGTACATCATTACGCTTTGGAGATACCATGGGCGCAGGGGAGGGGCTTAACCACAAGGACCAAAGAATGCGGCTCGACCACACAAGGGGCTCATGATCGCCCCCCTTGGCTTTGTTTTTTATCTTTTCTTCTTTTGCATACACAGGACTCCATTAACCAGAAGCCCTGTCCGACGGCGAACTTGCGAATTCATGATACAACAGTCGAGGAACAAAGAAGGCTGCAACGAACACTCGTGTGGTCTCCGTTCACGAGCATTAAATTCAATTACATACACCAAGTCTGCAGCTTATCCTCGGAGGGGACATGTTAATTTAGCCCAAACACCTTGCTTACAAGACTATTTGTATCAGTCCGCTTTATTAGCGGACCTTCTTTCATAAATAACGCAGCACTTCCTTTTGCAAGTTTATTACCTTTTCATGGCAATTATGTTATCCTTTACAAATGTTCACTATATGACATATTGCACCCGTACACTTTGGTACGGCCGAATACACCAGGGCTTCGTTCCCCCATATTACGGTGTGATTAAGTCCAACACTTTCACAAGTGCAGCACCTCAATTTATAGCATTATATGAATCAGCTCGAATCATGTCTTGGGTCAATAGTTGGGTTTGCCTGCCCTATGTTTTGGTGCCTTACGCCCGCTCCGTCGGTTAAGGTAGCACTAGGAGAACCACTGCGATTGCGCCCGGTTGAGCCGGGTTAACGCCTCGATGGAGAAAGCTAAACCGACGGGCATGATAAGGCGAGAGACTGGTCGCTGTTCGAGAGGTCTTTTCGGTCCCTAAAGACTCATGCCGCTCGAGCGAAGTTCGGATGATGTCCGACGAAGGCGTGATAGCGCCCGGATTCGGTCTTCCGAATACCAGGGCTTCACCAAATTTAAAATTATAGAATTCTATGGCTAAGTGAGAGTGTTCAAGCATTATAAGTCCGGTCGCTTTGTTCGTCGTGTTGAGCGCCTCCTAGATGGACCCAAAGATGGGAACAAGAGTTCTCAAGTTTATCACCAACACCCCAAAGACTGTGGCTTGGGGGCTGAAGCCAACGACTTGCCATCTCTCGATTTAACAAACGGCCGCATGAAGGTAATATTTTAAATTCAACAAAGCGTTGCTCATAGCGCATATAAACAAAGTTTTCGCGATAGGATAAACACACAGCGAAGTTCACTCAAGGATTACATTATAAGGCACTCATCCGCGATATCGCTGGCTCCCTTCAGACAACTTTATAATATCGCCCGCGACGGTGCTCCTTGCCCGGGGCGCGGATCCGTGAGAAGCTTCTCCGCATCCAGCTTGCCCCATTGCACCTTTATGCGGGCAAGGGCTCGACAAGCGCCTTCAATGCAGGTGGATCGCTGATCACATCCAGCCTTGGGCATGCATCAACTAGCCGCCAGACTAGGCCAAAGTAGCTGCCAGCATGGCCTGCCCGGCCACACCCGGACTATGAGGCCCTTCATGGCCTCCTCAGCTACCTTGTGGAGTTCGACCAGCTGCTTCACTGGTGGCTTGGGGGCACGGATGGCTGGCCTCAGCGCATCGAGACCGAAGACCTTCTCCGCTGAGCTCCCTCCTCGCCACGATAGAACGCAGCGGCATCGACGCACTACGCGCAGATCTGCAAATGCCCTGAGAGCTCCGAATTCGGGTAAGTATCCGTAATTTACATTAACATGCTTGCTCGCATGAAAACGCCTTACCCGCTGCTATCTTCTTCATGTCCTCTATTTCCATATGGGCCCTCTGGCCTCGGCCTTGGCGGACTCGGCCCTATTGAGAGCCGAGGCAAGCTCGGACTCTCGAGTCTTGGAGTCACGCTCCAAACTCTCATGCTTTTTCATGAGAGCCTGGAGCTCTTGCCGAACTTCCGCCACCAGCGCCGCTTGCTTTTCTCGCTCAGCCCGTTCTGTGGCCACATTGCGTTCGGCCACGGACACGGCATCCTTCAGGGCTGCCACCTTGTTAGTGGCCCCTGCATCGCACATATTATCCTTGTTAATCTTGTTTGCAACCAAAACCCTTTTCTGTAAGGTGCATATTTAAAGTGGTGTTATTTACCTTCTTTTTCCTTGAGCTGCCTCTTGGCATGGCCGAGCTCTTGCTCCGACCGCTCAAGGTCCTTCTTCAGCGCCTCGACCTCCGCTGTTAATGCGGCAGAGGTCAACAGCGCAGCCTGCAAACCCATATCGACATATTTTAGAAACCCTGCGTATATCTTGTTAAAGATCCTTAGTCCGGCTTTTCTTTCCGAACACCGGACTAAGCATCAGGGGCTACTGTCTATGCGGTATTATATTACTTAATTTTAATCTTCTTACCTCAAAGCCTGTTAGAAGGCTGTTGCAGGCTTCGGTCAGCCCGCCCTTGGCGAGCTGGACCTTCTCAATCACCGCACTCATGAGAGTGCGGTGTTCTTCCTCGATGGAGGCGCCTTTGAGCGCCTCCAGCAGGTTGTCCGGTGCCTCCAGTTGGACGGAGGCCGCCGGCGTCACGGTCCTGCCCCTCTTTCGAGGGGGCTGCTTGCCGGACCCTGGAACCGCTACGGGTTCCGGAGTAGAGTCCGGCACAAAGTCCGGGGGGCTGCCTGACGGCGCCTCCGGAGCCTCCTCCTAGCGCGTCCCCCTGTGGGATTCCGCCTCGTCGTCTTCGGCGCGTGGGGTAGAGGCAGTCGGGATGGAATTTACATCCGACGGCGCCAACGACCCGCTCATCGAGTCGGGAAAGTCGTCACCGGCCGGACTAAAGAAACAATGCGGCATTAGAAGGACACTGCGTGACATACTATAATATGGCATATGAATGATCCGGATACTTACGATCTTGCCAGACGCCGGGCCCTTGGAGGCCACTCTTCCTCGCCAACACTGATGTTGGCGAAACTGTCCGGGGGGATAGTTCTCCCCTCTTGACCCTTCGCCGCCCGATTGGGGAGGCCTTCCTCTTCTTCTCTCCTCCTCCGGAGAGTACTCCTCCTCCTCCTCCTCGCCTTCGAGGGAGGAGTCCTCGCCGTCGTCGTCGCCGACGCTGATTCTGGAACTCTTTCGAGTCCCCGCGCCACCTTCTTGGCCTTCTTCTCCAAAGACCACGTGACGGTGCCGGAACCAGCAGCCTTGCTAAATGGGCATCCATCGGTTCTTCCGCATGGGAGCCGGATCGATAAGCAGCTCGGCCTTCTCCATCCATTCCTCACAAAGGAAGAGGCAGATTAAAACCTCGCTAGAGTCAATCTAATTATTACAAGTGTCCCGTAATGGGGTCGAATCACTTACCCCGTCGATCGGAGATCGCAAGCTGAACTCAGCGGTCTTCGCCATGGATGCGGGCGCATCAGCGCTCTTGAACAGCACCCTCCAAGCACCTTCGTACGTTGTATCGAAGAGCCCGCTTAACGTCTGGTGCTATTCCGGATTAAACTCCCACAGATTAAATGCCCTTTCTTGGCATGGGAGAATCCGCCGGAGGAGCATGACCTGGACCACGTCGACGAGCCGGAGCCCATTGCTCACCAGCTTCTTGATGCAGGTTCGAAGTCCCGTCACCTCCACCGGGTCACCCCACTGCAAGCCCTTCTTTTTCCAGGAGGTGAGCTGCGTAGGGATTCCAGATCTAAATTCGGGAGCCGCCGCCCATGTAGGCTCGCGCGGCTCGGTGATATAGAACCACCCCGATTGCCACCCCTTGACGGAGTCCACGAAGGTCCCTTCTAGCCAAGGGACGTTGGGCAACTTGCCCAACATAGCGCCTCCGCATTCCGCTTATGCCCCTTCACAACCTTCGCTTGACGTTGAAGGTCTTGAGCCACAGCGAAGTGGGGCGGATGCGAGAAAGGTTTCGCACACGCACGATAAACGCCGAGATGTTGAGGACGGTTCGGCGCCGATCGTGGAAATCCAGGCCGATAGAACATGATCCCCCAGACGAATGGATGGAGCGGAAAGCCCAGTCCGCGGAGGAAGTGGGGAAGAAAAACAACCCTCTCGTGAGGTCCTGTGGTAGGAACGAGCTGCCCCGCGTCGGGCAGCCGATGCGCGATGTCTCCGGAAAGGTATCCGGCGTCGCGCAGCTTGGTGATGTCCTCCTCCTTGGCGGTGGAGGCCATCCACTTGCCTCCCCCTCCGGACATGTTCGGAGAAGGGTCGAGGCGGAATGCGCGAGCTTGAGCGTTGGAGCTTGGGTTCGCAGGGATGGATGAGCAAAGGAGGAAGAAGGCGTAGGTGAGAAGGTAAATCCTTATCCCTTATATATAGGCGGACAAAACTATGCGTCCCTCACCGGCCTGGTAAAACTCGCTTATCTCCCAAGCGCCACCATCAATGGCGCGGTTGGGTTACCCACACACGTATTGATGAGAATCCCGGAAAAAGGGGAACACGATCTCTGCTTCGACAGGACGTGCCAAGGAAACCGCTTCGCTAAACATGCCGAGGTGGTACAGTAATTCAAACAAAGGCTTGGTGCCGGTGTGATGTCATGCCGCATAATACGTCAGCAGATTGGATCGGTGTATATGTTTTATTCTCTCTACGTTTGGAATGTGGAAATTATTTTGCAGAGCCGGATACTATCCTGGTGTTCATTATCTTCTCCGGATTATTCAAGGGAGGAACCCGCCTTGCAATGCCGAACATTATGCACGCCGGACTTATCGTCATTGAAGACTGGTTCGGGGCTACCGAGGAGTCCAGACTAGGGGTGTCCGGATAGCGGACTATCAATATCCGCCGGTCTCCTAGACTACGAAGATAGAAGATTGAAGACTCGGCTCGTGTCCGGAAGGTACTTTCCTTGGCGTGGAAGGCAAGCTTGGCTATCGGATATGTAGATCTCCTACCATTGTAACCGACTGTAACCCTAGCCTCTCGGTGTCTATATAAACCGGAGGGCTTTAGTCTGTAGGACACAACATTACATCTCAACAATCATACCATAGGCTAGCTTCTAGGGTTTAGCCTCCTTGATCTCGTGGTAGATCTACTCTTGTACTACCCATATCATCAATATTAATCAAGCAGGACGTAGGGTATTACCTCCATCGAGAGGGCCCGAACCTGGGTAAAAACATTGTGTCCCTCGCCTCCTGTTACCATCCGCCTAGACGCACAGTTCGGGACCCCCTACCCGAGATCCGCCGGTTTTGACACTGACACCTTGATTCCATCATATCGAAATGTTTAGAAATATCCATTGATCCACTTCCAATGAAATCACTTTGGTCATTCCTCATATGACCAGAGGTATCCAATAAGAGTCAACTTCATATTTTTAGAGCACATTCATTCTTGCCTTGTCGTGTTGCTTATTATGGTTGTTTTCGGCGATAGTTGACGAAGTAGACGAAATGCTCGGAGTTGGACCAGAGATATTTGAAGACCTCGAAGACTTTGTTAAAACGGGCAAGCAGCCCTTTGACCATGTCTATGAAACCCTTTTTTATGCATGTCATATAGCTCTTTATTATTGTTGCATCAGAATCATGATGAGATGGTGAACCGCGTGGGTTGGTTGCCTCTGTTACTTCCTCGTTGATACTTGCATTGTGCATGACCCTACCTTCTTATGAGGGTTATGCCGATGGGAGTAGATAGGATGCTAAAGTAGTGCTACACAAAAAAAGGGACGGGAATATGCATAGTGATGGAGATAAAGTACTTTCAAAGGACTTTTCAAAAACCCCGTCGGGTGCCACTTATGCTCGAGGGAGATGATGAGTTGGGTAGCCACTTGATGACGAAGTGGTGTACCGAGGCAAGTGTGTGTGTTGTTTTCAAAAACGGATTGGTTTAAGTTGCGACCGTTATTCCAACCTTACATGCGCAACCACTCTACCCTTATATGGGAAAGGGCATTATTGATTACCTAGGCCGATACTAGCTTGGAGCCCACATCACTAGTGACGGGGGAGAGTTGGTGCTCTCTCTCGGGACGGGGTCGTGCCAGGTAGGGCGGCCATGACTGTTTTCACAGCGCACCGGACACACCGTTGATACCCTATGCCAGTGGTATGTGATAATTATGGGAGCAAGGCTCCATGAAAGTGTTATGTGAAATGTTGGGCACGGGGGTTACTGCCAATCGAGTGGACTCCATGTTAGTGTCGTCTAGGGAAAGGTAGTGATCGGGCGCTTACCCCGGGTACTTGAGGTACCGCGGGTCGTGGATGACACGGAAGTTCCCCAGATCTTGTGGGTACAGTGTGCAACCTCTGCAGAGTTTAAAACTATTCGAATAGCCGTGTCCACGGTCAAGGACAGTTGGGTAACCGCTCTTGGGCTACGTCCACTTGTTTACAAATCGAGTGTGTGTGTTGATAAAATGACTTGGGTCAAGTCAAGGGACTTGACATGATTGAGTTGGGTTGGTGCCCACTCTATTTATGTTGATATCTGTAACCTGTCCACATGGTTACTTGAATTCTCCTGATGCATGTCTTACAAATTGTTGAACATGTCATTGCACTCAAAACTAGCCTTCTGCAAAAATTTACCTACATCATGCATTGTTTTATCTTGAACCAAAACATGGGTTGCTTGCGAGTACATTCAAAGTACTCATTGGCTTGCCACTGGTTATTTTATTGGCCAGGCATGAAAGAACAGGATATAATGAAGAGTACCTTGGTGACGAACATGCGAGCTAGGACGCTTCCCAGTCAGAATGCCTGTAGGGTTAAGGCAGATGGCATGGGTCCAAGTTATCGACGAAGATTTCCGCTGCGATGATATACTCAAGACTTGACCATAATGGTCCTACTTGTGTAAAACGGTATGTACGGATGTAAGGCTCTTGTTATTCAGCTTCTGTGTGTTCAGTGAGCATTGATCTCTGGGATCACTGTACACGTGCATTCGGTGATCACGATTTATGAGTCGGGGTCCCTACAATAACTAAGATCATTAAGGGTTGCCAACACGACAAAATAAAAGAACGATCCGGGATAGACGCATGTCCATCACCGAAACGATAGGCGGGACTGAAGGGAAGACATCGGTGCGATACCTGAGCACCATTTTTGCAAACAGTGTCGGGATCACTTGGCATCACTCTGCTGGGACGGAAATGTCACCAAACACTGAAAGAAAAAGGGACTAGAGAAATGCAAATGTTGAGCTGTAGTGGATCCAAACCGATGCTAGCTACACTCACCAGATAAACCGTTTTCGACTAAATAATAACCTATATGCATGCTATGCAACAAACAAATGCAGCAATCAAGTGCAACAAACCAACTGTGGTCTATACTACCGCTTTCTAATGTTCGCTCGGTCTAGGGCGTCCTACAGCCAGACCTGCTCTGATACCATGCCTGTGGCACCCCGGCTCAGAGAAAACCGGAACGCCCCATATTCCAGCCCAGAGATCGAGGAGAAGTCTTCTGGAATACGGCACTGCTTAGCATAGAACAAACCAGCCTTCTATTATTACACGAATATGAATACAAGGTTGCCGATCTTACAGTGAATAACATCGGTCCGGCGACACTACGCCATCCTTAGTTGCTCTATGCAACCAGCAGAACAACTCAAAGCAGCGGAATAACTCTAGCAGCAGAACAACGAAGACGGTGGTGAACTCCACTCCGTAGGGACTCTGTCTGGAACGCTTATCCTAGCTCGCATGGATGGAAACCATAACAAGCAAGCAATCAAATCCGGCATGACCTGCAAAGTGGCATGACACGCCAGGTCAGTACATTGAATGTACTGGCAAGCTCACAATAAACCAGAAGCATTCAAGACAAACAACAGCATGGAAATTACAGGTTAAACAGGAATTATCATGATGTCATTAGAACAATATAACATGGCATGACCAATCATAAACAGGATACAACTATCACAACATGAACATATTAATCCGACAATACTAGCATGCAACATGATGACACTTCATGCACAATTTATTCTGCTCAGGTTACCTCGTAACCAATATATGCATCACTTACCAACCTCGGACATCACACGATCATCTCAGGATCAAATCAATCTTGGTATAAACAATACCATAGTAATCAATAAATGACCACAAGGAGCTTGATCTTTACCCACGACTCTCGTACAACATCACGAATATACAACAACTAGGTATCCTCGATACCACCGTGATCCTTATGGCGATCACAACCACGACCAACACTGGGACCCAAACCGTGATCCTTACGGCGATCACAACCCGACCAATACATGGCCCGTGATCCTTATGGCGATCACAACCCGACCACTAAATGGCCCGTGATCCTTACGGCGATCACCACCCAACTTATCTCACTGTGATTGAGCACATTATTTTTATTACTGTTGACTCATGGTGTGACCTTCTCTCGACCTGGGCCCCTATCCGCGGCGCGGCTATTGATAGATTAATATAAACTCTACAGAGGTTAGTACATTGTACCCACACTACGGAACCCATGGCCTCGCCCTCCCATTCGGGTGGACCAACGGTGTTCCGACAAAACCAATCTACTGCCATGACACTCTCCCGGCCACTCCGACTCACTCCTCACTGAGGTAAGTCATGGGTGGCCTCATGCCTACCTCCAGACACAACGACCACCGTCGTGGCCCGTCCCACATGGGGACACGGATCCAAAAACTAACTCAACAATGGGCACACAAGGTTATGCTTGCCTACCGGGCCAGGGTACAGCACGCCCATAACCTTCCCTCATTGGAGGCACCGGCGAGAGGCACGGTAATAGACCCAATTAGGACTGTCCGATGCCGGTAAGCATGGTTGCATTCGTCAGCATCGATTCAGCGGCACCATGACTCAGCCAATAGTTGTTCAAGTTCAATTTAATCAGGTTAAACTTGAATGCAAATATGCTGAGCCATGATAAAATACATGAACATGATATCAACATCACCATGAGAGTATCACATAACTTTCCACCATATCAACAATAACTCATATCCATTGAACATCGCATACTGAGTAGCATGACCATCTCCAACATCAACATGTACTACTAACCAGCATAAACATATGAAAGGTAATACTAGCAGGTATAACATGGTGACAGAGTATAAGACAACATAGCACAAAAGTGAACATGCAACTCTAAACATCACCGAAACAACGATAACCAACTTTTCAACAAGCAAACATTTATTAAAGATTCAAGATGAAAACCATAGCTACTGCATGACTATCATGCAAGTGGGTATTGTGGCTTGCCTGGGGATGGAGAAAGGACCGGGGTGAAGTGCTGTGAAGCCGCAGAAAGAATCGCCGGAAAACGTTCTCTCTCGGAGGGGGCTGATTAAGGGTAGGGGCAAAATGGTCATTTTCAGTATGCCAAAACATAGTGAAAGTGATCCTAACAGAAAGGGCTCGACCAAACGAAGAAGTGAGCGTTGGATTCACCTCGAACGGAGTTACGGTCAAAAAGATATGAGGGGTTGAAGCTCAGGGACTTTTCTGCAAAAATATCATCACAAATAAGTCCCTGAGTGGATAAAACAGAAGCGCAAAATAGAAACACGCTTTCGGTCAGCGAAAACATATTCCGCGGAATATGTTTCCACTTATCCACGTCAGCGTGGACTGGTCAACGCGGGCCGGTGGCTTAGAGGCTTACAAGTGGGCCAGGAGGGGAGGCGAGGTCCACTGGCAGGGGCCAGGCTGGCATCGGGCGGCTGGGTCGTCGTGTTCTACCGCTTGTCCGCCCGCAAAGCAGAGGAAGGGGTGGGCTCTGGCAATGGGCTCCAGCGCCACAGGCCACCTCCGGCCAAACGGAGGCCACCGGCGGGCTCGGCGTGGCCTGCCGCATCCTTCCCCGCGCAGATGAGGCACCGGAGAGGAGCGGGGCGACCACGACGAAGAGGGGACAGGCGCAGCTCCGGCGGCGGTGGACTTGGGGGCGCGGCCACTCGGGGCACTTCGGCGAGAGGGAAAAGAGGTGGGGCGGACCACGGGAGTGGGGTAGGCCTACTGGAGGTGGAGAAGAGGAGGGGGAAGGCTCGGCTCGGGCTAATTTAGCCGAGGTC
Source organism: Aegilops speltoides (assembly GCA_021437245.1). Lineage (NCBI taxonomy): Eukaryota > Viridiplantae > Streptophyta > Magnoliopsida > Poales > Poaceae > Aegilops > Aegilops speltoides. The sequence goes on along the minus strand of CM038147.1, from coordinate 372,159,996 downwards.
GAGGCGGAGGCCATGGCGGCCATGGGGGCACAGAGAGCTTCGGGAGCTCGAATGAGTGGACGGGGAGGGATCTGGGAGAGAGGTGAGGCTCGGGGTGAGCTCGGAGAGGCTCGGGGATGGCTATATATATCCGGGGCGAAGGAGATGGGCTCGGGTGCTGCCGTGCGCATCCGGCCGAGGCTCTGGTGCGGCCAGCGAGCACGGGAGGGTGCGGGATCACGACGAGGGGGAGTGCGGACGAGCTACAGAGGCACAGGGCAGGAGGGGCCTAGGGGAAGCAGAGGAAGAGGCCAAACGCCATTAAAACACGGTCAGCCACAGGGCTCCCGTGGGCGTTCGTCGGCGAGCGTCGGCGAGGGAGCTGCCGGAGGGGGAGAGGGGTCCAGGGGGACTGCGACGACGACAGCCAGCTGGTAGACACGCTCATGAGCGCGAAGGCGACGAGAGGGAGAGGGGGCCGAGCAAGAAGCCATTCTGGACGCGCCCACTGCATGCCAAGTCGGTGGTCACCGCGCGCACTGGTGCACACAGTGGCACACGTCCGGCCAAACAATGTCTGGAGGCTTGTCCTTCCTGGGCTGGTTGCAGCTCAGGTGGTAGTTTGGTTAAAAGTGACACGGTTAAATGGCAGTTAACACCTGAAGTTTACTACAGTAAACTTCATCGTGTACTGCTGCTCAAGAGGGATGTGATTGGGTCAAATGGAGTTGTCTGGGAGGTTGAGGTAAAGAAGGACTTACATCCTGGTAACTATGGGTGGGTTTGGATCAAGGTTTAACAGAGTTGCTTTGCAACTGCCAAATATGGTCCAGAATCAAGATTAGGATGGTGCACTCACATGGAGTGTCCACTTGAGATAAGATTGCTCAAGGCTTAGTCATTAGGCCATATGAAGATGATGTAAAAAGCTCATGCCAAATGGACAAACCAAAATAGCACTTGCTTCACAAACATCTCCTCTGGACAGAAACTTGAAATAATATTGGTGGTCAAATGGATCAATGAAATTATGCCAAAATGGGTGGAGAGATTTTTTTATGGGTATAAGAATGATCTGGTAATTTATCAGGATTTTTGAAGCAATATAAAATATACTTGCTTCACAACCTGAAAATATTGCTAGAAACAAAGATTTGCTCCGGTGCTCACATAGATTATTGGATGGGGCTGCAAATGGGTGGAGGGGATTAATATGAGCACATTAAGTAGTGTGCAATAGTTCAACTCATTTGGGTACTCATAGCTAGTACTTCTTTCACAAAGCCTTCTGTCTGACAAAAAACTTTGAAAAATCACTGAGGAAGATTGGCTAGGCAAATAAATTTGAACTTGTCATGAGGAAATTATTTGGACATATAAACATGACCAAAAAGGTTGGGACACAATAGGAGAAATATAAATGACACTTCCTTCACAAAGTGCCATTCAGGGCAGAATAGGAAATGAACTATTGGAGGATTATTTTTGAACATGGCAATGAAAAGTTTTGCCATATTTGATCATGATATGACCCAAACAATTTATGAGAATTATTTGGGAATTTTAGGAGTGATAGAAATATAGGTTGCTTCACAACCTAGGGCAATTGGAGTTATTCCTTTAATAGAAAAGGAATATTCCCAATAAAAAGAATATTGGGATTTGGGATAGGATGGAAATGACAGGGTCTAGGGAAAGATTTGGGAATGACAAGCCACTCTGGAAGCAAAGAAGAGGTCATCTCGGTTTCCAGACCACAAAGCCATGGAAAAAAGAAAACTCAGGCAAAAACCTCGGAAAAACAAAAGAAAAAGAAAGGGCCAAAAATCAAGCTGTGACATCTAGGCACTTGTTCTACATGAATAGAGTACAATAAGACGCAAGAATATAATACTTAAAAGTATAAAATGAGCTCACAGACCTTACCACATTCTTGGTTTGGGACCAGTACAGAACAAGGCGTTCCCAGTCATCGTCCAGTAAATGTGTCTCAGGAGAACGTAAGGGAATTTGATGAGTTTCTTTGCCAGTGAAGTACGTTTTATTCAGGTAATTCCGATACTGCCACCAAGCATTCTTGAAGATAGCAGAGGTATTACAACAGGTTACCTCATCCTGAGTTTCTAAATTGGTCCTTCTCTATAGAGAAAAATGGGAAACTTTGCTGTATGATAACCATCATGGAGGTAGGATGTATGGGACAAAGCAAAGTAATTGCCATGAATAACATTACTTACACATAACTCCTGGACAAACACCTGCAACTGGCATTTTCCTTCATCTTAAGTATAATATTTCCAAGATAGGAAGATATGCACATACGATTTAACAACATCAAATGCGATAGATGCTAAACTACGACTAGCTGGTTGTGCTTCCTCCATAGGAATAGGCGTACTAACTGGTGGAGTTGGGGTTCACTGTGATAGTACTGGCCCTTTGGGCACTGCAGCTGCCTTGCTAACTGCTCTTGTTTGGGAGCTCTGTGGTGGAGATGGTGATGTGTCAACAGGAACTGGGTTACTATCGGCTGGGGTTGGGGTTAGATTGGGTGGAGCTGGTTCTCTGTCCATCACAGTAGGGGTACAACCTGCGAGAGTTTGGGTTATGTGTGGTAGGGCTGGTTCTTGTGCATGTACAACCGGGGTGCTATCTTCACCAAGAGGTAGCACTGTTTTATTTGAAGACCATGTTTTTAGTCCGCTAGATAGTGGCATCACCCGCTCCAATTCAAATGGCTGATAAACAGGAAACATAGTTGAATGTACAGACATTGTATGAGAGACAAAATGCAATAGATAGTGTGGAAAAAAGAGGGCATGAAATAGTTGACATGTATATTGTTTAACTAAAACGGATAGCATGACATAATTTCACATATATGATGTCTATCTGAACTAGATAGCATAGCATAACATAATTCAAAGATATGATGAATAACTAAATAGGATCGCATGACATAATTCACCTACATGTTATCTAAGTAATCAGGGTCGCATCATTTAATTCACATATGTGATTTATATGCTAAACAGAGGGCATTCGATATGATGTCTGAACTAAGAACATGGTGTTGAATATTGTGTATATGACGTCTAAACTATGCAATGCAAGACACCATATGCATGATATGAGCAGTATAACCATGCCAAGTTAGAGCATACACCTCGGTGGGGGAATTGGACTGGTCATCTGTCTCTGAATCCATCTGTGAGGAGCTATCGGGACCCAACAAGAGATCTGCTTCGACAGGTAGCACTGTCTGCTCTGAAGGCCTTGTTTTCACTCCAGATTTTTCCATCTCCCACCCAAATGGCTGATTCACAGGAAGAGTAGTTTAATGTACAAACATTGTCGACAGATGGAAATGTAATTAAGAAAAGGATGGGCAAGATATCATTCAAATATATGATGCCTGGTTAAACAGGATGGCATTGCACATTTCACATATATTATTGCTGGCTAAAAGACATGAGACTGCATAATTCCCATATATGATATAGAAACTAAACTGGTGGCATTATAGAACGTGTCTAAACTAAGCAGATGACATATATGATGTCAAAAGTAGGCACTTCAAGGCAACATATGCATGATATGACTAACATCATCATGCCATGGTAGAGCAAACACCTTGGGGGTAAACAGGAGTGGTCAGCAGCGTCTGAATCCGCCTCAGAACAGATATCTTCCTCTGGATTACAATCTGGAGAGGGGTGGGGAGGGTTTGCCATTGAACCCACCATGGAGCGATGTCTGCATGAAATTGTATTGCCGCGCAAAACTCTTCTCTTTTTCTCTACATGTTCAGCATGACTGTGTACAATATCTGACATGCATACGAAAAAAATATGGTGAGATTATGTAAGGAGAGCATGCAGAAATTTAGAGTGATGGTAACAACCAGTGGATGGATCCAAAAATAATGATAGCAAGCTGATGATTGCTTTAATTTAATAAAAAGAGAGATGATGATTGCTTTACTATTTGTTTCCCACCCAATATGAACAACATAGGCATACCCTAGGTGAACCAGATATTAGACAGACATACTATTCATTGATGCCTCGATATGTGCCCCAAAACTAATTTAGAACTCAAGTTTGAACATTAATTTGGACCTCACTTGGAGTCCAAGAGGTGAACAGGACGACAAAGTAGCAGGAAATTTTAAGCAATGCATAACATAAGCAGAAACAAAAGAGTGTGACTTCTCTTGTGGACCCGTGTACTCCTCAGGTTCATCTGCTGAGTCAATGATGGTGATGCTGTTCGGTGGGTGCCGGTGGCAGGGAAGGAGATATGAGGCGTCAAAAGACGGTCAGGAGTCGTGATGTCTGGTTTGGTGGATGCTTCTGTCGATGGAGCAGCTCAGGTGAGGTGGACGACGTCGCGGCAGGAGCAGGACAAACCACACAAATGTCGGGCGCGATGGGGCGCGACACCTATGGGGCCGCCGGGGACGGCCCCTTCGTGTGTTCGGTACGAGGGCGAAGGATGCACAGAGAGCAGATCGAGGCGATGCGCGCGGGGGATTTTTACCCAGCTTCGGGCCGCGATGGTCGCGTAAAACCCTACTGCTGCTTTGTGTTGTCTTTGTTCTTGCTCACGAATGCGAGCGAATGGTGGTGTGGTGTCTGGAACCAGTTGAGTCCCAGGCGCTAGAGTTGCCCAGGGTTCGAACCTCCCCTACGTTGTGCATGGGCCTCCTTTTATAGGGCAAGGGGTCACCGACAGGTGTCAACGTAGGGTAGAGGGGTAAAAATGTAAAAGGGGTGGTAGTTGGAACAAGGGGAACAAGACAGCTACAAAGGCTTGAACAGTGGATTCTACCTACTTTTGACAGAGGGGGACAAGAGCATTAAATGCCCGTCGCCGTCGCCCCAAAAGTTCCCGCCCTTGCGTCTCCGTTTGCCACGGCGATGGAGCCACCACCGTGGAGTGCCACCGCACCCCTCATGCTGCACAGCCATCCGCCACGCGTCTCTGGAGAAGGCTAAAGGCGACGCGTGGGCAGATGAGCTGGAGTGCGGGCACGCAGCGCAGCTCTCCCGGCAAGTGCCTTGCCGGGGTCTTGACCTTGCCGGGCCCGGGAGCTTGTCGGGCTTGTAACTTGCCGCCCCCCGGGCCCTCGCCGGGACGCGTATAGCGCCGAGGCGTGTCTCCTGAGACGTAGTCTTCTGGTCTCCCCGGCGAGCTCCTCTCGCCAGGGGCTTGCATGAGTGATGTAAACTTGAGCCTAGAGCGGCCTTCCCGGCAAGCTCCTCTTGCCGGGGTCTTGATTTTCTATCTTGTACGCTTTGTTCTTGAATGGCTTGGTATGGAGCAGGAATGGTCTCCGGCAAGCATATGGTGGATCCAGCTGCGGGGAGCTGCGGCTGCCCGTGCACAAGTTGGGGTACTGAGGTACCCCTACCTTAGTACACCGACAGGAGCCCCCGGGCCTGGGCCACACACGGTGCCGAGCGCTGTTGGGCCAGGCCCAAGACAGTGCACGGGCACGCGAAGCCCGCGGCGCGTCGAATCCACTTCTGCATCCGTCGCCTCCCCTCCCGTAACGGCACGCGTCGATTGCGGCGTCGTGGGAGACGTGGGCGGCGCATGCAGCCTTCAAGGCATCCACCCCGTGATCGTGGCGCAGAGCGGGGTCGCTTCACCCGTCGCTCCGGCTCCACTTTTTCGCCACGCGGCCCTCATGCACGGGGGTCGTGGGCGGCGAAGGTGGGAGACCGAGCCGTCACGGGCGGAGAAGGCGAGTCGGCCCCGCTCCTCTGGCCGTCTTGCTTCCTGATTGGTCGAGCGGGGCGATTGAGCCCCCACCTCGCCCCTTTAAAAAGGGGCGGAAGGGGAGCACAATGGCCACACTCATCCTCTTCTCCCTTCGTTTTCATCTTCTGTTCCTCTTGCCGCCATGGAAGGAGGAAATCCCAGCTCTTCGACGGTGGCAGCGAGGGTCGCTTCTAGGCAGCGCACCGCTCCCCATCCCGCTCCCGTGGTAGTGGAGCCGGCCACGAGAGGGAGAGGGAGAGGGCGTGGCCGCGGACGAGGCCGAGGGCGTGGCCGAGGCGGTCGGGGGAGAGGTGGTCGCGGTGACGCGCCTCTCCCGTCTCCTCCGGCGTCTCCTGACCACGGCGCGGTCCACACTGGAGATGACCCCTGGGAGTTCTTCATCAAGCTTCGCCGGGCGCCTCGTCGTCGCCTCCGGCTGCCAGCCCCGTTCGCGGACGCAATGGGGCCGGATCCACCCGACGTGATGGAGTTGCGCATGAGGGGCTGCGGGATCAGCGGCACTCGGGTGAGTGTCGTGTCCCCAGCCCCCGGCGTGATGTTCTTCGACCGAGGGTGGAAGACATTCGCCCGGATCCATAGCTTGACGGCGGGGTTCACCCTCCATTTCAAGTTATTGGATGGTGACCTCATCGCCGTCAAGGTCTTCGGCGACTATGGAACCCGGGTGCGCTGCTGTGTGGACAGCTCCTCGGATAGCGAAGGCTCCTCCCCGAGCGAGAGTGACGAGGAGGGGAGTGACAGCGACGACGAGGGGGATGGCGGGCCCGACTAGGCGTCGGACACCGCTTCAAGGCCACCGCAACCCCATCTTCTGGGTTGCCGGCCTCCTGAACTCCCCGGGGCCGTCTTCTTGGCGGTAGGCGTAGGGAGGCTGCGGAAGAGGAAGAGGGGGAGTGGCGGCAAGGCCGCTACGTCGCAGCACGAGGGCGAGTAGCCCTCGATAGCGTGCTGACGTCCCACTACCCCGTCTTCAAGCTCTGCCTCCTACGCCTCCGACTCCGCCAAGCTCCTGGCCGGCCCCCGGGAAGTTCTCTTGGTGTCTTCTGGCGCCCGTGGCTCTCCGTGGGCTTCAGGGACTTGTCGCTGGCTCCGTCGACGCTTCCCCATGCCCGTCACCTTGCGCAGCTCCTGGGGCGCGGCGGCGTCACCGCCACGCTCTCCTAGGCGCTCCTTTCGCCCTTCCCCGACAAGCTCCTCTTGCCGGGGCCTCCTCCCCCGGCAAGCTTATCTTGCCGGGGGCTCCTTGACCTACCTCCTGAACTCCTGAACAGAGAAACAGGAGAAGGATCACGGGCACCTTATCTTTTTAATCTGTAAGCCCTCGGGCATTAGCAGTATTTAAGAACTTGTAATCCTCTCTATCATGTTTTTCATCCTCTCTGGACTTGTATTGAATTGGATGTTTTTAATGAAAAAGAGGGGAAAGCTTGCCGGACTGAGTCTTTTACTTGACTGCGTGCCTTGTGTGTTCTTACGCTATCGGGGAGCTTGCTGGGGTAAACACGCTTGCCGAGTGCGGGACAGCCCGCTGGCGGTGTTGCTTCCGGCAAGCAACCTTGCCGGGCCAGTTGCGACGCTTAACTTGCTGAGCAGGCTCGAAAGCAAGATAAGGGTGCAGCGGCACACTTGTGTTTGTTGAGCGGACTCGGAAACAAACCAAGTACGCAACTGGACCACGACTCGGCTCCTCCACGTACGGGTTTTACAAGACACGCTCGTTCAAAGACGCAGCCCCGCATTTCCTAGTCCATGAGAGGATGCATGACGAGGGATGAAAAACTTATCTGATATAGCAGCCCCCAGCAACTCTGTCTTGCCGGAGACGAATCCCGGCTCTCGCAGCCCCCAGCGAGGCTGGCCTGCCGAGGAAGAACCATGGCACCCACAGCCCCCGGCTACCCCGGCTTGCCGGGCCCCAGGCGCTGGTGTGATCTTTCGGTTCCTCCCTGTTGCTGCAATTTTAGTCATGAAAATAGCTGAGGTAGACATGCAACCGCTTCACGCACACGTATGTGTATATGAATCTTGACTATGCAATACGACGCCGTGCCTTGCCCCTCGTATGTTTGCACTCTACGCTTTCGGGGAGCTTGTCGGGGCGAACACGCTTGCCGCGGGACAGCCCGCTGGCTGTGTTGCTTCCGGCAAGCCACCTTGCCGGGCCAGTTGCGACGCTTAACTTGCTGAGCAGGCTCGAAAGCAAGATAAGGGTGCAGCAGCACACTTGTGTTTGTTGAGCGGACTTGGAAACAAAACAAGTACGCAACTGGACCACGACTCGGCTCCTCCCGCGCACAAGTCTCCCATACGAAGGACATCTCACGGCAGGGCTTGCGACGTTACATCCTCTACTCTGCGTCCTTTGTGCGCTTTCACCCTACGCTTCGAGGTAACTTGCCGGTGCTTAACACGCTTGCTGAGTGCGGAACATCAGCAGCCCGCTTGGCTGGTGTCGCTTCCGGCAAGCAACCTTGCCGCGTCCAGTCGCGACGCGCTTAGCTTGCTGAGCAGACTCGAAACGAAACGAGGGCGCGAAGCTGGTCGCGGCTCACTCTTAACTCGTTGAGCGTGTTCGAAGCAAAGTAAGGGTGCGACCATTCACAGGCAGGCTCCTCCGCGCACAGGTTTCGTGTACAAAGGACGAACGCGCGAGGGATATAACGTATAAAAGCATGAAATTAAGGAGTGCTCTGCACGAAGGCTTGAGCGACTTAGCTTTTCTTTCTCTTGTTTCTTTGCACTTGCTGATGGAGCTCGATGGCGCGTCCTTGACGGCGGCGCAGCGCTCCGGGGAGGTGCGTTTGCCGGGACTAGCATCTGAGCTATCTCCGCCGGGCTTAGAGCGTTCCGAGGAGCTGCGCTTGTCGGAGTAAGCATCAGAGCCGTCCTTGCCGGACTTAGAGCTCGATGGCGCGTCCTCGGCGACAGCATAGCGCTCCAGGGAGATACGCTTGCCGGCCCGGGGGGGGGGAAGCGGGAGCGAGCGGCGCGAGGAAACAGGATATGCTCGGACTCCTAGTAGCGATAGGAGGAGCAGGGTCCTGTCTCGGCACTTTCGCTTTGCTCATGCATGGACAGCGGTCCCGAGCGCCCCGCGAGCCCCCGGCATGTTCTTGCCCCAGCATGCGAGTACCATCTTCTGTGGCACGGCGCTGCTGGGTTGTGGTGCGCTGATACGGACACGGATCCACGGAGACCGAGGCGCGGTCATCCGTCCGATCCCTGGATCTGGTGGCGCCGCGAGCGCCCTCGCCGGCGTCCACCCTTTCGGCGGCGTCTCCTCCGCCCACCGTTGGCTCCGGCGGCGGTGGGGAAGACGGAGATGGGTCTGCGACCCTCGAAGCTCTCGTCTTCGGGGCCATGGCGCAGTTGTCGATGAAGCCGCTGACGAAACTGGAGAGGTTGATGAAGAGCGCGGCCGCGCGAACGCCGGATCAGGTCCGCGATAACCTGACGCCCCTACCGGCGCGCCAAAGATGTCGGGCGCGATGGGCGCGACACCTATGGGGCCGCTGGGACGGCCCTTCGTGTGTTGGCACGAGGCGAAGGATGCACAGAGAGCAGATCGAGGCGATCGCGCTGGGATTTTACCCAGCCGGCCGCGATGGTCGCGTAAACCCTACTGCTGCTTTGTGTTGTCTTTGTTCTTGCTCACGAATCACGGCGAATGGTGGTGTGGTGTCTGGAACCAGTTGAGTCCCAGCGCTAGAGTTGCCCAGGGTTCAACCTCCCCACGCTGTGCATGGGCCTCCTTTTATAGGGCAAGGGTCACCGACAGTGTCAACGTAGGGTAGAGGTGTAAAAATGTAAAAGGGGTGGTAGTTGGAACAGTGCGGGAACAGACAGCTACAAAGGCTTGAACAGTGGATTCTACCTACTTTTGGCGAGAGGGGACAAGAGCATTAAATGCCCGTCGCCGCCGCCCCAAAAGTTCCCGCCTTGCGTCTCCGCTTGCCACGGCGATGGAGCCACCACCGTGGAGTGCCACCGCACCCCTCATGCTGCACAGCCATCCGCCACGCGTCTCTGGAGAAGGCTAAAGGCGACGCGTGGGCAGATGAGCTGGAGTGCGGGCACGCAGCGCAGCTCTCCCGGCAAGTGCCTTGCCGGGTCTTGACCTTGCCGGGCCCGGGAGCTTGTCGGGCTTGTAACTTGCCGCCCCCCGGGCCCTCGCCGGGACGCGTATAGCGCCGAGGCGTGTCTCCTGAGACGTAGTCTTCTGGTCTCCCCGGCGAGCTCCTCTCGCCAGGGGCTTGCATGAGTGATGTAAACTTGAGCCTAGAGCGGCCTTCCCGGCAAGCTCCTCTTGCCGGGGTCTTGATTTTCTATCTTGTACGCTTTGTTCTTGAATGGCTTGGTATGGAGCAGGAATGGTCTCCGGCAAGCATATGGTGGATCCAGCTGCGGGGAGCTGCGGCTGCCCGTGCACAAGTTGGGGTACTGAGGTACCCCTACCTTAGTACACCGACACAAAGTTCCCTTCGACACCTACATGTAACTGAATAATTCTGTAAGGGATCATTTGGCTTGCATGATTCTAAAAACGCAGGGATAGGAAAACACCAGAATATGATAGGAATGCACATGGTAAACAAAGCATTTGTAAACACAAGATTTCTGTCAACTTGGGTGTTAGGTTTACAGGAATTGGAAGAGCAGAGGAATGTAAAGAAACATGGCCAAAATAAAGTGAAACCATATGAAAGCGTGTATAGTTAGAATGTTATTCGGCCACTAATGCACTTGGTCTTGTTTTCATGCATAGGATTTTGAAATGTAGGTCCAGGTGGATGTTTTGCTTCATTCCTTTCAACAAAATGCATGAATAATTGAATAGTAGAGTGCCATTGAAAAATTCCCTATTGCTATGTTTTTCCGTTGAACCAAAATAGCCCTAATGGATCGACATGAATGTATAGTAATAAGTGATGCAACAAGGGTACAACCTCTTTGCCGTAGCCGTGTAGACCTCAGCATCATTGGGTTGGTCGCTGAAGCATTTGAGGTAGAGGTGCCTGTCGGAGGTGTGGAGGAAGATCTAAGGAATGTGTAGACGGCGTCCAGGGCACTGCTCTGTTGTGATGGATCGTTCTGTCGTTGGAGCAGCACCGGTGAGCCGTAAGATGTCAAGGCTAAAGCAGCATAAGACAGACATCGTCAATCTCAAGTGGGATTCAAATAGCATCTCCAATAGATGATGTAAAATAGATGTAAAATTTACATCACCAAAAACCACCTGACTACAACAGATGAGGTAAAAACTGTTGACTCTGAATTTAACTGTCGAAACTGAAATTTATTGTGGAATCTGAATGTTACTGTCGAAACTGAACGCAATGGTAGCGGAGAGGCACTTGACATGTAGTTTAGGGACGGCCTACAATTCATCTTCAACCTGCACCCCCTGAGCCGCCAGCCACCACCAGCCAAACCGCCAGCCCCAGCGCCGCCTCGCCGCCCCGAAACAACTACCCACCGCCGGTCCGCCGCTGCCCCGGCCAGCCCTCTAGGCCCCTCGCCCCCACCCTGAACCCTAAGATAGATAGTGGGGTACCTCTCCGGTGAGCCCCCGTCCCCGCCGTGGGTGGTTCTTCCTTAACTCCGGCGAGCCCCCCCCCCCAACCCCTGAAAATCGACTGACCCAAAAGTCGATTCAGTCGACTGATGTGTAGCAAAATCGGAGCAAAGCAGCAGCACGAGCGAGGGGGAAAGCAGCAGCAACAGCTGGGCGAGCAAGCGATCAAGCGAGAGCTGGAGCAGCAGCAGATCCGGCTGGTATGGACGCCACCGCCAAAGGGGCCTTGCACTGGGGGAGAGCCGTCGTGGAGATGTCGCCCGCGGCGCCGGTTTCAAGGTAGCCGCTCCATGGGGGTGCGGGATGGAGCACCGTCGGCCCCGAGAGTTCGAGTTAAGGAGAAGCTGCAATGCGATGAGTGTACAACCTCTTTGGTGGCGCCGAGTAGGCCTCGGCTTCGTCCGAGGAGTCGATGAGGATGCTGCGGTTCCGGTGGAGCAGGTTAAGGCAGTGCTGTCGGGATGGAGCAGCCGCGATAGACGAGGCGATCGTCGGAGCATCTCCTTGGAGGTGGAGGACGGGGCGGCTGAACCAGCGGGACAACGAGATGGACGACGGATCCTCCTCCGGGGAAGTGGACGAGGGACGTCGAGCTATTGCGGTTGACGACGTCCTCGGGGAAGAGGCTCCGGCTGGGCCGTAGTGAGGTGGCGGACGGAGGAGGATGGTGTTTCGCGGCTGGAGCGGAGAGGTTATGGCGGCTCGGGATTTCGAATGGCGAAAAGAGGGCGATGGGAGGGGGTGAACCATGACTTAGGGACACGCTTGTCCAAAATGTAAGGTGTGTTACAAAAGTACCCCCCACAGATTTGAACTAGCGGCCCTTTCGGCTCAGGGTTAGAAGGGGGATTTCACGCATCGGGATTTGGCAGCTGGAGGGAGTTTTCGCACGCGTTGTAATTTCAGGATAGCAAGGCGCGGGTTGTGAAGGCGCTAGTTTTGGGAGCACGATATCTGAATTTTCAGGATATAACAAGATGCGGGTTGAATTTTAGGGACAAGCCTAACTTGTAGTAATATTGTACTTGTACGTACCAAATCAATTCACACTTCCCTCAACCAAAAAGAAAACAAAAAAATAAAACTATTCACACCACACAAAGAGAGAGTCTTGCCCCGTTTTACTATACAAATGCTATTCAAAGCTACTCGCTCCTTCCATCTATATAGGGCCTAATGCGTTTTTCGATGCTAACTTTGACCAAATATTAGAGCAATAATATATGGCATGCAACTTACACAAAGCACACTGTTAAATTCGTCTGTGAAAGGTTCTTTCAATGATATAATTTTCACATTGTGCATATCATGTACTATTAATCTTGTCAACAGGCAAAGGCGGTCGTAAAAAACTCATTCCGCCCTATATAGATGGAAGGAGGGAGTATGAATCCATGTTATGTCCAATTAAATTTTTTCGCTTGCTGTATAATGCATGTAACCTACTCATACCAACATTTTAGTGCATTCCAAATGTCTATACTACTGCTGCAATTCGAACTAAATTTGAATTTGTTTCTCTATTTCAATAAGAATCTAGAATCATGATTGTTGCCAACTTCAACCATCATTCATGTATTACCTTAATAACACACCACATGATTACTATAGAGATAGATATGAACTATGTGTACTACATGAACTCAAATTCTATTTTTTGAATAAACTTGATGTTGATTCCAAATTATAGTACATTTGCTGTACTAACTATATATTCATAATCTAAACCATGTTCCATACGTACACCGTGTTTATCACACAAAGTATAGTGCCCCACCCCCTACATTATGACAAGTATTTAGACTTGAGTTGCAAAAGCCACACATTAGCCCAAATTATAATCAATGTTCTACATTATGATATCTTCGTCAAGTATCTGTATCCACTTTTTTATAATGAATTATGATCTTTGTTCGTCTTTAACACCTTCACGATCCTCTTCTATTTGTAGCTAGCTAGTGCTAACTTTCTATCGTGCATGCACACGCCCGCCCCCCTCTCACCCACCCTTAGCTTCCCCTCCATTGCGCACGTTCATTATTTCTCTTTAGGTCGTCCACCCGCGGTGTGTGTAGGCCCCCGGCTCCTTCTTTCCGGCACACACCGGTCGATATACCTCTCTAGCCAAGTGTGCCTACAACAAACACATATATACTTCCCCTCTTCTCTTGTCACCATCCATGCCCCCCTATGTCCAATATGGTTCCACGCAGGTGCACACTCCCGACCCTCTTTTCATTGATCACATACTTGCACACTCCTCCCCCTCGACATGGTAGGCCTCTTGCACCACCTCCTAGCCGCACCCCTCTCCCCCTGTCTGTCTCTCCAGACCTTATTTGCTTCTAACACATGCAGGTGTGTATATGAACTGATTTCCCTACATATAGCCAGGTCGACTATAATTCATTTTCCCCAAGAACCGAGACACTTACCTCGCTAGTTATGTCTCTCCCTTTCTCAGACACATGACGGTTGATCTTCCTATGTAGTTACGTATGCTTACCACAACAATATCTTCAACCCTCATCATCCTTGCATACCTCCCGACCCGTCTCTCACACGCATGTGCATAGACAGACAGACATCCCCACCCTCTCTTATTGATATTGCACTCATACCCTCCGTTTGTCTAGCATGCCTCTCCCACCATTTGTGAGATGCCACTCCACCACCAACCCTCCGACGCTCTACCTTTGTCTTTCTCCCAACCTTATTCCTCTGCTACACATATCCATGGATGTCGATCGATCTCCCTCAATACATAGCTAGGTCTCTCTCCTTCCCCACACATATACTAGTCGATTGGTCTCTGCCCCCTCCCCTCCCCCCCACACACGGATAGTCGAACGTTGTAGGTAGGTATCCATGCCACGGAGAAAAATTGCACCTCTGCCATCTCAAATTCTAGTAGGCCATCCGCCCTGTATCTTTGACATGGGCAAACACAAATTTGATGGCACTCTTTATCGATCGCACAGCCACACACTTCATCCCTATTTTCAATTCTATCGATATCTCACATCCATGACTCCATTTCACACACATTGCATATGTTACGTTTTTTTGTTTGAGATATCATCAACACATTGCCTCTGTTTCGCACAAACCATCTCTCTCACACCTACCCACGTACGTACCTGCACCTAAAGAAGAAGTGCACGCAGGACGCACGTACTCATGTCTCGTTCCCGGCCACACCCGCGCGGGTACACGGTGGAGTTCGTTTCTGTACGAAAAGGCAGCCCATGTGATAACTTGACGCGTGTAGCGGCTCTTTACTCGAAGGAGGGTCGGGTACCATGCCTAGACGGAACAAAGTTCAACTTGATGCGTTAGTATTAAATAAAGTTATATACTCCTCAATGGCACGTACAGAGTATAAAACGATTGCCGTGTGGAAAATGGAAAAATGGGTTTGTCTCTCGTCACACCATCTCACACAAGGCAGCTGAAAGAACATGTGGTGCCCCCATGTTTGGTTTTGGTAATTGATGACAATCTCTATGGAGTAATGGTTGTCTTGAGTTATATTTGAAGGATTTGTCCATAGGCTTTTCTTGAAGTCCATGTGTTGGTTTCAAGGAGTTTATGAGTTGACCAAGGTGCTATTAAGGAATTATCCAAAGATTGGTCATGCGAGTGTTGAGCTTATTGCAAGCATGTCTTGAAGAAGAAGGTTGTGTGATCATTCATGTTTACCTTCAATACATCATCCAAATGAAGAGAGTTTCAAAGATTCAAGGTTGATCAAGACTAAGTCAATAGTGAATCAAGTTGATTAACTCACAAAGAGTAGAAGATGTACCGAGAGGGATCAAGTGATCCCATGGTATGGTAAGCATTATCCATTGCACTTTGTGTACTAACCCATGGTCTATGTGAGAGTTCTATGTGGGGTTAGGTACGTATCCATGGGCTTGCATCAAGAGGAAGATATCATACAACCCATGGAAAAGATGACATCAAGTGGTGATCATCATCAAGATTGCCGTGTGCAAGTTCAAGTGGAGCATCACAAAGAGATCAAGTGCTTGAATCTTTCCATCCATTGTGGTGTCAATGGACTTGTGAAGATGAGCCGAAGAGTGGCTCGCCCATAGTGGACTATGGGGGAGCAATCATCTAGTCTTGATCGAGCCAACACAATCAAGAAAGGTGGTCCAACTTGAGGGAGTGAAGATCGTCATCATCTAGCTCAAGTGGACCATGTGCAAGGCAAAGGTTTGCCCTTGATAGGTTTTCTATTTTACCGGTCTCATGGTAGTTGTGGGAGACCGGGTTATATGATCGATTGCCGTACTATCAAGGGGGGGTCTCGATGAGTTGCTTGATCATATCATTCGTAGAGAGATCAAACCATTGCATCCTTGCATCATGTTTCTTGGTTCTTGTTTGATTCTCTTTGTGAGTCTTAGAGCTTATGGTCATCTTGATGACAAGCTTGAGTTCATCGAAAACGGAGTTCGCATGCGTCTTCTATGATGTTTTCGGTGTTGGAGGTTTTACCGGTCTTATCTGAGGAAGGGTTCTCACCATTTTCTTATGGGCATTTTCTAAGTTACTTCTTATTGATATTTCTTTCAAGATTGTGTTAGCCCTTGTTGCTAGCTTTCCAATAAACTTGGTTTCATCGAATTCGGAGTCCGTTTGCAAAAGTTGTGGCTATTTTGGTGAAGGCTGCAGCGGTACTACCGCAACTAGAGCGGATGTAATTTTTTACTACCGCTCTAGAGCGGTACTACCGCGGCTCCTGAGCGGTAGTGCCGCTCCAGAGCAGTACTACCATGGCTCCTAAGCGGTAGTACCGCCCCGGACCAAAAACTCGTGTTTTCTCTCTCGTTTGGGCTGTTTTGAGCGTGCTAAGCGGTAGTACCGCTCCTCCAAGCGGTAGTACCGCTTGTGCACGACCTGAGCACATAACGGTTGGATGCGGGAGGTCCTATAAAAGGGGGTCTTCTTCCCCATTGAACCTTATCCTTTGAGCTCGTGTTCTTCCCCCATTGTTGACCTTCTTCGAGCTTGCTAACTCTCAATCCCTCCATGGATCCCTGCTTGTTTTTGAGGGAAAAGAGAGAGGACATCTAGATCCACATTCCCACCAATCACTTTCTCCTTTTTGTGAGAGGAACCCTTTGGATCTAGATCTTGGAGTTCTTCGTGTTCTTCTTTTGTTCCTCCTCTCATTTTCCTCCCTAGCATTAGTTGCTTTGGTGGGATTTGGGAGAGAAGGACTTGGGAACTCCGTGTGCCCTTGCCATTGCATTTGGTGCATCGGTTTGAGTTCTCCATGGTGATACGTGGAAGTGAAGTTTGAGAAGCTTATTACTCTTGGGTGCTTGGTGCCCTTGAGCTTGTTCCTCTTGGGTGCTTGGGCGCCCTAGACGGTTGGTGGTGTTCGAGCTCAATCATTGTGGTGTAAAGCTCCGGCAAGCGCCGAGTCTCCAATTAGGTTGTGGAGATCGCCCCGAGCAATTTAACGGGTACCGGTGACCGCCCCCGAGGGTTGCCAAAGTGTACGGGTTCGGTGACCGCCCCCAAGGGTCACCATTTGTACGGGTTCGGTGACCGCCCTCAAGGGTCCCTTAGTGGAATCACGGCATCTTGCATTGTGCGAGGGCGTGAGGAGATTACGTGGCCCTAGTGGCTTCTTGGGAGCATTGTGCCTCCACACCGCTCCGAACGGAGATTAGCATCCGCAAGGGTGTGAACTTCGGGATACATCGTCGTCTCCGCGTGCCTCGGTTATATCTTACCCGAGCCCTTTACTTATGCACTTTACTTTGTGATAGCCATATTGTTCTTTGTCATATATCTTGCTATCACATAGTTGCTTATCTTGCTTAGCATAAGTTGTTGGTGCACATAGGTGAGCCTAGTTGTTGTAGGTTTTGTGCTTGACAAATTAACCACTAGGTTTATTCCGCATTTGTTCAAGCCTCTACCGTAATTATTTTAGAACGCCTATTCACCCCCCTCTAGGCGACATCCACGATCTTTCAATTGGTATCAGAGCCTCGTCTCTCTTTGTTGGGCTTAACTGCCTAGAGAGTAAAGATGTCGACTAGGGGATTAGGATTCTCTGACACTCTAGGTTTTGATGTCACAAATTTTGATGTTTGGGTAATTCGCATGCTTAATCTCTTTAGGGTCATGGGCCCAAATTTAGAGCGAATTGTAGATATGTGTTTTTCTCCTCCAAAGGATCCCCAAAGATTATCTTTAGAGGATGATAAAAACTCTTATCTCAATGCTCAAGCTTCTAATGTGCTTTTCGATGATTTGAGCAATGTAGTTATATTTCAACTCATGTCGTTCCAGGATGCTCATGAGTTGTGGACAAAGCTTCAAGATAAATATGGCGTGTCCAAGTTTTGTAAGGATGATTGTTCTCCCCCCACCTCCGGCTGTGTTGTGTTCTCAACTTCTTCTACTTCACCTACATGTGGTTCGCCACAAGGTAATGACATGGTGAGTAGTGGTGTTCATTGCAATGATGATAGTGTGCTTATTGTTGATAATCCTTCATCACTTTCTTATTGCAATGCTTCATCTTTGGACTTTAACACTTCTAGCACTCCAAATGTTTCACATGCTTGTGTTGATAGTCCTTGCATATCATGTAGAAATTGCTTGACTAAATCTCATGATGATATGCTTGCTATGTCTTGTTGCCATGATAAAAATGCATCTATTTCCTCGAATTGTTGTGCTAACAATGTAGAGGAAAGCCAACACTCCATGGAACAAGATGTGGTGTTTTATGGTGCTTCAAGGATCCTACATCGTCATCTATTGCATTTTGCCTTATGGCCAAGGCCTCAAAGGTATCTCCCAATTTGAATCCCAATATATCTTGTGATGATATTGATAATGGCAAGAATGATGATGATGTTGATTATGATGAAGAGAATGATAATGTTGCCTCCTTAAAAATTAAGGGGGAAATGGTTTTTAAAGCTCTTCATAAAAATAAAATTGCTCGTTCCAACTTCATGGAAATTATGTCCATTGCCATTGAGGGCAAGAAATATATTGAGGAGTTGGAATCTCATCTCGAGGAGCATGAGGTCACCATTGAGAAAATGGAAGCTCATGGGCGTGATTATGCAAATGAGATCGCGGAGCTATCTCAAGCTCTTGAACATGAACAAACCACCTCCGAATCTCTTGAGGAGACTTTTGCTCTAGAATTATCTAGAGTGAGGGAATCTCATGATAGAGCTCTTGAGGTGGCCAATGATTTCAAAACTAAAATGCTAAGCTTGAAGTTTCTCATGCTAGACTCCTTGAGGATTTTGAGCACCTCGAAAATGGCTCAAGGGTCATCAAGGGTGAGCTCATCAAACTCACCAAGTCTCATGCCCAACTTGAAGCTTCTTATTTAAAAGAGCTTGCCAAGTTGTCCTCTCCTATTGTTGTAAATGATGATGCTTGTGCTACTAACTCTATTACTTGTGAAGCATCCATTTTGAAGGAGAATGTTGAGCTACGGGCTCAACTTGAGGTGCTATCTAGCAATTATGGGAAATTGGAAGAAAGTCATGAAAAGCTCTCAAGCTCTCATGATGATCTTCTAGTATCCCATAGTGTGGTAAAGATAGCTCGTGAGGCCATGATTGCCAAGGTAACATCTAGTGAGCCTCATGTGGATACTAGCACTACTTCTAGTCAAAATATTATATTGCCATGTGCTAGTCCTTGTAATTCATCTACTCACAATGTTGGTACATCTTGTGATGAATTGCTTTCCTTGCCTTGTTGCTCTAACGATGAAGCTTATACTTCCAATAGTACTTGTGTTGATACTAACCATGTAGAGGAAATCAAAGAGCTCAAGGCCCAAGTCACTTCTTTGAAGAAAGACTTGGAAAAGAGTCATCAAGGGAAATCCACACTCAACAATATCTTGAGTGTGTAAAAATCCCCCAGTGACAAAGGTGGACTTGGATTCAACTCCAATAAGAAGAAGAAGTCCAAGATGAACAAAAATAAGGGCCAAGAACAAGTCAAGAATTTGGCCAAGATTGTTTGCTTCAAGTGCAAAGTAGAAGGGCATCATGTTAGATCTTTCCCATTGAAGAAGAAGGCCATTAGTGTCAAGCAACAAGGGAAGAGGGCACAAGTTCAATCACATGCTCAACCTCAAGTTGAAGAAAGGCCTCTTCCCAAGAAGACTCAAGTTAATGCTTCTCAAGTTGAGAAATCAAGTGAGAAGAAAGTGAAGAGTACACGTTGCTACATATGCCGTGAGAAAGGTCACCTTGCATCTTCATGCACTGGTGGTAACTTATCCAACCCAATTATTATTGATGATGTCTATTCTCTTGGGAAGGATAAGGTTGGCAATGTGTTTGCCAAGTTTGTTGGTACTCAAAGTGGTGTCAAGAAAAGAACCATTTGGGTAGCCATGCCTACTGTGACTAACCTCTTAGGACCCAACTCGGTTGGGGACCACCAAGCTCAAACTTGATCAATAGGTGTTGGTTGGAGGGCATTGGAGACTTGGCTACATTACGAAGAATTAAGGGGACTTCATCATTCTTATTGTCTCAAGCCAAGTCAATTGGATTATCAAGTTTCTATCTTATATCCAATGTGCCTCCTTGCGGTAACTTGTACTTAAATTGTTTACTTTGAAAGTTACTTGCCCCCCTTGCATGTGTTTGGTTTTGTTCCTTGCATGTGTTTGTATATGTTGTGCTTCCAACTTGCTTATCTTGAGCAATCAAGTATGTGTGTGTTGGTTTGCACATCATGTACATGTGTGTTGTGCGTTGAGCCTTTTTGCTTCTTGTTTGTAAACTAGTTGGCTCATGTGAGAGATTAATGGAACATCCCATTTTGGGGGAGTGATGTGCTTTGTGCACCTCACAATACTATAAATGTGTGTACATGAGGAATACCATCTAGTATTGATATTGTAGATTATGTTGTTCCTAGGTGGCATGTTAGCTCTACAAGTTGCAATTTGCTTGTGTTTGGTGTGAAGATGATGTCGGATATCCTTGTTATCTACCACCGGGAATTATTTCCAAATACTTCTTGTCTTTGACAATTGGTAGTCTTATGTGTGGTAGAATTTGTTGATCATCTTTACATTGGCTTTTGTTTTACTTGCCTTTTCTCTTGCCAAGGTTTGTGTCAACTCCCATGTCTTCCATACCACTTGTGGATCTTGTTTATTTCTTGTTCTTGTCTAGTGTTTTCTAGACATAGTGAAAGCGGTGATCCCACCTTGTGCATTTTGTATTCAAATACAAATCCTATATAATGCACTACTCGTGGGGGAGCTATTCTATTTTCTTTAGAACACTCTTCTTGTGATCCTTATCAAGTGTGTTTTGGTCGAAGGCAAGCCATTTCTTTTTGGTACTTTGTGCCATCATGAAACTTTGTCGAGAGCTTGGTTTGTTTGGAACCATCCTCTCTTTGGGAGTTTGAAATCTTTAGTTTAGTGTGTATCAATGGATATCTCATTCCTTGATGTATCTTTAATGATATCTTCCAAGTGATGATTTCTCCATTTGGTATCCTTTTCACTTGGCATTTCTTTGTCTTTTGGTTTCGGGTTTTGAAAGTCTTGAGCATGCATGTTTACTTCATGTATTTCATTTGGCATGCTTTCTTTCTTTGACTCAATATATAGCAGAAACTCCACCTAGCACTACTAGGGAAAAGCCTAGCAGCAGCGCGGGTTTTAGGCCTATCAGCAGCGCGGGTACCCGCGCTACTAATAAGGCGCTCCAGCTAACTTATAGCAGTAGCGCGGGTGCCACCAGCTACAGTTAACGATAGCAGTAGCGTGGTAGAAACCCGCGCTACTACTAATCTGTAATCTCCGATTTTTTTTTTGAATTTTTTTTTTTGATTTTTTTTCGAAATTTTCAAATTTCTGAATTATTTTAACTCAAATCTCTAATCACCCCTCATCGCTGCTCAATTTAATCTCTAATTACCCCTCATCATTCCAAATCATCTAACTTCCCGGACGGTCACCCATCCTGTCACTACTCCAGCTGAGCACGCTTAACTTCCGGGTTCTATTCTCCTCGCTTCCAAGTCTGCACTTGTTGTTTTCCGACAATAGTAAGATGTCAATCCTATTAACCTCAGGAATTTAGCTTGAGCATGAAGTCACACATTTCACTGTTTGAGTTTGAAACTATTGTTCTAAAAAATTAGTAACACTAATATTTCTTGAATAATTAGTTTGACCACAGTCTGACCAGATTTGAGCACAGTTTGACCAGATTTGACCACAGTTTGACCATAGTTTGACCAGATTTGACCAAAATTCAAAAACACTAAAATAATTATTTATTAACACTAATATTCTTGAATAATTAGTTTGACCATAGTTTGACCAGATTTAACAAAAATTAAAAAAACTAATTTTTTTTTGAATTTTTTTGCCTCCAGATCTTAAAAGCCCCGTAACTTTTTTCTGTTAGGCTTTTGAGGATTTTAAAAATGTTTAACGGGGTAGATGCTTTTTCATATAAAAAACTTTTTCATCCGAGTTTGTATGCAAAAGTTATGGCCATTTTACAATTTTCCAGAGAGATTTTGCAAATAAAGTCGAAATTCATATTTGTAAATTTTCCCAACAACTAGACCACATATCACATGGGAAACTTATTTTCTTTTATTTTTTTTGACATTTTTGTCATTTTCTTTTGTTTTCTTTAAGACTGAAAAGGCGGTCCACGGGGAGACTTTGACAAATAGGCCATACCCCGCGCTACTACTATGACAGACGATTAGCAGTAGCGCGGGTTTTTAACCCTCGCTACTACTAAGTTGATAGAAGTAGCGTGGGTTAGTAGTAGCGAGGGTTAGAAAACCGCGCTACTGCTATCAACTTAGTAGTAGCGAGGGTTAAAAACCCGCGCTACTACTATGGCATATCCCGGGGGGCACGGTAGAGACCGCTTAGCAGTAGCGAGGGTTACAAACCCGCGCTGCTGCTATCAACTTAGTAGTAGCGAGGTTTAAAAACCTGCGCTGCTACTAAGTAGCAGTAGCGAGGGTTTTTAACCCTCGCTGCTGCTAAGATTCTGTGTATAGCCTTTTCCCTAGTAGTGTAGTCTCAATTTGGATGAGATGTGCATGAAATTCATTATCATATCTATATGCACATATTTATGTGGAGTTTGTCCTATGTATTGGTGTTTCTAACTATTTGGTCCCGATGAGTTTGGGTACCGTTTAGTTTGTGTTGTTCTTCTAGGAACTTTTGGAGATGCATTGGATGCTCGGCTCACTCTCAAGGAAGGTGTTGTCACCATGTGCATATTGGAGTCAAGCTAGGATGATCAATGAACTACTATCTACCTTCAATTGGTATCTACTACTTCCTTCCAATGATATCTCGGTAACAAGTATCTATTCATGCTTTCCCTTCTTGCATTCAACCTTGTGTAAGTTGCATCTTGGCATGATATTCATTTCATATCTTCTGATACTTGTTTCCTTTCTCAAAGCATCCCAACGATGATCTCTTGTTGCTAGTTGTGATGTCTTTGATGGTTGTGTGATTGGACTCCATTTATATACAATAAGACCATATCTAGCCAAGTGCTATGCTTCCAAGCAAATATCTTATTGGTATATTTATAACTTCCTTGTGGATATCTTGTTCCTTCGTGTTGTAACTATTTCGGGTGTACATCCTTCTTTGTAGATATATATATCATCAAGATTTCGTCTACATAGAACCTTATACACTTGAGAGAAATTACATCTCTAGTTGATATCCTTTCTTTCACGTCCACCCTGTCTTTCTTATGTTATTTCTTTGGTGGCTCCGTGAAAGCTTTTGCCTTGAGTGTGTGTCCTCTATTGTTGCATCTTGTTGCACTCTTGTGTGGTGAAGATTATTTTCCTCTTGCTTATCTTTACGAGGCTTTTGCCATCTTATTTGATATCCCTCGTCTTGACGAGTCTCTCTTCGTCTATCTTCACCACGGGTTGTCACAAGCATAGGTTCTCTTATGCTTATTGTGAGCTTGTGAACCCGGTTGCTAGTTGTGTGTGGGAATGACATGCCTTGCACCGTGTATCTCATTCTTTCAAGACTATATTGATGCGTAATGCTCATCCGTACATTAGTCTTCTCTAATGCATTGCCTTGACTCACACACATCTTTTTGGTTGAGCCCATTCTTAAGTCGCCTCTGTTACATGTTCCTCAACCATGTGCTTGTTGCAAGTCCTAGGCTTTGTTTCCCATATGCTCACTTGCACTGGATGTGAGTTTCTATTGATTTTGGGGGAGCTATGATCCTATTTTGTGCACTTTGTATTCAAATACAAAAATTCTTATGTGTGCACAAATCATGGGGAGCTTCTCTAGTTTCTTTAGAACACTCTTTGCGCTTATCATAATTTCTTTATTCTTGTGGCATGTAGGATCATTGGTCTAGTTGGTTCAATTGATATCCGTTGATTGCTTGCTTCAATTGGTATCTTCTGATTGCTTGTGTCTCTCTTTGTTATGTCTTTGTGTCATATCTTTTTGTTGCAATCATTGGGCCTCAATATAGTTTGTCTTCCTCCAAGTATTGGCAGTTGGATATGTGTATTGCACTCCACTCTCTTGTTGAGAAATACATAGTTTATGGAGGAACACCTTTTATTTTGGCCTTCTTAGCTTTTCACCCATTTTGGCAATCGATGCTAATGGGGGAGGAGTTTCAGAGAGTTTTGTGGAGAAGTCTTCTGAGTTTCTCCTTGCTTTGGTTTTGGTTCCTAAGCATTTGCATCTCATTCTCATGCATCATTGGTTGTTGCATTGCATGGTGATGCATAATTCCTTGTATAAACTCTCTTGAAAGTGATTGTCATCAATTACCAAAATGGGGGAGATTGAAAGAACATGCGGTGCCCCCATGTTTCGTTTTGGTAATTGATGACAATCTCTATGGACTAATGGTTGTCTTGAGTTATATTTGAAGGATTTGTCCATAGGCTTTTCTTGAAGTCCATGTGTTGGTTTCAAGGAGTTTATGAGTTGACTAAGGTGCTATTAAGGAATTATCCAAAGATTGGTCATGCGAGTGTTGAGCTTATTGCAAGCATGGCTTGAAGAAGAAGGTTGTGTGATCATTCATGTTTACCTTCAATACATCATCCAAATGAAGAGAGTTTCAAAGATTCAAGGTTGATCAAGACTAAGGCAATAGTGAATCAAGTTGATTAACTCACAAAGAGTAGAAGATGTACCGAGAGGGATCAAGTGATCCCATGGTATGGTAAGCATTGTCCATTGCACTTTGTGTACTAACCCATGGTCTATGTGAGAGTTCTATGTGGGGTTAGGTACGTATCCATGGGCTTGCATCAAGAGGAAGATATCATAGAACCCATGGAAAAGATGACATCAAGTGGTGATCGTCATCAAGATTGCCGTGTGCAAGTTCAAGTGGAGCATCACGAAGAGTTCAAGTTCTTGAATTTTTCCATCCATTGTGGTGTCAATGGACTTGTGAAGATGAGCCGAAGAGTGGCTCTCCCATAGTGGACTATGGGAGAGCAATCATCTAGTCTTCATCGAGCCAACACAATCAAGAAAGGTGGTCCAACTTGAGGGAGTGAAGATCGTCATCATCTAGCTCAAGTGGACCATGTGCAAGGCAAAGGTTTTCCCTTGATAGGTTTTCTATTTTACCGGTCTCATGGTAGTTGTGGGAGACCGGGTTATAGGATCGATTGTCGTACTATTAAGGGGGGCTCTCGATGAGTTGCTTGATCATATCATTCGTAGAGAGATCAAACCATTGCATCCTTGCATCATGTTTCTTGGTTATTGTTTGATTCTCTTTGTGAGTCTTAGAGCTTATGGCCATCTTGATGACAAGCTTGAGTTTATCGAAAACGGAGTTCGCATGCGTCTTCTATGATGTTTTCGGTGTTGGAGGTTTTACCGGTCTTATCCGAGGAAGGGTTCTCACCATTTTCTTATGGGCCTTTTCTAAGTTGCTTCTTATTGATATTTCTTTCAAGATTGTGTTAGCCCTTGTCGCTATCTTTCCAACAAACTTGGTTTCATCGAATTTGGAGTCCGTTTGCAAAAGTTGTGGCTATTTTGGTGAAGGCTGCAGCGGTACTACCGCGACTAGAGCGGATGTAATTTTTTACTACCGCTCTAGAGCGGTACTACCACGGCTCCTGAGCGGTAGTACCGCTCCAGAGCAGTACTACCATGGCTCCTAAGTGGTAGTACCGCCCCGGACCAAAAACTCGTGCTAAGCGGTAGTACCGCTCCTCCAAGCGGTAGTACCGCTTGTGCACGACCTGAGCACATAACGGTTGGATTCGGGAGGTCCTATAAAACGGGGTCTTCTTCCCCATTGAACCTTATCCTTTGAGCTCGTGTTCTTCCCCCATTGTTGACCTTCTTCGAGCTTGCTAACTCTCAATCCCTCCATGGATTCTTGCTAGTTTTTGAGGGAAAACAGAGAGGAGATCTAGATCCACATTCCCACCAATCACTTTCTCCTTTTTGTGAGGGGAGCCATTTGGATCTAGATCTTGGAGTTCTTCGTGTTCTTCTTTTGTTCTTCCTCTCATTTTCCTCCCTAGCATTAGTTGCTTTGGTGGGGTTTGGGAGAGAAGGACTTGGAAACTCCGTGTGCCCTTGCCATTGCATTTGGTGCATCAGTTTGAGTTCTCCACGGTGATACGTGGAAGTGAAGCTTGAGAAGCTTATTACTCTTGGGTGCTTGGTGCCCTTGAGCTTGTTCCTCTTGGGTGCTTGGGCGCCCTAGACGGTTGGTGGTGTTCGGAGCTCAATCATTGTGGTGTAAAGCTCCGAGCAAGCATCGGAGTCTCCAATTACGTTGTGGAGATCGCCCCGAGCAATTTGACGGGTACCGGTGACCGCCCCCAAGGGTTGCCAAAGTGTACGGGTTCGGTGACCGCCCCCAAGGGTCACCATTTGTACGGGTTCGGTGACCGCCCTCAAGGGTCCCTTAGTCGAATCACGGCATCTTGCATTGTGCGAGGGCGTGAGGAGATTACGGTGGCCCTAGTGGCTTCTTGGGGAGCATTGTGCCTCCACACCGCTCCGAACGGAGATTAGCATCCGCAAGGGTGTGAACTTCGGGATACATCGTCGTCTCCGCGTGCCTCGGTTATCTCTTACCCGAGCCCCTTACTTATGCACTTTACTTTGTGATAGCCATATTGTTCTTTGTCATATATCTTGCTATCACATAGTTGCTTATCTTGCTTAGCATAAGTTGTTGGTGCACATAGGTGAGCCTAGTTGTTGTAGGTTTTGTGCTTGACAAATTAACCACTAGGTTTATTCCGCATTTGTTCAAGCCTCTACCGTAATTATTTTAGAACGCCTATTCACCCCCTCTAGGCGACATCCACGATCTTTCAATTGGTATCAGAGCCTCGTCTCTCTTTGTTGGGCTTAACTGCCTAGAGAGTAAAGATGTCGACTAGGGGATTAGGATTCTCTGACACTCTAGGTTTCGATGGCACAAATTTTGATGTTTGGGTAATTCGCATGCTTAATCTCTTTAGGGTCATGGACCCAAATTTAGAGCGAATTGTAGATATGTGTTTTTCTCCTCCAAAGGATCCCCAAAGATTATCTTTAGAGGATGATAAAAACTCTTATCTCAATGCTCAAGCTTCTAATGTGCTTTTCGATGATTTGAGCAATGTAGTTATATTTCAACTCATGTCGTTCCAGGATGCTCATGAGTTGTGGACAAAGCTTCAAGATAAATATGGCGTGTCCAAGTTTTGTAAGGATGATTGTTCTCCCCCCACCTCCGGCTGTGTTGTGTTCTCAACTTCTTCTACTTCACCTACATGTGGTTCGCCACAAGGTAATGACATGGTGAGTAGTGGTGTTCATTGCAATGATGATAGTGTGCTTATTGTTGATAATCCTTCATCACTTTCTTATTGCAATGCTTCATCTTTGGACTTTAACACTTCTAGCACTCCAAATGTTTCACATGCTTGTGTTGATAGTCCTTGCATATCATGTAGAAATTGCTTGACTAAATCTCATGATGATATTCTTGCCATGTCTTGTTGCCATGATAAAAATGCATCTATTTCCTCGAATTGTTGTGCTAACAATGTAGAGGAAAGCCAACACTCCATGGAACAAGATGTGGTGTTTTATGGTGCTTCAAGGGATCCTACATCGTCATCTATTGCATTTTGCCTTATGGCCAAGGCCTCAAAGGTATCTCCCAATTTGAATCCCAATATATCTTGTGATGATATTGATAATGGCAAGAATGATGATGATGTTGATTATGATGAAGAGAATGATAATGTTGCCTCCTTAAAAATTAAGGGGGAAATGGTTTTTAAAGCTCTTCATAAAAATAAAATTGCTCGTTCCAACTTCATGGAAATTATGTCCATTGCCATTGAGGGCAAGAAATATATTGAGTAGTTGGAATCTCATCTCGAGGAGCATGAGGTCACCATTGAGAAAATGGAAGCTCATGGGCGTGATTATGCAAATGAGATCGCGGAGCTATCTCAAGCTCTTGAACATGAACAAACCACCTCCAAATCTCTTGAGGAGACTTTTGCTCTAGAATTATCTAGAGTGAGGGAATCTCATGATAGAGCTCTTGAGGTGGCCAATGATTTCAAAACTAAAAATGCTAAGCTTGAAGTTTCTCATGCTAGACTCCTTGAGGATTTTGAGCACCTCGAAAATGGCTCAAGGGTCATCAAGGGTGAGCTCATCAAACTCACCGAATCTCATGCCCAACTTGAAGCTTCTTATTTAAAAGAGCTTGCCAAGTTGTCCTCTCCTATTGTTGTAAATGATGATGCTTGTGCTACTAACTCTATTACTTGTGAAGCATCCATTTTGAAGGAGAATGTTGAGCTACGGGCTCAACTTGAGGTGCTATCTAGCAATTATGGGAAATTGGAAGAAAGTCATGAAAAGCTCTCAAGCTCTCATGATGATCTTCTAGTATCCCATAGTGTGGTAAAGATAGCTCGTGAGGCCATGATTGCCAAGGTAACATCTAGTGAGCCTCATGTGGATACTAGCACTACTTCTAGTCAAAATAGTATATTGCCATGTGCTAGTCCTTGTAATTCATCTACTCACAATGTTGGTACATCTTGTGATGAATTGCTTTCCTTGCCTTGTTGCTCTAACGATGAAGCTTATACTTCCTATAGTACTTGTGTTGATACTAACCATGTAGAGGAAATCAAAGAGCTCAAGGCCCAAGTCACTTCTTTGAAGAAAGACTTGGAAAAGAGTCATCAAGGGAAATCCACACTCAACAATATCTTGAGTGTGCAAAAATCCCCCAATGACAAAGGTGGACTTGGATTCAACTCCAATAAGAAGAAGAAGTCCAAGATGAACAAAAAGAAGGGCCAAGAACAAGTCAAGAATTCGGCCAAGATTGTTTGCTTCAAGTGCAAAGTAGAAGGGCATCATGTTAGATCTTTCCCATTGAAGAAGAAGGCCATTAGTGTCAAGCAACAAGGGAAGAGGGCACAAGTTCAATCACATGCTCAACCTCAAGTTGAAGAAAGGCCTCTTCCCAAGAAGACTCAAGTTAATGCTTCTCAAGTTGAGAAATCAAGTGAGAAGAAAGTGAAGAGTAGACGTTGCTACCAATGCCGTGAGAAAGGTCACCTTGCTTCTTCATGCACTAGTGGTAACTTATCCAACCCAATTATTATTGATGATGTCTATTCTCTTGGGAAGGATAAGGTTGGCAATGTGTTTGCCAAGTTTGTTGGTACTCAAAGTGGTGTCAAGAAAAGAACCATTTGGGTAGCCAAGCCTACTGTGACTAACCTCTTAGGACCCAACTCGGTTGGGGACCACCAAGCTCAAACTTGATCAATAGGTGTTGGTTGGAGGGCATTGGAGACTTGGCTACATTACGAAGAATTAAGGGCACTTCATCATTCTTATTGTCTCAAGCCAAGTCAATTGGATTATCAAGTTTCTATCTTATATCCAATGTGCCTCCTTGCGGTAACTTGTACTTAAATTGTTTACTTTGAAAGTTACTTGCCCCCCTTGCATGTGTTTGGTTTTGTTCCTTGCATGTGTTTGTATATGTTGTGCTTCCAACTTGCTTATCTTGAGCAATCAAGTATGTGTGTGTTGGTTTGCACATCATGTACATGTGTGTTGTGCGTTGAGCCTTTTTGCTTCTTGTTTGTAAACTAGTTGGCTCATGTGAGAGATTAATGGAACATCCCATTTTGGGGGAGTGATGTGCTTTGTGCACCTCACAATACTATAAATGTGTGTACATGAGGAATACCATCTAGTATTGATATTGTAGATTATCTTGTTCCTAGGTGGCATGTTAGCTCTACAAGTTGCAATTTGCTTGTGTTTGGTGTGAAGATGATGTCGGATATCCTTGTTATCTACCACCGGGAATTATTTCCAAATACTTCTTGTCTTTGACAATTGGTAGTCTTATGTGTGGTAGAATTTGTTGATCATCTTTACATTGGCTTTTGTTTTACTTGCCTTTTCTCTTGCCAAGGTTTGTGTCAACTCCCGTGTCTTCCATACCACTTGTGGATCTTGTTTATTTCTTGTTCTTGTCTAGTGTTTTCTAGATATAGTGAAAGCGGTGATCCCACCTTGTGCATTTTGTATTCAAATACAAATCCTATATAATGCACTACTCGTGGGGGAGCTATTCTATTTTCTTTAGAACACTCTTCTTGTGATCCTTATCAAGTGTGTTTTGGTCGAAGGCAAGCCATTTCTTTTTGGTACTTTGTGCCATCATGAAACTTTGTCGAGAGCTTGGTTTGTTTGGAACCATCCTCTCTTTGGGAGTTTGAAATCTTTAGTTTAGTGTGTATCAATGGATATCTCATTCCTTGATGTATCTTTAATGATATCTTCCAAGTGATGATTTCTCCATTTGGTATCCTTTTCACTTGGCATTTCTTTGTCTTTTGGTTTCGGGTTTTGAAAGTCTTGAGCATGCATGTTTACTTCATGTATTTCATTTGGCATGCTTTCTTTCTTTGACTCAATATATAGCGGAAACTCCACCTAGCACTACTAGGGAAAAGCCTAGCAGCAGCGCGGGTTTTAGGCCTATCAGCAGCGCGGGTACCCGCGCTACTAATAAGGCGCTACAGCTAACTTATAGCAGTAGCGCGGGTGCCACCTGCGCTACAGCTAACGTATAGCAGTAGCGTGGGTAGAAACCCGCGCTACTACTAATCTGTAATCTCCGAATTTTTTTTTGAATTTTTTGATTTTTTTTGATTTTTTTCGAAATTTTCAAATTTCTGAATTATTTTAACTCAAATCTCTAATCACCCCTCATCGCTGCTCAATTTAATCTCTAATTACCCCTCATCGTTCCAAATCATCTAACTTCCCGGACGGTCACCCATCCTCTAAATACTCCAGCCTGAGCACGCTTAACTTCCGGGTTCTATTCTCCCTCGTTTCCAAGTCTGCACTTGTTGTTTTCCTGACAATAGTAAGATGTCAATCCTATTAACCTCAGGAATTTAGCTTGAGCATGAAGTCACACATTTCACTGTTTGAGTTTGAAACTATTGTTCTAAAAAATTAGTAACACTAATATTTCTTGAATAATTAGTTTGACCACAGTTTGACCAGATTTGAGCACAGTTTGACCAGATTTGACCATAGTTTGACCATAGTTTGACCAGATTTGACCAAAATTCAAAAACACTAAAATAATTATTTATTAACACTAATATTCTTGAATAATTAGTTTGACCATAGTTTGACCAGATTTAACAAAAATTAAAAAAAAACTATTTTTTTTTTGAATTTTTTTGCCTACAGATCTTAAAAGCCCCGTAACTTTTTTTTCTGTTAGGCTTTTGAGGATTTTAAAAATGTTTAACGGGGTCGATGCTTTTTCATATAAAAAACTTTTTCATCCGAGTTCGTATGCAAAAGTTATGGCCATTTTACAATTTTCCAGAGAGATTTTGCAAATAAAGTCGAAATTCATATTTGTAAATTTTCCCAACAACTAGACCACATATCACATGGGAAACTTATTTTCTTTTATTTTTTTGACATTTTTATCATTTTCTTTTGTTTTCTTTAAAACTGAAAAGGCGGTCCACAGGGGGGGGGGAGACTTTGACAAATAGGCCATACCCCGCGCTACTACTATGACAGACGATTAGCAGTAGCGGGGTTTTAACCTCGCTACTACTAAGTTGATAGAAGTAGCGCGGGTTAGTAGTAGCGAGGGTTAGAAAACCGCGCTACTGCTATCAACTTAGTAGTAGCGAGGGTTAAAAACCCGCGCTACTACTATGGCATATCCTGGGGGGCACGGTAGAGACCGCTTAGCAGTAGCGAGGGTTACAAACCCACGCTGCTGCTATCAACTTAGTAGTAGCGAGGTTTAAAAACCTGCGCTGCTACTAAGTAGCAGTAGCGAGGGTTTTTAACCCTCGCTGCTGCTAAGATTCTGTGTATAGCATTTTCCCTAGTAGTGTAGTCTCAATTTGGATGAGATGTGCATGAAATTCATTATCATATCTATATGCACATATTTATGTGGAGTTTGTCCTATGTATTGGTGTTTCTAACTATTTGGTCCCGATGAGTTTGGGTACCGTTTAGTTTGTGTTGTTCTTCTAGGAACTTTTGGAGATGCATTGGATGCTCGGCTCACTCTCAAGGAAGGTGTTGTCACCATGTGCATATTGAGTCAAGCTAGGATGATCAATGAACTACTATCTACCTTCAATTGGTATCTACTACTTCCTTCCAATGATATCTCGGTAACAAGTATCTATTCATGCTTTCCCTTCTTGCATTCAACCTTGTGTAAGTTGCATCTTGGCATGATATTCATTTCATATCTTCTGATACTTGTTTCCTTTCTCAAAGCATCCCAACGATGATCTCTTGTTGCTAGTTGTGATGTCTTTGATGGTTGTGTGATTGGACTCCATTTATATACAATAAGACCATATCTAGCCAAGTGCTATGCTTCCAAGAAAATATCTTATTGGTATATTTATAACTTCCTTGTGGATATCTTGTTCCTTCGTGTTGTAACTATTTCGGGTGTACATCCTTCTTTGTAGATATATATATCATCAAGATTTCGTCTACATAGAACCTTATACACTTGAGAGAAATTACATCTCTAGTTGATATCCTTTCTTTCACGTCCACCCTGTCTTTCTTATGTTATTTCTTTGGTGGCTCCGTGAAAGCTTTTGCCTTGAGTGCGGGTCCTCTATCGTTGCATCTTATTGCACTCTTGTGTGGTGAAGATTATTTTCCTCTTGCTTATCTTTACGAGGCTTTTGCCATCTTATTTGATATCCCTCGTCTTGACGAGTCTCTCTTCGTCTATCTTCACCACGGGTTGTCACAAGCATAGGTTCTCTTATGCTTATTGTGAGCTTGTGAACCCGGTTGCTAGTTGTGTGTGGGAATGACATGCCTTGCACCGTGTATCTCATTCTTTCAAGACTATATTGATGCGTAATGCTCATCCGTACATTAGTCTTCTCTAATGCATTGCCTTGACTCACACACATCTTTTTGGTTGAGCCCATTCTTAAGTCGCCTCTGTTACATGTTCCTCAACCATGTGCTTGTTGCAAGTCCTTAGGCTTTGTTTCCCATATGCTCACTTGCACTGGATGTGAGTTTCTATTGATTTTGGGGGAGCTATGATCCTGTTTTGTGCACTTTGTATTCAAATATAAAAATTCTTATGTGTGCACAAATCATGGGGAGCTTCTCTAGTTTCTTTAGAACATTCCTTTGCGCTTATCATAATTTCTTTATTCTTGTGGCATGTAGGATCATTGGTCTAGTTGGTTCAATTGATATCCGTTGATTGCTTGCTTCAATTGGTATCTTCTGATTGCTTGTGTCTCTCTTTGTTATGTCTTTGTGTCATATCTTTTTGTTGCAATCATTGGGCCTCAATATAGTTTGTCTTCCTCCAAGTATTGGCAGTTGGATATGTGTATTGCATTCCACTCTCTTGTTGAGAAATACATAGTTTATGGAGGAACACCTTTTATTTTGGCCTTCTTAGCTTTTCACCCATTTTGGCAATCGATGCTAATGGGGGAGGAGTTTCAGAGAGTTTTGTGGAGAAGTCTTCTGAATTTTCTCCTTGCTTTGGTTTTGGTTCCTAAGCATTTGCATCTCATTCTCATGCATCATTGGTTGTTGCATTGCATGGTGATGCATAATTCCTTGTATAAACTCTCTTGAAAGTGATTGTCATCAATTACCAAAATGGGGGAGATTGAAAGAACATGCGGTGCCCCCATGTTTGGTTTTGGTAATTGATGACAATCTCTATGGACTAATGGTTGTCTTGAGTTATATTTGAAGGATTTGTCCATAGGCTTTTCTTGAAGTCCATGTGTTGGTTTCAAGGAGTTTATGAGTTGACTAAGGTGCTATTAAGGAATTATCCAAAGATTGGTCATGCGAGTGTTGAGCTTATTGCAAGCATGGCTTGAAGAAGAAGGTTGTGTGATCATTCATGTTTACCTTCAATACATCATCCAAATGAAGAGAGTTTCAAAGATTCAAGGTTGATCAAGACTAAGTCAATAGTGAATCAAGTTGATTAACTCACAAAGAGTAGAAGATGTACCGAGAGGGATCAAGTGATCCCATGGTATGGTAAGCATTGTCCATTGCACTTTGTGTACTAACCCATGGTCTATGTGAGAGTTCTATGTGGGGTTAGGTACGTATCCATGGGCTTGCATCAAGAGGAAGATATCATACAACCCATGGAAAAGATGACATCAAGTTGTGATCGTCATCAAGATTGCCGTGTGCAAGTTCAAGTGGAGCATCACGAAGAGTTCAAGTTCTTGAATTTTTCCATCCATTGTGGTGTCAATGGACTTGTGAAGATGAGCCGAAGAGTGGCTCGCCCATAGTGGACTATGGGGGAGCAATCATCTAGTCTTCATCGAGCCAACACAATCAAGAAAGGTGGTCCAACTTGAGGGAGTGAAGATCGTCATCATCTAGCTCAAGTGGACCATGTGCAAGGCAAAGGTTTTCCCTTGATAGGTTTTCTATTTTACCGGTCTCATGGTAGTTGTGGGAGACCGGGTTATAGGATCGATTGTCGTACTATTAAGGGGGGCTCTCGATGAGTTGCTTGATCATATCATTCGTAGAGAGATCAAACCATTGCATCCTTGCATCATGTTTCTTGGTTCTTGTTTGATTCTCTTTGTGAGTCTTAGAGCTTATGGTCATCTTGATGACAAGCTTGAGTTCATCGAAAACGGAGTTCGCATGCGTCTTCTTTGATGTTTTCGGTGTTGGAGGTTTTACTGGTCTTATCCGAGGAAGGGTTCTCACCATTTTCTTATGGGCCTTTTCTAAGTTGCTTCTTATTGATATTTCTTTCAAGATTGTGTTAGCCCTTGTCGCTAGCTTTCCAACAAACTTGGTTTCATCGAATTCGGAGTCCGTTTGCAAAACTTGTGGCTATTTTGGTGAAGGCTGCAGCGGTACTACCGCGACTAGAGCGGATGTAATTTTTTACTACCGTTCTAGAGCGGTACTACCGCGGCTCCTGAGCGGTAGTACCGCTCCAGAGCAGTACTACCATGGCTCCTAAGCGGTAGTACCGCCCGGGACCTAAAACTCGTGCTAAGCGGTAGTACCGCTCCTCCAAGCGGTAGTACCGCTTGTGCACGACCTGAGCACATAACGGTTGGATTCGGGAGGTCGTATAAAAGGGGGTCTTCTTCCCCATTGAACCTTATCCTTTGAGCTCGTGTTCTTCCCCCATTGTTGACCTTCTTCGAGCTTGCTAACTCTCAATCCCTCCATGGATTCTTGCTAGTTTTTGAGGGAAAAGAGAGAGGAGATCTAGATCCACATTCCCACCAATCACTTTCTCCTTTTTGTGAGGGGAACCATTTGGATGGAGTTCTTCGTGTTCTTCTTTTATTCTTCCTCTCATTTTCCTCCCTAGCATTAGTTGCTTTGGTGGGATTTGGGAGAGAAGGACTTGGAAACTCCGTGTGCCCTTGCCATTGCATTTGGTGCATCAGTTTGAGTTCTCCACGGTGATACGTGGAAGTGAAGCTTGAGAAGCTTATTACTCTTGGGTGCTTGGTGCCCTTGAGCTTGTTCCTCTTGGGTGCTTGGGAGCCCTAGACGGTTGGTGGTGTTCGGAGCTCAATCATTGTGGTGTAAAGCTCTGGGCAAGCGTCGGGGTCTCCAATTAGGTTGTGGAGATCGCCCCGAGCAATTTGACGGGTACCGGTGACCGCCCCCAAGGGTTGCCAAAGTGTACGGGTTCGGTGACCGCCCCCAAGGGTCACCATTTTACGGGTTCGGTGACCGCCCTCAAGGGTCCCTTAGTGGAATCACGGCATCTTGCATTGTGCGAGGGCGTGAGGAGATTACGGTGGCCCTAGTGGCTTCTTGGGGAGCATTGTGCCTCCACACCGCTCCGAACGGAGATTAGCATCCGCAAGGGTGTGAACTTCGGGATACATCGTCGTCTCCGCGTGCCTCGGTTATCTCTTACCCGAGCCCTTTACTTATGCACTTTACTTTGTGCTAGCCATATTGTTCTTTGTCATATATCTTGCTATCACATAGTTGCTTATCTTGCTTAGCATAAGTTGTTGTTGCACATAGGTGAGCCTAGTTGTTGTAGGTTTTGTGCTTGACAAATTAACCACTAGGTTTATTCCGCATTTGTTCAAGCCTCTACCGTAATTATTTTAGAACGCCTATTCACCCCCCATCTAGGCGACATCCACAATCTTTCAGCAGCCGTGGCTTCTCTCTCTCAACGTTGGTTAGTGATCCGGCCGCATCCCGTCCGCCGGCGGAAAGGGAGGATGTGCATCGTCTCTCCGTTCGACGACGTTGTGGCAGCATGTCCCGATCTGCGGTACCCGCCATTCTCTCTGACCAAGCTCCGGCGCGGTAGGGCCTTCAC
This sequence comes from Aegilops speltoides, assembly GCA_021437245.1. Lineage (NCBI taxonomy): Eukaryota > Viridiplantae > Streptophyta > Magnoliopsida > Poales > Poaceae > Aegilops > Aegilops speltoides. The sequence goes on along the minus strand of CM038147.1, from coordinate 372,123,681 downwards.
CACTTGCTCGCTGCCGCAGTATGGGCAGATCCCGGCCGCCGGCGCCCTCCTAGTAACATCCCGACGACCCTCAGGTACAGCTTCCTCCGGCCTTGCTCCACTGCCCATCTTCCCACGTTGCTGCATGTGGATCTTCTTTAGTTGTTTGCTTAAATCGTATCTCAGTCGGCGTACTTTCCATCTTGCAATCTCGTCCTCAAACCATTTTTGATAAACCACCATGTGCTATCTTTCCCTTATTACATGGAATATGCTTCTGTTTTTTTTGGCGTATGTGTCTTCAACTCGTGTTATTGGGTAGTAATTGTTTCCTTTCTACCTCCTTTTGCAAACAGGGCTATCCATTTTCACCTCGTTGCTATTGCGACCTTTTGGTGAACTACACAAATCACTTTTTTCTTAAGAGTGTTGTCGGCGTTCTGGGAACGGGGGTACCCAGACTTGCCTGCCTGCGGCCTGCGGCGTGGCTCAAGGAGTGGCCCAGTACGGCCCATCTTCATCAACACATGCTCAAGACCCTCGCGAGGGGCCAAGCCTCGCAGGGCGGATGACAGGAGGCTTCCTCGGGCACAGCCTCGTCAGGCTGGCTCGCGAGGAGGCGGAGAGATCAAGGCGGGGTACCTCACGAGGTGCCCATGACGCAAGCCATGACGACCGAGGCCAGGCGGGCGCCAGGCGGGCGCCGGCCTGCGCAGAGTCCTTGTTTCCCCTTTGGTGCAAAGGGGGCAAGCGCAGGCGAGAGTATCAAGCAAAGGCAACCATTTCGGTGCAACAAGACCAAGACCAGCAGGACGGCAGAACGGAGGTCATCGTGGAGCCCAAGCCGGCGTCATCGTCAGGGTCTTTGGCAGGCGAGGACCAACTTTAGTCAGGATAAGTGTACTAGATGTTCCCCTTCAAAATGGCCAATTGTTGGCGCCCTTCCCGCTCAATATTTGGGAAGAGGCCCAGGGCCTCCGCCTATAAATAGGACTAGCCACCCACAGGGTGAGGGAGAGATTTTGGGCAGTCCAGAGAGAGGGAGAGATTTTGGGCAGTCCAGAGAGAGAGGAGCGACTGAACTCCCCCTAGCAGTTCATCGCACCAGCCAAGAACAGACCCTCGCGAGGCTGTTCTTCCTTGCACTGTCCATCATCAGCCCCTGAGGCAATCCACACACCAGAAACTGGAGTAGGGTATTACACCACAATGGTGGCCTGAACCGGTATAAATCTCGTGTCCCTTGTGTTGTTCTTCGTGTAGTTTTAGATCCTTGCGAGGCGACGACACATGGGTAGGCAGGAGGTGTGATCTCCACGTGCACCCCAGAGTTCGAACCTTGAGGGTCTGCCGGAACCCAAAATCCGACGTTTGGCGCGCCAGGTAGGGGTGCGCCGGAATCCGCCTTCCGTCGCCTCGTGTTTCGCCGACCGTCGCATCCATGTCAGACGCTCGTCGAGCCTGCGCCGAGCGTCGGGCCGCTCTTGCCACTCGCGTCGCCCAGACGGCCCCTGTCAGTGGGCGCCCCCGCCGTTCCCCGTCGCCTGCCATCAATGCCGCCACTGGCCCGGCGGGGAACGAGCAGCAGGTGTCGTCCCTGCATCCTTCGGTGCGGCGAGAAGGCCGCACCGCCTCCCCGTCGCTGACTCAGCCGGTTCCTTGTCCCACGCCCATCGCGCCCCTGCGAACGCGCACGCCGCGCTGCTCCTGGCGCTGGAACTCCTGCACTACCGTCCCGTCGATGACCTCTACGACGAGTGGCTCGCCCGCATCACTGAGCTCGTCAGCGCCGCTGGGGGCTCCCCTGCGCCATCCCTCTCGCTGCACCGCGCCCCGCCCTGCGCAGGCGACGAAGCTCCGAGGGCGCCTCAGGCGCCTTCCCCTCAAGAAGGCGCCTTGGCCCCAAGGCGCGTGGCCCCTAGGCGGAACCCACTCTGTCCGGCGCCAGCACAGCAAGAGAAGAGCTGCCAAGAGATCCCTCGCCCCCAAGAAGCCGCCCGTGTGCTCCCCGCACCGGCCCGGCACGAACGCGCTCCTGCTCCAGCGCATCAAGACCCCGCGCTGCACCTGGCGGCAGCGCATAGAGACTTCCAAGATCAAGCTCTCCATCACCCAAGGCCTCCCGCGGCCACTGCAGGCTGCCGTGCCTTCACCGCCGAGCTGCGCAGCGTGGCCTGGCCGGGCAAGTTCAAGCCAGATCTGCCCCGCGCTACGATGGCACGGCTGACCCTGCGGAGTTCCTCCAGCTCTATGAGCTGGGCATCGAAGCCGCCAACGGGACGAGAAGGTCATGGCAAACTGGTTCCCCATGGCGCTCAAGGACGGCGCCCGCACCTGGCTCCTGAACCTGGCTCCTGGCACGATATCCTCCTGGGACGAGATGCGCACCCGATTCATCGCCAACTTCCAAGGCACCCGCGACCGGCCCCCGGCCATGAGCGACTTGCGCCGCATCAAGCAGCAGCCGGGAGAGACCCTGCAGAAGTTCATCCAGCGTTTCAACAGCGCTCGCCTTAAGATCCCCAAGGTGTCTGAGGAGGCCATCATCTCAGCCTTCTCCGACGGCGTGCGTGACGTCAAGATGAAGGAGGAGCTCGCGATCCATGAGGACCTGTGCACCTCCCTGGAGCTGTTCAATCTGGCGACCAAGTGCGCTAGGGCTGAGGAAGGGCGCCTTTCCCTCCTCGAGCTGCCAGCTGCTGACCCAGAAGAGAAGAAGCCCAAGGCCAAGGACGTGAAGCGCAAGGGGGCTGCCGTGCTTGCAGCAGAGCCGGACACCAAGCGAGGCAGGGATCAGCCTGAGTCATCCAAGGGCAGCCGGTACTGCGTGTACCATGACCTCCACACCCACAACACCAACGAATGCCAAGAGCTCAGGGCCGTGCGGGACGTGCGTGTCGGCCGACGCCCCGAGCGCAGCGACCGGGGCTATGGCCGAGGAGGAGGAAGAGGTGGAGGACGATGGGAAGACTGTGGCCCTCGCCAAGGGTGGCGCGACCGACCTCGCGAGGACCGCTGGCAGGACCAGGCTCGCGAGGGGGGTTGGAGGGATCAGCCTCGCGAGGATCGCCCACAAGGCAACGCGGGCCTCCCTCCTCTGCCACCACAACCGAGGAGGAATGAAGACCATCATCAGGACGAGGGGGCTGGAGGCTTCCAGGAGCCGCGCGCAATCGCTTGCATCTTGGGCGGCGCTCAAGCCCCGGCCTCTCAGCGCATCTTCAAGCAGTTTGCTCGCGAAGTGAATGCAGTCCTCCCCAAGCTTGAGGCCACACGCCCTCTCAGGTGGTCAGCGTGCGCTATCATGTTCAGCTCAGCGGATCAGCTCAAGTGCGCGGCCACAGCCGGAGTCCTCCTGATGCTTTGTTCCCCAATCATCAGCAATGTGCAAGTCACCAGGACCCTCATCGATGGCGGAGCAGGGCTCAATGTCCTATCCGTCGAGACGTTCAACAATCTCCAAGTGCCCTACAATCAGCTGCAGCCAACCAAGCCTTTCTCAGGAGTCACTGATGGTTCCACGGTTCCGATAGGGCAGGTTCGCCTTCCTGTTACCTTCGGGAAGCGTGACAACTACCGCACCGAGCTCATTGACTTCGACGTCGCTCACATTCGCCTGCCATTCAATGCCATCCTCGGGTACCCAGCCCTGGCCAAGTTCATGGCCGTGACTCATCATGGTTACAATGTCCTCAAGATGCCAGGAAGCGATGGAGTCATCACGGTGCCTTGTGAAGAGAGAGACGTTGTGTGTTCTCTGGAGCGTGCTTTCCAAGCCGCATCAATTGAAGACCCAGATCACAGGAGCGGGAGGCTTCCCGAGGTTGTCCCTAAGATGAAAAAGACATCGCCTGGCCCACCCCCTCTGGAGGCAGGCCCCTCAGGGTCCGCGCCTGTTCAGGGGGCGCCTCCTTCTGTCGCATAGGAAGGCGCGCCCGGCGCCCTCCTCGAGCAAGGCTCGGGGGCTCTCTCCTGGAGGGCCATCGACTTTGCTAGGATCACGAGGGAGGCGCTCGGGCACCACTTGGAGGCGTGCTTCAACGCACGTTTCCCTCAGGAAGGAGCAAGGCAAGGAGGGCCAAACCCTCGGGAGTTCGTCAGCAAGATCATTCAGGAGCTGCAGGAGTCAAGAGTCATGAGTGGCAGCCGCCGCTTACCCGCCGTAGCTCCCCATCCAGGCGAGGATGGTGGGTTGCGCGTCCGCATTGACATACCAGGACTCAACCGAGCTGCCTCTCAGGAGCGCCTCTGGCCTTCACGCGTGGGACGCTGCAAAGGTCCACCCCATAGCTATGTTCGCATACCTTACGGCCTGCCGAACGCGGCTGCCGTGTGTCAGCGCCCCATGAGGAGCGTCCTGGAGGCTCAAGCGGTCAGGCAATCCACAGTCCTGGCGGAGATGGAGATGGTCCGCGAGGAGCCGCCGGCGCCTCCGGAGCCTCCCGAGGCCCCTGGGCCTGGGGGCTCGTGAAGATCGTCTCCCGCAGCGCACGCCGTCCGCTACTTCAGCATCCCTTCATCTTCAGCATCATCAGGTGACATCCTTCGAGTTTCATTTTCAGCTGGGAGCGCCCCCCAGGGCTGCATCATTCCCAGGCCGCGTGGGTCCGTCCCTGCGGCATGTACCCCTTTGATTCATGTTTTTAGCTTACTTTATTGGGATAATTAGATTTATGCCCCTAGTTGTGTCCCACTTGTCTGTTTTACCCCTAATTCCCAAAAGTCACCGGTTCTGTCCAAGTCACTTTGCTACTCTTATGCTTTTGCCCTTTGACCGTTTGACCATCAGTTTGAAAACTTCATAACTAATTCATACTAAATCAGAAAAATGCAAATAAGATACCAAAATGTTCAGAAAAACATCACCTATATGTCAGTGTAATTTGCATTCATGAAAAAGTGTTGAAAAGTGCACATCTGAGTTTTAGCTCTTTTGATACCACCATGAATAGTAAACTCTAAAAAAGTCCAAAAAAATCAAAAAAAACTGGTGGCAAAGAATGACAAATGTTTTAAGTGCCTGCCAAGTTTCATCAGGGAATAACATTCATGGGTGCCACGGCAAAAAAACAACCGGCTCTCCAAAATAGATTTTTTTTGCCACGACTTCCACGAAAGTCGTTCCCTAATGAAACTTGGCAAGCACTTAGAACATTTGTCGTTCTTTGCCACCATATTTTTTTTGAATTTTTTTGAATTTTTTTAGAGTTTACTATTCATGGTGGTATCAAAAGAGCTAAAACTAAGATGTACACTTTTCAACACTTTTTTCATGAATGCAAATGACACTGGCATATAGGTGATGTTTTTCTAAACATTTTCGTATCTTATTTGCATTTTTCTGATTTAGTATGAATTAGTTATGAAGTTTTCAAACTGATGGTCAAACAGTCAAAGGGCAAAAGCATAAGCGGAGTAAAGTGACTTGGACAGAACCGGTGACTTTTGGGAATTAGAGGTAAAACAGACGAGTGGGACACAACTAGGGGCATAAATCTAATTATCCCTACTTTATTGGGGGGCGCCCCTTGGGCTGCATTATCCCCAAGCCACCCAGGCCAGACCCAGTGGCATGTATCCCTCTCGCGTTTATTCGGGTTGTGCGTTTGATCCATCATGATCGTTATTTGATGCATGTCCACGGCACCCTTCTTCCTTCATGTCGGCCGCTTGCACGTTAAAGGGGGGGGGTACCTGAGCATCGCGACTCATGGGCTCTTACTGGCTCTCCAGCCCTCACCCTCTGGCCTTGTCCACGGCATCGCGACCTGGCATACCAGCGACGGCTGAGCTCGCTCGAGGGCCGGGACCCGAGGACGTAGAGCACCGGCATCTAACCAAATTTGCAGGAACACATTACAAGTAAAGGCCCAGAGCCAGGCGCAACCCGCCTTGAGGTAGGGCCCCGTGAGTCCCGCGCTGGCTCACGGGTGCCCAGATACACCTCGTCAGGCCCTACCGTGCCAGCCACGTGTCAGGGCGGGGCTGTACACGCCCCGGGGGCTCCTCCCGGAGGGGAGCCCCCTCCCACGCACCAGTGGAAGCACCATGCTCCGCGCTGGCTGACGACACTGCCGAGGAGCGGCTATGCCCGTACATATACGGAAGCGCTATGCTCCGCGCTGGTGATAAACAACTGAGGGTGGCCCCGGCCGCATCAACCTCAGGGAGCCCAGAGCTCAATGTCCGGCCTCATCGTAATGCCTCCCCTTGGGAGTGCCGCGAGGGCTGGGCACGGGGGCTACGCCTGGGTCACGCCCAGGCGCACGCCACCCAGCCAGGCCCCTCGGGCCTGGTTCGTCGCACGCCTCTCCCCGAGCGGAGCCAAGGTACGAAGGCTGTTTGAACGTCAAGGGGGACTCCTGAGCATCGCGACTCAGGAGCCTAACTGGTCACGTAGCCCCTCACCCCTTAGTTCCGAAAGGCTAACGGCGGTTGAGGTATGCGCGGGGCCGGGCTCTGCCGACGTAGAACGGTAAATTCACCCATACATCTCACCTCCCTACTTGTTGTTCGTGCGTCAAGGGGGACTCCTGAGCATCGCGACTCAGGAGCCTAACTTGTCACGTAGCCCCTCACTCCTTGGTCCCGTCCTGGTTTCCGGTCGGGGCTAACGGCGGCTGAGGTATGCGCGAGGCTGGGCTCTGCCAACGTAGAACACAAGCAAGTAGGAAGGAAAAGCGCAAATCTCAAAGAATTCAAAAGCAAATATTACAGTCCATAGAGTGCTTTGACAACGCTAAACACAAGTTTAAACGCCTCCACGAGGCATGATGCATATTTCAGGAGCTAAAAGTAGGACGGGAGCCGCGAAGTGGTCACTTTCTGGCGGTGCCATCGCTGGTGACAGAGCTGCGCTGGGCGGTTTCGCCTTGTGGAGCCTCAGGATCGGCAGCGCCTCGCCTTGGCTTGGTGCTGAAAGCACGGAACTTCGCCAGCAGAGCCTCCGCTCGACCCTTCACGGCCTCAGCAGCGACAGCGGCAAGCTCGCCGCTCACAGGCTCCAGCAGGCTGTCAAGGTCAATGCCGGGGTCGCGGAGGTAGACGTGGGTGAAGACGCGCGTCAGCGCTGCAGAAGAAAGGACACGCGCCTCAGCCTCAGCCATGGGGCCAAGGACGAGGGCGACATCTTCAAGGGCGCGGACCAGGAAGGGAAGCAGCTTGGCGGGGCCGTCCTCGGCGCCGGCCAGCGGGCTTTCCAGGCCGCTGTCATAAAGCGACTTCAGCAAGGTGCGAGCCTTCACCTCCAGCTTCGCGAAGGCCACGCGGTCCTCGGCCAGGACCCGCGCCTTGCCGTCCAGCTCGATCCTCTTCGCCTCCAACGCCTGCTCCAGCGCACCTAAGTGGCCATGGCATTCATCGAGTTTGGCATCCTGGTCCTTGGCGGCAGCCTCACGAGCCTTCATGTCTTCCTCCTTATCCTAGCAGGCACGAGCCTCCTTGGCGAGCTGGTCGCGCAGGCCTTGCGGCTCACTCTCCAGCACCTCACAGCGACCCCGGACATCCACTACCTCACCCAAGGTGGCATCGCGAGCGGCCTTCACCTCAAGGATGGCCTGCTTCTCCTCGTCGCAAGCCGTCGCGGCCTGAGCCAGCGCCGCTCGGGCTGAAGCATCAGAGCGGACCTAGCCAGAGGCCAGCTCTAGGCGCCCGGCCACCAAGCGAGGGTCGGCGCCCAGAAGTTCTTTCCGTAGCCAGTCCAGCTCAGCAGCACCCCGATCCAGGACAGTAGAAGGAGTCGGAGAGATGTCAGTTGGCGGAGTAGGAGGAGAAGACGACAGTGTAATCACAGCACCATAAGTTGGGACCTTCTGCGCCCCGACGACTGCGGCAGTGGCGTCAGGCAAGGACACCTCGGGAGTCGCTTGGACCATGGGGGCTGAGCTCGCCCCAGCTAGCCCCGCCCGGCCTCGTGAGGATGACTGGGCAGGAGAGGCCCGCGTCTTGCCGCCCCCTTCTCCCGCGGATGGAGGTGCTGCCCCGGACGAAACCTCAGGAGCCCCCTTCAGCTTTTTCGCCGCAGGCACCGGCCTAGCCAAGGAATATGGACGTCAAGCCCCAACAACGAAGCAAGAAGCAAAACAAGAATCAAGCACTAATTGGTCATCGCTCGCAGGCTCAAGCAACCTCCGGCCGAACTTGAAGCCCGAGAGCCGGCTGCTGGGATCAACCTCAAGAGACTCGGGAGCAGGAGGCGCGTCTACAGATCGCCTCGGAGCCGAAGCAGACCCGCAGGGAACCAGCCCCGTCCTGTCCTTCTTCGAGATCAGAGGCGAGCACTCACCACCTCGCTCGTTGCCATCCTCGTCGTCATCCGGCATGAGGCGAAGAGCGCGGGACCTGCACCAAGGGAGGGGCGCTCTCGACTCCCCGTCGGTCGCCTCTGAATCGGGCTCCTCTTCCTGCTCCTCTTCTTCCTCCTCTCCGCTGGAGTCGCCGGAGGATACGTTCACCGTCGCCAGGGCTGCCAGGTCCTCAGGAACCTCCGCGGGCACTGTCCCGTCCTCGTTGAAAGCGGACATGGAATTCACCACCTGCTCCCAATCATCCCGAAGGAATAGGGGTACGGGAGCATCCTCCAATCTCGCCATGTCTCCCCCAACCAAGGATTGGAGGACTGCGGCCAGATCTTCGTCAACCAGGACTTCAGTGTTCGGGCGAAGGGCGGCATCAGCCCCCCTGAGCCTCCACAGCGGAAGCGAATGTTCCCGGAGCGGAGCCACCCGATGCTCAAGGAACTCCCTCAGGAGCAACGCCCCGGTCAGTTTCGCCGTCTCCATGGTTCCCGGCCACAGGTCCGCGTCCATCCTCTCCAGCACTGGCTTCGCGCGGGGATCAACGAGCTCCGCGCGGGATCAAGCATCAACAGACCTGGGCTGCCCCGTGGGCAGAATCAGCCGGGAGTGGATGCGCCTAGCATCCACCAAGACCCATTTGCTCCTGAAGCCCTCAATCCTCTTCCCGGGCTTCGAGATAGCATTGGAGCTGGCGTACGCAACGAAGCTCGCGCATGCGGTGATGGGGCCGTGAGAGACCCGGAGGTCACTACTAGGAAAAGGCATGCTAGTGGCGCACCAGTTTTGCCTTCTAATGGCGCATGGCTGGTGCGCCACTGGCATCACGCCATTAGAATTTCTTTCTAATGGCGCACCACCTGTGCGCCATTAGAATCTGGTATTCTAATGGCGCACCCGGCGGTGCGCCATTAGTACTGCTCACAGTGCGCCACTAGTATCTGCTATACTTACAGCGCAGCATACTGTAGTGCGCCATTAGTAACAACTTTTTTAATTCTTTTCTTCTTAATCTCATGTCACTATTTCACATATGAGATATTCAACACATATATATGTACAACAAGCATCCATATAGCAATCATATATGTACAACAAGCATACATATAGCAATCATATCCAACACACAAGTTTCATCATATATACATACGTACATAGCCAACACATAGTTCCGTCGTTACAAAAGTTTCACATTGTTCATCCAACACCGTTATCCATCAATTCACAAAAGTTTCACATTCATACAAAATAAAAACAGAAATGGAAAAGAAGCACCCCATCCACGCAAGCTTCCGTCAATTAAATCAAATCTGCAAAATGATAAACAAGAAGTTAGAAGAAGAAAAAGAAGAAGACTAGAAGAAGAATAAGAAGAGTTTTGGAAAAGAAGAAGATTAAGAAAAGACTATAAGCTTATTATGTAAACTTGATCATTTTGTGCTAACATAAGTTATTTTGGAGCTAACCTATAGGAAACTAAGCATAGTCTAAGCTAGTATATTAGAGCCAACTTAGGTAAAATGAAGCTAACCTATGTCATTTTGGAAAAGAAGAAGATTAAGAAAAAGACTATAAGCTTATTATGTAAACTTGATCATTTTGTGCTAACATAAGTTATTTTGGAGCTAACCTATAGGAAACTAAGCATATAAGCTCTAAGTTAGTATATTAGAGCCAACTTAGGTAAAATGAAGCTAACCTATAGGAAACTAAGCATATTAGAGATAACATAGGTAACTAAGTATATATATATCATTTTGGATAGCTAACCTATAGGAGATCTGACATACCTGACAAAGTAGGCAGTTCTTCTCCTTCTTCTCCTTCATCTCCCTGATGCGCCTAGAGCGGCGAGGCTGTGGAGGCAGTGGAGGTAGTGGGATGTAGTCTTCTACCACAATTGGCGTGGTCATGTTGCCCAGCTGTGGGATCGCCGGCGCCACCACCGGTGCGTGGTCATTGTCAGGCACCACCACCATCGCAAGGCCACCTTCAGGCACGACCATCGCTAGGTCATCCTCAGCCACCTCCATCTCTTGCCCATGGTCAGCCACCACCATCTCTTGCCCTTGGTCAGCCACCACCAGCGCTAGGTCATCCTCAGCCTGATGCCCATCCTCACTCTGCTCCTCTTCTCCCGCACTCCAGTCCGGATCATCCTTCTTGTTGTCTATGCTGGTGCCAGAATCGCTGCTGCTGTCGCTACAGCCAGAATCGCTGCAGCTTTCGCTACAGCCATAGTCGCTGCTGCTTTGGCTGTAGCCAGTATCGCTGCTGCTGCTCCTACCTGTCCAAAATGCAACAATGACCGTTAACAATCGATGTGAGACAAAGCCAAATGTAGAGGAATAAGAAGAGGCAGAACGTACCGGCATCATCATCGGCAGCGTATCGCATGCGACACATAGTCTTGTTGTACACCTTCACGATGAGCATGTTGGCGTCGCTGCGTCGCACTCAAGACAAGGAAGTACCCCAGCTGCAGGTCGTAGGCACGGTAGAAGTTCTCCCACCCACGAGACAAGTACATGTGGCCCTTCTTGATCGCCAACTGCACATCCCACTGCCTGCGAAACCCGCTGCCGGCCTGTCGCAGCTTCACATTATTTGGCGGATCTTCACCCATCAGCATGTTCATAAACCTGTCAGGCAGCCTCTGCAGTTTGGGAAAATGAGTGATGTAGCAAACAACAGATATCGTAATGAGATGGGTGAAGGGGAGATCTCTCTCATTTTATATACCAGCGTCATGGATCCAACTGAAGCCTCAAGTATGATAGTGAAGAACTCGGAATCATCCACCTCGTACTGCGGTGTCGCAGATCGGCGGTGGCTGCTTCCCGCCATCTCTGATAAGCAGCAGAAGAGACCAATTAGTACCCTTACAACAGATCATAAAACATGCATTAGTCGCAAGTACCCCATATGTCCTATTTTTAACAAAGTCATGCTAAAATTCACGGAAAATTTCAGCATGACCTTTGCTGAAAATAGGACATATGGAGTGCCCGAATTTGCGGAACGGAAGTTAATCGACATTCCGCAAACTCAAGGGCCTCTCGGTGGACAAGGCAAAAAAGGCCTCCATCATAGCATGGAAAATACATTGGCATGTTTTTGCTTATAAAAAGCTAACAAGTGTAATTCAAAACAATATACCACCAAGTGAACCACCACAACATCTAAAAGCTAACAAATTCCTTGTAAATTCCTTGTAATAGTATTATGCAAATTCCTTGTAAAGCTAACAATATGTCAACCGGGGTGCACAATCTTCAACATGAGTCATCATTGAACTGTATTATGCAAATTCCTTGTAATAGTATTTTTACATTTACAGATAAAGATAATATCAGTAACTTCTAATTTCCTTGTGATATTGTGCATTTTACTATGTTGGACTAGCACTGGCAGTACTAGAAGGCATCAAGGCAGTATGGTATGGTGTGGTGTGGGCCTTTGTGCCTCAAGCACTGTAAAGTGCCACCCTAAGCATAGCAAGTCCACTAACACCTTAACAAAATCATGATCAGCATTAATTCACCTCTCAAAAATATTACTTACAAAATCATGATCAACATTCACCATGATTTCCCTAAGAAAGCATACACCATGATTGACGAGGACCTATCATAACAATTATTCCAAGTTTGCAATATAGCAGGAGTAACACATCCAAAGAAAGGGTTCGGTCATATGATTGCTGAGAGATTATAAATGGTACAGCAGACAAAAATGATCATCAAACTTTAGGCTAGCCAAGTGTTCATTCTCTTTACTTGTTACTGAAACCTCACTACCTCCTCAGTATAACTAACTACTCCCTCCGTTCCAAAATAGATGACTCAACTTTATACTAACTTTAGTATGTTCACAACTACTAGTTTCATTTCATCCACAATTTCAACCTCAGGAATCTATCTGAATCATTTATTTATGCCTTAATCGACCAGTAGCACTCATTGTGAAATTCAAGAATCGCAGACCGAGAGATTTCTCTGAACCTACTACTACAAACTTACTATCAACCTTTATAACATCAAGAATCGCAGACCGAGAGATTTCTCTAAAGCATCTATCTAACATCCATTAGTTCCTCTATGCCTTACCCCGATCAAGACCAACCATGGTGAAATTCAGCAAGTGCGATGTAAATATTTCTCTGAACTTTTCTTCAGGTAACATTTCTCTGAACTTACTGCAAATACTAGCTACCATTATTCAGAGTTCAGAACATATTTTTCATTCCTTGTTGTGAAGCACCATGATGGTGCAGCACTTGAGATCAGCATGCACACAATCAGCGAATCTACTGTCCAAACAGATCGAACAGCTAGGGTTACAGTACCTGGGGAGGAATCACCAACGGAGAAGAGAGGGGTGCTGCTGGTCGCTGCCTGCCGCTGTCGTCCTGTCCTCCTTGGCTGCAGCTCGGGAGGAAAAAACAGATCGAGGTGGAGAGAGGGGAGGGAACCAGAGCAGGGAGAGCAGGAGAGAGAGCAGGAGAGAGGGAACCAGAGCAGGGGAGGGAAGGGGCGAGGAGAGGAGAGGGCAGCACTCGACGGCGAGGCGGCGGGCAGCGGCGCTGGGCGGCGAGGCGGCGGGCAGCGTCTGGGCGCAGGCTGGGCGGCGAGGCGGCGGATCGAGGGCGAGGGCGAGGGAGAGAGAGGGGATCGAGGGCGAGGGAGAGAGGTGGGCCGCCGGGGAGGGTATGGATGGATGGAGGCACAATACTAATGGCGCACCAACCACCGGTGCGCCATAAGTACATCCACACTAATGGCGCACCTCAGCACGGTGCGCCATTAGATATTTCTGCTCGAGACAACAAGTTATATTCCACCTGAACTGATCCACATCAAGTCCCCTCTACTAGCTCGACCGGTCGCCCAGCCTCCCACCAGAGGTCTTGGGTTCGACTCCCAGGATCCCCAATATTTTTTTATGCATTTTAAATGCTGTTTTTTATATTTATTTGTGTTTATCAAACTTGTTTAAATTATAACAGTGTAATATTTTTATAAAAATAGTAAAAAAAATTAAAACACATGTTCAAAATGTGCGGGTTCTTGGGGGGCCGGGCAGGTGCTCGGCGGTGGAGCGGGAGGGTTGCGATGGGTAGAGCTAAGCGGGAGGTGCTTGGTGCGATCGAGATGGAGGGGATCGAGATCGAGATGGGGGATTGAGATCGAGATGGAGGGGATCTGTAATATGCATTTTAAATATGTTCAAACTTGTGTTTAAATATGTTCAAACTTGTTTAAATCATAACAGTAATATTTTTATGCATTTTAAATGCTGTTTTTATATTTATTTATGTTTATCAAACTTGTTTAAATTATAACAGTGTAATATTTTTATAAAAATAGTAAAAAAATAAAAATATGTTCAAAATGTCTTGGTCTTGTGGGGGCCGGGCAGTGCTCGGCGGTGGAGCGGGAGGTTGCGATGGGTAGAGCTAGCGGGGAGGTCTTGGTGCGATCGAGATGGAGGGGATCGAGATCGAGATGGAGGGGATCGAGATCGAGATGGAGGGGGATCGAGATATTATTTGTCTTTAAATATGTTCAAACTTGTTTAAATTATAACAGTGTAATATTTTTATAAAAATAGTAAAAAAAATTAAAAACATGTTCAAAATGTGCGGGTTGCTTGTGGGGCGGGCAGTGCTCGGCGGTGGAGCGGGGAGGTTGCGATGGGTAGAGCTAGCGGGAGGTCTTGGTGCGATCGAGATGGAGGGGGATCGAGATCGAGATGGAGGGGGATCGAGATCGAGATGGAGGGGGATCGAGATATTATTTGTCTTTAAATATGTTCAAACTTGTTTAAATCATAACAGTAATATTTTTTATGCATTTTAAATACTGTTTTTTATATTTATTTGTGTTTATCAAACTTGTTTAAATTATAACAGTGTAATATTTTTATAAAAATAGTAAAAAAAATTAAAAACATGTTCAAAATGTGCGGGTTGCGCGCGGGGGGCCGGGCCGGTGCTTCGGCGGTGGAGCGGGGAGGGTTGCGATGGGTAGAGCTAGCGGGGAGGTCTGCGGTGCGATCGAGATGGAGGGGGATCGAGATCGAGATGGAGGGGGATGAGATGGAGGGGGATACAGTAATGGCGCACATACTAGCCCGTGCGCCATTAGAAGTTATATATAGTAATGGCGCATTTGTTGCTGCATGCGCCATTAGTTTGTATGGGAAAATGGAAAAAAAAAGAAATACATACTAATGGCGCACTCTGTCGGCCGTGCGCCATTAGATTCTTCCACTCTAATGGCGTATTTTGGACAGGTGCGCCATTAGTATATAGTAGTGGCGCACTGCACACACGGTGCGCCATTAGAGTCAATCCTATCTATAGGCCTTTTTCCAGTAGTGGGTAGAAGTAATGGCGCAGCAAGGCCACCGAGGGTCTTACCCCGACATGAGCCTCGCAGTAGTAGGCGAAAATCGCTAGTAGAAGAACAGAGTTGGGATGGAGGTGCAGAGCTTGCAGGTTGTAATGGTGGAGAACGGAAAGGAAGAACTCGAAAAAGGGGGGCACCAGACCGGCGGCGATGGCGCTCATGAAGAGCAGGTAGAAGGTGCTTCCCTTGCCCTCAGGAAGGGTGGAACCAACCTTGAACGCGGCCGCCCCGTCGTTGCCTTGTGCCGCCATCATCTGGCGCGTCCGAGCAAGGTTCTTCTCCGACACATTCGGAGGATCCAGAGCGGCCGAGTACCATGCTCCGGCCGGGGTCTGGCGAGGCGCCATGCCTTGCTAGGATGCAGGGTTGGAGTAGATCTGGGGATTTTGGAAGCAAGAAGGATAGGAGCGAGAAAGGGGATCTGGGCAATGACTGGAGAAGGCAAGGAAGGTAAGCCAAGACGGGTACCGCTGCCATGTCAATTCGTGCGGTTGCCGAGGTTTCGTGGGGGAGCCAGGACGCCCACGTCCAATCAACTGCCACGAGGCGCCCAATGCCGCAGGCTATTGGGGCCCGCGGTGCTTCGCACTTGCCCCTTCGCTTCTCTGCTAAGCCAAGTCCAGGCGCGCCTTGGCCCGGGGGCTACTGTCGGCGTTCTGTGAATGGGGGTAACCAGACTTGCCAGCCTGCGGCCTGCGGCATGGCTCAAGGAGTGGCCCAGAACGGCCCATCTTCATCAACACATGCTCAAGACCCTCGCGAGGGGCCGAGCCTCGCGGGGCGGATGACAGGAGGCTTCCTTGGGCATAGCCTCGTCAGGCTGGCTCGCGAGGAGGCGGACAGATCAAGGCGGGGTACCTCATGAGGTGCCTTTGACGCAAGCCATGACGACCGAGGCCAGGCGGGCGCCGGCCTGTGCAGAGTCCTTGTTTCCCCTTTGGTGCAAAGGGAGAGCAGGCGAGAGTATCAAGCAAAGGCATCCATTTCGGTGCAACAAGACCAAGACCAGCAGGACGGCAGAATGGAGGTCATCGTGGAGCCCAAGCCGGTGTCATCGTCAGGGTCTTTGGCAGGCGAGGACCAACTTTAGTCAGGATAAGTGTACTAGATGTTCCCCTTCAAAATGGCCAATTGTTGGCGCCCTTCCCACTCAATATTTCGGAAGAGGCCCAGGGCCTCTGCCTATAAATAGGACTAGCCAACCACAGGGTGAGGGAGAGATTTTGGGCAGTCCAGAGAGAGGGAGAGATTTTGGGCAGTCCAGAGAGAGAGAAGCGACTGAACTCCCCCTAGCAGTTCATCGCACCAGCCAAGAACAGACCCTCGTGGGGCTGTTCTTCCTTGTACTGTCCATCATCAGCCCTTGAGGCAATCCACACACCACAAACTTGTAACGCCCCGGACACACCCGCCGGTGGTCGTTACTCCTGGCGGGATCTAGACTGGCCCCACAGATCAATACTAGTCTTTTCTGCGCACTTTGTCCTCACTCGTGCGCACCCGGGAGCAACTTCCCGGTCGGTCACCCATCCTGAAACTACTCCAAGCTGAGCACGCTTAACTTCGGAGTTCGTCCGAATGGGATCCGGAAAAGAAGGAATTCCTTATTGATATGAGTAGTCTATCATCCCTAATAAGCCGAGCTATTACATACACCCCCACTCGGAGGAACCGACGTCCTCGTCGGGCCACAGAAACGCTCCTCTGGCACAACCGCTCAGCATCCAGTCCGTACATGTGCCATGCCGTGTGCCACGACGGGTCACAAACGCCATGAACAACATTACCGCGCACCTGTCCGCAACTATCCGTGTAACCGTGAGGGTCGGCTCGATACCAACTTGTAACGCCCGCACACACCCGCCGGTGGTCGTTACTCTGGCGGGATCTAGATCGCCCCACAGATCAATACTAGTCTTTTCTGCGCACTTTGTCCTCACTCGTGCGCACTCCGGAGCAACTTCGGTCGGTCACCCATCTGAAACTACTCCAAGCTGAGCACGCTTAACTTTGGAGTTCGTCCAATGGGATCCCGGAAAAGAAGGAATTCCTTATTGATATGAGTAGTCTATCATCCCTAATAAACCAGGCTATTACATAACCTGGCTCTGATACCAACTTGTAACGCCCCGGACACACCCGCCGGTGGTCGTTACTCCTGGCGGGATCTAGACTGGCCCCACAGATCAATACTAGTCTTTTCTGCGCACTTTGTCCTCACTCGTGCGCACAGGAGCAACTTCGGTCGGTCACCCATCTGAAACTACTCCAAGCTGAGCACGCTTAACTTTGGAGTTACGTCGAATGGGATCGAAAAGAAGAATTCCTTATTGATATGAGTAGTCTATCATCCCTAATAAGCCAGGTTTATGTTGGGATATGTAATAGCACGGCTTATTAGGGATGATAGACTACTCATATCAATAAGGAATTCTTCTTTCCGGATCCCATTCGACAGTAACTCCAAAGTTGCTTAGTTCAGCTTGGAGTAGTCTCAGATGGGTGACCGATCGAAGTTGCTCCTGTGCGCATGAGTGAGGACAAAGTGCGCAGAAAAGACTAGTATTGATCTGTGGGGCCAGTCTAGATCCCGCCAGGAGTAACGACCACCGGCGGGTGTGTCCGGGGCGTTACAAAACTGGAGTAGGGTATTACACCACAATGGTGGCCTGAACGAGTATAAATCTCGTGTCCCTTGTGTTGTTCTTCGTGTAGTTTTAGATCCTTGCGAGGCGACAAGACATGGGTAGGCAGGAGGTGTGATCTCCGCGTGCACTCCAGAGTTCGAACCTTGAGGGTCTGCCGGAACCCGAAATCCGACAAGTGTTTTGTGCAGTTCTGCCAAAATGTCACACGGGCAACGTTTTTACATTTCCGTGGGACTACAGAAAGCGAGATTGATTTTGCTATCCTCCTCATCCAACTCCGTGCCTAATCTTCTCCAACAAGAAGTTAGTCCTAAAGAGAGATCGTAGAGGTGATAGGCTTCTATTTATGTGTGTTATGTTTCATCATCTAGTTCCACTATTATTGTAATCACACTGACTGGATATCTTTGCAAACAGGGATGGTCTGCTCAATTTTAGTGGAGCTGCACAAAATGATCGGATTGTGGTGTCCTCCATACACCTCTTTTTTGGCTACAGAGCTGGGTGAAACTAGCTGCCAAGCAATGAACACTGTGCCGAGGAAATGGAGCCATGCCTACGAACAACATTGACCAATTATATTTTTTCTTTGTTTGTACACCTTCTCACAACTTTGTCTTCAATTGTGATGTGAATATTGACACTAATCTGCGAACCATTGAGATGCATTAGCCATGGTAGTTTCATTTGTATTTGATGGAATGTTGTAATGAGATAATCTCGAGGCAAGACACATGAATCCGAAGTTCAAACATTTTTTTCCTGCGGGAACCAAAGTTGAAACCTTCATAGCATCACAGTACAATTTCATTAAAATTACGCATACATATAAATAAATCCTGAAGGATTGATAGCAATGCCAGAAACAATTCAACTTCGTTTTGCCGACATGTTGGACATCCTTCATCCGGCTCCACCTGCCATGCAGCAATATTGAGTGCACAACACAACTTCAGGGAAAGATTCACCCTGGTCATCGTGCCGCAGTAGGAATGACTAGTGAGCAGTCAAATCACAGAGCCCCGCCTACGCCACAGTAAGTTTCTCGGACGAAGCAACCATCATTTCTCTGTTCCTTGAATCCGCTGGTACTCCCATATTCCCACAGTAATAAGTTGCTCGGGCGAATCAAACATCACTATATCCACTCACATGTGATGACCACAGGATCTATCCATTTAGATTGTATGTTAAAAAAATAAAGGTTGATAACTAATGCGGCAAACTTTCAAAAAAAACT
Organism: Aegilops speltoides; assembly: GCA_021437245.1. Taxonomy (NCBI): domain Eukaryota; kingdom Viridiplantae; phylum Streptophyta; class Magnoliopsida; order Poales; family Poaceae; genus Aegilops; species Aegilops speltoides. The sequence continues at coordinate 372,105,107 of CM038147.1, read as the reverse complement.
AATGCGGCACCTCGGACCAAAGCGGCCAGATCGCATTTTGCACGAGAAATTACACACCATGTTTCGTTGACATGTGGTCCCGTTCCAACATGTCAGTGAGACGACGGCGAGTCCTTTTCTACTATTATTTCCGAACAAACGTGTAGGTCGGGGTGCCTCTTCATGTACCGTGGCAAACTGGCAACCGTCCACCGACTCTTTGCCTTTCCCTCTCGATTTGGAACTGCTGTCGCACGCTCTTCCTCCCTCCTCCATTTTCCTTCACCCTTCCTTCTGCCATAGTTCGATCATCTTCTCCATGGAGGGAAAAGGCCGGAAACGACCCCGTTATTCTTGCCCCGATCTGAAAGATGACATGGTGGAGGAACTCATTGATCGGTGCGACGTCATCACCTCGGCTAGCATGGCAGGTTCGTTCAAGACCATTCTCGACTCAACTAATAACATCATTACAAGGAACCCAAGGGTCAAGGAGCGGTTTGATCTCCCCTATCTTCTTTGCTGTGACCCTGATGACTAGCGCGGGGACGACGGAGGCCTCGCCTTGTGCAAGTTGATGCCGCTTGATAATGATACATATGATGTTAAGATGCCATAGCTTGAGGGCAAGGATTGGGCAGGCGCAAATGGAGATTGGGTTGTTTATATTGGGTAAAACTGCGAGTGGGAATTTGTGAATGTGTACACTCGTCACCGGGTTCCACCATGAAAAATCTCAGCAGACTGCCCAGAGGTTGAGCACACTGGTATTGTACGCATGTTCAAATACGATCATGGTGACTGTGTTCTACGGAAGATAACAATTTGTCGAGTTTCCAACCGCTCTTGGAATTACAAGAACTATGAAGTTGTTGCTACCTTCGACAAGCTTGTTGCCGTCCTTTGTGGTTCGACTCGATGGATACTGCTCAAAAATCAGTTTCTGATGTGTACTGTGATGCAATTCAATACGAGGGTCTTGTGTTTGCTTCCACCACTCATGGCACTGTTTTAGCATGGGATCCTCGTAGTTTCGGTACGTTTGTCTTCCACCATAATTATAATTGTTTCATCCACATGCATGCGGGTTAGCAAGTTTCCCATTACTAATTAACCTTCTTGTGTTTCCAAGGTCCTATGAACATTCCACCACATATACTTGAAAATTTTTATAACCAAGGGGGAGATGACGTTGGTGATGATCACGAGCATGAGGACGAGCAGAACTTATATACTCAGTGGTGCCTGGCAACTAATTCCGATGGATCACATCTTCTTGTCTGTATACAGCGCACTGAGTTTGTTACTACTGAGGGAGCATGTGTTGTCTCCCATGGCCGCACTCTCTGGACCTATTCCAACACTCGTTGCATGGTATTCGGGATGGATACTAGTGTGCTAGCGCCAACACCTTCTCCCTGGTACAAAATTGATAGTCTTGGAGAAAACTCGCTCTTCCTTGGACAAAACTATCCGATGATGGTGAACGGCGATCCAACTGTTGTTGACACAACGTTACTAGTACCATTTATGAGAAGCAACTGTATCTATACCTCGGACATTTGGGTGTTTCCCTACCCTGGTACTAATATAGTAGGCCGCTTCAGCCTGGATGATCAGTCCTGCGTTGGTCTTGAGATTGACAATAGATGGTCCGTCCCAGAGAATCACTTGTGGTTCAAAGCAAGCGTTTCCAACACCGAGGATTGGTTGAGTTGAAGTTCATTATTTCTTGTGTGATGAAAACTTTAGTATTTATAATGTATCCTCATTGTCGATGTGGGTTGATGACCTGTTGTATGTAATAAAATGATATTCCTGTGATAAACTTACTAAATTTATGAATAGCTTTTGAGTCGCTTCTCTGAGTGAGTGGTGCGACGAGGGAAAAAAATATTTTACGAATACATAATTGTACGTGCATTGCAATAGGTTATAGGATGAGGCCAATCAACAATAGTAGTACACTATTTGTACTAGCTTCACATGCTTCGCGCTTCGGGGGGGTGTTTTTTACTGTAGCCATATGTTAATGTGTTCGCTGTACGTAACCAGCACCTCGAATCCTCGATACTACTAGTACTATATATAAGTAGTAGGAGTAGTAGGGTGGCATGGGCCGGAACAAGCATTCACGTCCAGGAGTACGACACACGCCACCGACACGACATCCATCTAACACCATATTTCTTGGAGTCCGTGCTAGGGCAATCTCTTCAACCTCGTCATTTCTCTAACTCAGCCATCGCGCGGCAGGCGAGGTGGGGGTTTGCCGATAGTCGGTTTCCTCAACTGTGGTCCCACTTGTAAGGCCAACTCCAACGCATGACCCCAAACAGACATCCGTTTTGCACGAACTCCAACGATAATTTTGACTACAAAAGCAAGACCAAAGAAAACAAGAACCACAAGAATACATTTTAGAAGATATCCAACTTCCATAACTGCTCCTGTAAGTTGGATTAGTGCCTTCTCGATGCATTCATTGTTGATCTGCGGAGGCTCGATCTTGCGTGCTTCTTTATTCTTCCAGTGTAAAGAAGTAGACGTTGCTTCCTCGCATCTAGTCTCATGTCTAGCCTCTATTCTAGTAGGAGTATCAACAAGTGCACTAGTCTCATCTCTAGCCTCTATGCTAGCTAAAAGTGCTAGAAGATCTACTAAATTGCGCTATATCAATATATCGATGTACTCTTCTTCCCAATACCAAAACTTGCATCATTCTACACAATAAATTTTTAAGTTAGCACGACTAATCTAATCTAAGAGCACAATCGAAGATTTGGTCGGGTTCTTCCTACTTTTGCCGACACGTGGGACATCCAACATCCAAGTCGTGTCATGCAATAAAATAGGGTGGTAGTTCAAGCCACGTGATGTGCATCTTGGGTTAAACTGTAAATAGAATCTTACTACTCTTGGGTAACTCCAAAAGCATCCACCGAAGATCTTTATTGGATTTCTTTTTCATCACCCACACGTCGAGGTGAAAGATGTGCAGGTTCAGTGGGTCCTCTTGCGTTTTCACTGACATGTGGGACCGCATATGAGAAAACAGACAATGGGCTCCGCGCGTCCGCTGGCGGGCTGAGAAGAGAGATAGAGGAGGGCTGAGCATGGACTCTAGGAAATTTGTTCTACGTAACCAGCACCTCAATATTCACGTGTGGTTGTTGCTATAATAAAAAAAGGAGGCACCCCTACTTATGTTACTCCCACTATGCCTAGCCAAAGGTTAATAGGTGACCTTGCGCTTGGCTCTTCGCCTCTTTCGGAAGTCGATGGTTCTACAGTAGTACTTCTGGCAATCTGACACCAAATGTACTGCTGCACGTCCACCGCTTGTAAGCAAAAGTTTCTCGTCGTGCTGCGAGCCACCGTGCACGCGTTGGTGAGCGAGAAGGCGTAATCAAGCTTCTTGTCGTTCTACAAGTTGACGGGACACATCAAAGTTAATTAGTATGTACTCTCTCCAAAAAATGGTTGACCATGTCATTGCTACCATCCCGTGCTTCGTCGTTGAGTATGTTCACTATTCACGTGCCATCGAGGAGAAAAAAATATTGCGTAGGTGCCATCGAAGTGCACGACTCACTTACGCACTGCTTATCTGATTATCTCCATTTTCTTGCATGACACGTGCACTTTGATGCTAGATGTCTCGCGTGTTGGGAAAAGGATGAACAAAGCTCACGTAAAAGAAAAGAGTTGAAGAGCATAGATTCCTGACGACTGAGAAGGAGCAAGGAACCTCGTGGTGGAGCGTCTGCAAGGAACCTTGCACGTTTTCCCCTATTTTTTGCCGCCTGCCCACCTATAAACAAATAAAAGAACATGAACTCTTCGCTAACCACTAGAAATGGTACATCAGGATGCTAAGTTGAAGATGTTTTATAGTTTATATTGATAACCACGCAACAACCCACGCATGTACAGGACATATGCAGCCACGCATGTACACAAGCCAACGCACAAGATCCATCCGATCAAACTCATGCATATACGTGCACAGCATGGAGCACACAACACACGTACACAACACGTGCATGCACACACGCTCGGCCGTAGGATGCACGTGAATAACACATGCATGCGCACACACTCGGCTGCATGGAGGCATGCGCCATCTGCGGTGACGTCCGGTTCGTCGTGCTATGGCGAAGCTCGCACGCAATGGTGCCTACGCATCTCTTGCAGCACCTCTTTTCCATCGTAGCTCAACGACTAGTCGAAGACGAAGACGACCACAGCCTCGGCCTTAGAGCTAGCACCGATGAAAAAACACGCACGCTGCACGCACACGAGCACGTACGGAGTGCCCTGGACGTGGTGTGTCCCTAGTCGCCTCTACTCCTTTTGCGCACGTTGTCTATCAAGGCGGCTGCATGCTAATGATGATGTGGGTGAGATCTTCTAGGACTCAGATGATGACGGGGAAAATTATGAGACACAAGATGATGTACACCGTCAATGTCCACAGTCAAGGGGGTGCTAGTAAGTGCTTAGATGTGGTGCTAAGTGCATTAAATAGCTTAGTAACTCAAGTCTTCAATGCATAGGTGCTTAGTTTATTGGTGGCACATCATATTTTATGCCTACATGGCAGGCTTAGCAGCTATACATGGTGGAGCACTGGGAGAGGTCAAGGCTGGTCATAGTGGGGAGTAACTTATACTGTAACATATTCATCCCTCTGTCTAGGTGAGTAAGTCATCTTAGGTTGTGCACCGTGACCAAGGAGGAGTGGAAAAAGAGGAACATTAATGTTTATTTGCTAATTAATAGTATTGCATGCAATGAACTAACCACTGCATGTCGTGTTTGATAGTCTCAAGTCATTAAAAGCATGCACACCCCTCATTTCTTATTGGTTGATATGTCAAGAAACAAGAAACGAGGTAGAAGTTAATGCACCACGCCTAAGTGTTTTGGGATTGCTTGATCTTTGTAAGATGACTTACACACCTAGACGGAGGGAGTACTATGTTACTCTAAACATCTCTATAAACCGGAAAGGAGGGAGTAGTAACATAGACTAGTGTCATATGTAGATTATGGGAGCACATGATATTTCCCCATCCGGACAGATCCTAAGTTGGCTTCTCACCTTCTTGTCCCAACAAAAAACCCTCCCCCCTCCCGCGTGCGCTTCCTGCCTGGCGCCAGCTGAGCCCGCCGCTCCACATTGATGGCAAGTCAGGGCGACGCGACCTCTCACTACTTCCGCCGTTGAAGCGGCGCGCCGACCGAGGGCACCGCCCGCTGCATGCCCGACATTTCAGACTACGCAGTGGAGAGTAACTTTAGAGCAAGTACTACAATTAGATGCCGTAAGCAGGCTATAAGGACTTAAATATAGTATTTATGCTTACTTGAAGGAGAGAGAAGAGGAGAGAGAAGAGAAGCGGATTATAAACGTGTAGCCGGTTGTACTCCAACATACTTTGTGAGACAAAAGGTGGGGCCATTATTAATGATATAGTATTTATACTAAAGGGACTAACAGATGCCATAATTACTCCGTTTTTTTGAGACAAACCTTGGTGGGGATATTATTGACTTGGACGTGGGGTTTGGGGGCCAAACGCCTACTATAATACTCGCACGACCGACCTGACATGCTCTACCCTAGCCGCCGCTGTATCATATGGTTTCGCACCGTTCCAGATCTTAGCGTCGCCACGCAATTCTTCTCCAGCCCTCCTTCCGGCATGCACCACGAGAAGGGCAGTAGTCCTCCGAACCCCGCCTTTTGTGATCCTGTATGGGAGAGGGCCGATCAGGTTTTTGGGGAGCACATTCATGTGACTGCTGCCAGCGACTACTTCCTCAACGACAGCCTTCGTCCCCGACCTCGGTAACCTCTTCATCAATGACATGAGTGACAACATCAACCACAGCGGTTCTGCTCCAGCTGTACAGTATGTGATTCTGTCCTCCTGGTTTAGTTCACATCATTACTCTGATGTTTGCAATTGTCGTCATGATCTATTTACTGCTGATTCGGATTAAATCCCATACTAAATTGCTCATATATTCAACAATCCAATCCAAAAACCTGATTATAGGCAATTTACTCCGAGTGGTTTTGTTGCGGTTTTGAAGCCGCCTACTTTTAAGGGGGTGCAATATAAAAGGTGGCGCACAAGAGTAGTATATTGGTTTCAGATCATGTACTGCTATGACGCCACTAAGGGTAAGCTTGAGGGCTATCTTAATCCTACACAGCAGGAAGCTTTTCATTATGGATACGCTCTTCAAAGCCGCCCTGATGAGTGTTCTTGACGATTCCATTGTGGATTCATATATGTCGTTTGACAGCGGCAGAGACATGTGGGCTGCACTCGAGGCCACGTTTGGGCCCTCGGGCGCTCGCAACGAGTTGTACGCCATGGAGCAATTCTGTGACTACAAGATGACTGATGAGCGCTCTGTTGTTCAGCAGACTCATGAGATATAGTCACTCTCTAAGGAACTTGAGTACTTTAAGTGTGTATTGCTAGACAAATTTGTTGCTGGGACCATCATTGCCAAGCTTCCACCTTCGTGGAACGATTTTGTTACTTCTCTGAAAAACAAGAGACATGAGTTTTCTGTTTTGGATCTCATTAGCACTCTTGATTTTGAGGAGAAGGAGAGAGCAAAAGACACACGTGCTCGGGTCGCTGAGGGAGCTTCTAGTGCCCACATGGTACACGAGAAGAACTTCCAGCCCAACCATCCCCAAAACAACAAGAACAAATCCCAGGGGAAAGGCAAGTTTGATGCAAAGAACAAGCCGTCACATTCTACCAACTTAAAGAAGAATTCTCATAACGGGAAGGGATACAAACCTCAATTTGGGTAGCACCACACAAAATTTATACGGCTGCATCTACCTGCTGTCAGCTAACCTCATGGTGCTCCAGGTATTCCTACATTCGTAACTAGGTACAATGACCACGGCAAGATGAAATTAGCTTATTCGTACATTGACTTGCTGAATGCAGTGCGGAACAATCCTGTCATGTGTGGAGGATCAAACAAACAGTGCAGCCGAAGGTGGAAATCAACCAAGCACTTATGAAATTATATATAATCTTCCACAGGCAGGTCCGTATCCCCTTCGTCCAAATGATCGTGTTTTGTCAAGCCGAGCTATTGATATGTGCTACTGTTTTGCAACACCATTTAAGTATAGCTACTATTTTCCTATCTTTTCAGATTCAGGACAATGAATATGATTTCAGGGGAACTGCACAATATGGACTCACGTTGAGTCATCTCTATTGCCTCATGTGTTTGCTGCAAATGTGTCAGCATCAATTGCAAGATGAGGCAGCTAGCTAGATGTGGAGTTGCCAACATGCTCAAAGTGCTCGCAACATTGAGAAGAAACAAGCATGCCCAGGAAATTAATGCGTGCGCAGGGAGGCCCTTTGCTCAGAGAAACATTGAAAGCACATTTGCTCCCTAGGTGGTTTTGGTAATTAATGACAACATACTTTGTGGTTGGACTAATGCTTTTAACAAGTATGTTTCAGGAAAGTCAATCACTCTGGAATGGCAAAAGGACTAGAAAGGTGGACCCCTAGAATGCTAAGGAAAGGATTGGCAAAAGCTCAAGACTTCATTTGTTTTAGTGATCCAAGATCACATTGAGTCCATAGGAAAGCCAATACTATTAAAAGGGGATGAGGTTATGATGATGATCTGGTTGCTCAAAGTGCTTAGTGATTTATCTCTCAAACTATCAGCAATCTTTCATTCCAACATAAACCCATAAGTAATCTCGGTCCCACCGATTCCATAAACTCAGTCACACCGAGATGAACCACCCCAGCCATATACCCAAACCCTAAGAATCTCGGATTTTCCGATTCCAAACTCGGTCATTCCGAAATTGGTGTTGCCAAGCTTCAGAATCTTCAGACTCAAATCGGTGTCACCGAGATGAGAAATTCGGTCCCACCGAGATTGGCAAACCCTAGACTTTGGAAGAATCGGACTAACCGAGATTGTATTTTCGGTCCCACCGAAAATCCCAACGTTCACAAGATTTGAACTTTCGGTCTCACCGAGTTGTCAACTTCGGTCTGACCGAGATTGGTCAAATGTGTGTAACGGTTGGATTTTGTGTGGAGGCTATAAATACCCCTCCACCTCCTCTTCATTCGTGGAGAGAGCCATCAGAAAGAACTACCACTCCTACCTTACATTTCTGAGAAGAAAACTACCTACCCTTGTGTTGATATCAAGTTGCTCCACTCCCACCATATGAAACTTGATTTCTAGCCTTCCCAAGTTGCTTTCCACTCAATCCCTTCCTCCACCACAGCCAAATCAGTGAGGAGAGTTGAGTGTTGGGGAGATTATCATTTGAAGCACAAGAGCAAGGAGTTCATCATCACCAACACCATCTATTACCTTTTGGAGGGTGGTGCCTCCTAGATTGGTTAGGTGTCGCTTGGGAGCCTCCGTCAAGATGTGGAGTTGAACCAAGAAGTTTGTAAGGGCAAGGAGATCGCCTACTTCGTGAAGATCTACCCCGAGTAAGGCTAGTCCTCCGTGGACGTAGGCCATGATGGCATAGACAAGGTTGCTTCTTCGTGGACCCTTCGTGGGTGGAGCCCTCCGTGGACTCTCGCAGCCGTTAGCCTCCGTGGGTTGAAGTCTCCATCAACGTGGATTGACGATAGCACCACCTATCGGAACAACGAGAAAAATCTCCGTGTCTACAAATTGCGTTTGCTCTTCTCCACCTCTCCTTTTCTATATGTGCAATTTACTTTCCGCTGCTCATACTCTAGAATTGCATGTGTAGCTTGTTGCTCGACTTGAATGCATGATGCTTGCCTTGATCTTCATTGTGAACTTGCTAAAACTTGTTCAAATCAAAAGGCATAATTTTTATCTTGTCGAGTAGTCTAATCACCCCCCTCTAGACACTCTTGCCTTCAACGATCCTACAATTGGTATCGAGCATTGGTCTCCATTGCTTTGGTTTGCACACCATTGGAGGAAGATGGACGTTCACGTTTGGGAGTGTTAGTCATAGAGTGCCTATTCTTGATGGAGTGTCCTATAACTCGTGGAGGATTGAAATGCTTGCTATCTTTAAGATGTACAACTTGCGCAAATATGTTGAAACCCCATATGCACCACCATTTGACCCCTTGCATCCTACTATAGATGAAGAGCTTGATTTGCTTCGCAACCTTAGAACTGTCAATCTTATCATTAGAGGTTTGCCTGATAACTTGCTTGAGCTTGTCACAAACTTTGAGTGCGCCTATGCTATGTGGAAGTTTTTGGAAGAACTTTATCCGGACTTCTCTTTGAGAGGTCTTGATGAAATTCTATACAAGACTGTTAAATTTGATATGATGCGCCCCAAAGATCCCAACTTTGACAAATGCTTCTTTGAGCTTCGTGATCTTATGAAAAAGAAGGGTGATCCCGGTTTTATCAATGTTCGAATTAGAAATGCTCTTGTATTGCATTCCGATGATTATCGTCACTCTGACAAAACTGATGCAAGTCGTTGTCACATTGACCTAGGTATTGATGATGAATTGTCTATGGGTCAATATGATGATGAGCATGAGCAGGATGATGATTACTCCGATTCGGACACCGAGCTAGACAAGATCATGAAGAGTCTCAATCTTATGGCAAATCTGAGAGACTACATATCCGGTGGAAAAGAGTGGATTCTTGATAGTAGATGCACCGATCACATGACCGGAGATGAAGACATGTTTCGAGAGCTTGCAAAGAACGATGGTCCACGCAAGTATGTGACTTTTGGAGACAACTCCAAGGATAAGGTACTTGGCCTTGGTAAGGTGGCCATATCTCATGATAGCTCCATTAAAAATGTCATGCTTGTTGAATCACTTGGATATAATTTGCTTTCCGTGTCTAGATTAGCTGACTTTGGATTCAATGTGCTATTCACCGAAGTAGATTGCCAAGTTTTTCGTCGTGACAATCATAACATGGTATTTACCGGTACTCGTAGAGGTGACCTATATGTCGTTGATTTCACTAAGAAAGCCCAACCTAGAACTTGCTTCATTGCTAAATCTGCTAAAGGTTGGTTATGGCATAGAAGGCTTGGACATGTTGGTATCGTAATCTAGATAAGCTAATCAAAGGTGATCACATTCTTGGTGTTAAAGATGTTTTCTTTGACAAAGATAGACTCAGAGTGCATGTCAAGCAGGAAAACAAGTAGGTGGAAGTCATCCGTGAAGAACATCATGACCACAAGGAGACTGCTTGAGCTTCTTCATATGGATCTCTTCGGTCCCAATGCTTACAAAAGCCTTGGTGGTAACTCCTTTGGTCTAGTGATTGTTGATGATTATTCCAGATTTACGTGGGTATTTTTCCTCGATGACAAATCGCAGGTTCAGAAAATCTTCAAAACCTTTGCAAGAAAAGCCCAAAATCAATTCGAGGTGAAGATCAAGAAAGTTCGAAGTGACAACGGAACGGAGTTCAAGAACGCCCATGTGGACTCTTTTCTTGACAAAGAAGGGATTCTACATGAGTTCTCGGCTACGTACACACCTCAACAAAATGGAGTTGTTGAGAGGAAGAATCGAACGCTCATTGAGATGGCGAGAACGATGCTAGACGAATACAAGACACCGAAACACTTCTGGGGTGAAGCCGTCGAGACAGCTTGTCATGCTATCAACAGACTTTATCTTCACAAGCTCCTCGGCAAGACTTCATGCGAGCTTCTTACTGGTAACAAACCCCAAGTGGGATATTTTCGTGTCTTTGGTTCAAAATGCTATATCCTTGATAAGCATCGTCGGTCTAAATTTGCTCCTAAAACTCATGAAGGCTTTTTCCTTGGTTATGGATCAAACTCTCACACCTACCGTGTCTACAATAATTTCACCCGAAAGGTTGAAGAGACGGTAGACGTGAAGTTTGATGAATCTAATGGCTCGCAAGTAGAGCAAATGCCTATTGATGTAGGAGACAAGGACCCATCAGAAGCCATTCAAGATTTATCCATTGGAAAGATTCGTCCCATGGAAGTGAAGGAGAGTACCTCATCTACATACGTGGAGCCCCCTACCTCACGGAGAGATGAACCTCAAGGCAACATGGAGGCCTCCACAAGTGGAACTCACCAAGATGAGGAAGTGCGACAAGAAGATCCACCACAACCTCCTTCTCCACCACCTCAAGACAACACCAACAACAATGATGAAGAAGATGATGAGGATGATGAGGAAGCTCAGCCACGACCACGACAAAAGCTATCCCGAGTTCGAGCAAGAGTCAAGAAGGACCATCCCGTGGACCAAATGATGAATGACATCGACTCCGGGAGAATCACTCGCTCTAAAACTCGTTTAGCTAACTTTTGTGAGCACTACTCATTTATCTCTAGTCTTGAACCTATGAAGGTAGAAGAAGCGCTTGAAGACCCAGATTGGGTGAACGCTATGCACGAAGAGCTACACAACTTCGAGAGGAACAACGTTTGGACTTTGGTAGAGAAGCCCAATGATGACCAAAACGTCATTGGAACCAAATGGGTGTTTCGGAACAAGCAAGATGAAGATGGACAAGTCATCCGCAACAAGGCTCGTCTCGTAGCTCAAGGTTACACACAAGTCGAAGGTATGGACTATGGTGAGACCTATGCCCCTGTTGCTAGACTTGAGTCCATTCGAATTCTTCTTGCTTATGCCAACCACCATGACATTACTCTCTATCAAATGGACATTAAAAGTGCTTTCCTAAATGGTGAAATTGAGGAGGAAGTATATGTGAAACAACCTCCCGGATTTGTGAATCCTAAGAAACCTAATCATGTTTACAAGTTGCACAAAGCTCTTTATGGTCTTAAACAAGCTCCTAGAGCTTGGTACAAATGCTTGACTAGCTTTCTTCTTGAAAAAGTTTTTGAGATTGGAAAAATCGACTCAACGCTATTCACAAAAAGGGTTGATGGTGAACTATTTGTGTGCCAAATATATGTTGATGATATTATCTTTGGTTCAACTAACCCTCATTTTAGTGAGAAGTTTGGAAAGCTTATGTCGGAGAAGTATGAGATGTCCATGATGAGTGAACTCAAGTTCTTCCTTGGGTTGCAAATCAAGCAATCTAAGGAGGGTACTTTTGTTTCACAAACTAAGTACACTAAGGATCTCTTCAAGAAGTTCAACATGCAAGAGAGCAAAGGTATGAAAACCCCCATGCCTACTAGTGGACATAATGACTTGACTAAAGATGGAGAACCTGTTGATCAAAAAGTTTATCGATCCATGATTGGTTCTCTACTATATCTCTGTGCTTCTCGTCCTGACATAATGTTGAGTGTATGCATGTGTGCTCGATATCAAGCAGCCCCTAAAGAATGTCATCTTAAAGCTGTTAAAAGAATTGTGAGATATCTGATACATACACCTAACTTTGGCATTTGGTATCCTAAGAGGGCCTCTTTCGATCTTGTTGGCTATTCCGACTCGGACTATGCCGGAGACAAGATTGATAGAAAGTCAACTTCGGGTACGTGTCAATTCCTCGGTCGATCTCTTGTATCTTGGTCATCCAAGAAACAAAATTCGGTATCTTTATCTACTGCTGAAGCAAAGTATATTGCTGCTGGTTCATGTTGTGCTCAGTTGCTATGGATGACACAAACGCTTAAGGATTATGGGATACATGCAAGACATGTTCCTTTGCTTTGTGACAATGAGAGTGCGATTAAGATTGGACACAATCCCGTGCAACACTCTCGCACGAAACACATTGAAGTTCGTCATCATTTTATTCGTGATCACATTGCTAAGGGAGACATTGATCTTAAACATGTTCAGTCTTGACAAACAGCTTGCGAGATATCTTCACAAAACCACTTGATGAGAAAGTGTTTTGTCGCTTAAGGAGTGAGTTGAACATCATTGATGCTTCAAACTTGGAGTGAGAACTCCATTGATGCATGCAAGGCTTGTGCCTAATAGACTAATCCTTGATATTTCTCTTATGATGATGATCATATGTCTTGGACACATTTGCCCCCTTGTATTGCATCTAACTCCTTGCAGATACTTGGATGGTCTACATTCCACAAGATTACCACACACTCAAATCATGAGTAATCTTGTCATTGACCAAGTATCTAGCTCTTTGGGATGTTGAGTTCAAGGAACAAATTCCACATATCCTTTTTTGACATCATATACTTCTAGTACTTCACTCGTGTCATCTTGGATACTCTTGAGTATTTCCTTGCTTGCCTAACCCATGTAGGAAGATGAACTATACAATTGGAAATGGTGCTCCAACATCACATTCTATGAGCATCTACATCAAGTTCACCTACATGAGCACAAGCAACAACAAGCCCAAGGTATGTTTTTCACATCTTGAAGGAGCTTTGCTCAAAGACATGAGTACAAGCAGCTTCATAAGATGTGATCACATCAAATGCTTAATCGAAAAATGGCAACCCCATTTTGAGCTTAAACGATGAGTATGACCTATGATCAAATGTTCTCATTTGACTCCTAAGTCAATATACTCAAACATAGGTGACCTAGTCGCCGACCCCTGTCTAGATGAAGTACATATGTTTTGGAGTTTGCTATTGTCTCTTTTGATACTCTCGTTGAGTTTCCCTTTAAAAAAACCTTCATCTAGCAATCTTTTTACTTCTATTTTCTTTCTGTTTTTGGGAATATCTTTTTGGCTCTGATCAATTCCCTGAAAATCATTTACAAATTCATTGCAAATCTTTTGAAACATTCCTTGCAATGTGAGCTGAATTAATTCTACATTTCCTTGGAATTAAATTCGGCGTCACCGATTTGATCACTTCGGTCTGACCGAAAAAGGATCTGCCCTAAGTCTCTGACTTTCGGACTCACCGATCCATCTCAATTCGGTGCCACCGATTTACATTCACCAGGATATCATCTTCTGCAGCTCAACTAAATGGTTTATTCTTAATTTGCTCAGTTGTCATTCTTAAGGATCCCACTTCTTTTCTTCCATCTTTCCTATCCTTCCTGGTTTCCTGTCCTTTTCGGCACTTGATGTCAAAGGGGGAGAAGATTTAGGGGGAGCTAAGGGGAGATTGGAGGATAAAGGGAAAAATGAAAATTTAAAGGAAGAAAAACAATCTTACCTTAAGGGGGAGAGGATCACATCAAAGCTTTGCCATGCCCCATATTGGATATTACATTTGGCATTATTCTTTTGATTTTTGCTTCTCTTACTCTCACAATTGGTATCTTCTGAAAAGCACAATTGGTATCTTATGAAAAGCAAAATCTCTCAGAGCTCATTGAAAATCTTTTAGTCTTGGGAGACATGTTAGCTGATTCAAGCTAGTGCTCAACATGAGACACTCTTCATACATGTCATCCCTGGCTTGGTACTCTTGATGTTCTTGCTGTTGGATGAAGGAATACTCTTGTGTTATCTAACCTTGTTTTCTCAAGCTTATTTCTTCAGGTACAATGTCAAGGAACTTCAAGGTAAGCATATGCATCTTGCAGAATGTGCATGATGGTGACTTGCTTGTGAATACTTGTTTGCAGGAAATCACCATGCACATATGCATCATCACTCACTTATCCTCATCTGCTCTGATGCATATAGCCAAGCTGCATGTAGCACATCTTGCTTTTCTCTCTTGTGTGCTTGTGGTAGTCCAAAACCAAAATCTAAGATCTTGCACACTTGTAGGGGGAGCCTGTGTACTACTTGTTTGTCAAAGCTTTAATGATTGTCCTGTCTTTCTTTTTAGTAAGCTTTGATATCTTATTTTGTGTGTTGCCATCAATTACCAAAAAGGGGGAGATTGAAAGCACATTTGCTCCCTAGGTGGTTTTGGTATATAATGACAACATACTTTGTGGTTGGACTAATGCTTTTAACAAGTATGTTTCAGGAAAGTCAATCACTCTGGAATGGCAAAAGGACTAGAAAGGTGGACCCCTAGAATGCTAAGGAAAGAATTGGCAAAAGCTCAAGACTTCATTTGTTTTAGTGATCCAAGATCACATTGAGTCCATAGGAAAGCCAATACTATTAAAAGGGGATGAGGTTATGATGATGATCTGGTTGCTCAAAGTGCTTAGTGATTTATCTCTCAAACTATCAGCAATCTTTCATTCCAACATAAACCCATAAGTAATCTCGGTCCCACCGATTCCATAAACTCAGTCACACCGAGATGAACCACCTCAGCCATATACCCAAACCCTAAGAATCTCGGATTTTCCGATTCCAAACTCGGTCATTCCGAAATTGGTGTTGCCAAGCTTCTGTAACCTTCTGTACTCAAATCGGTGTCACCGAGATGAGAAAGTCGGTCCCACCGAGATTGGCAAACCCTAGACTTTGGAAGAATTGGACTAACCGAGATTGTATTTTCGGTCCCACCGAAAATCCCAACGTTCACAAGATTTGAACTTTCGGTCTCACCGAGTTGTCAACTTCGGTCTGACCGAGATTGGTCAAATGTGTAACAGTTGGATTTTGTGTGGAGGCTATAAATACCCTCCACCTCCTCTTCATTCGTGGAGAGAGTAATGAAAGAACTACCACTCCTACCTTACATTTCTGAGAAGAAAACTACCTACCCTTGTGTTGAGATCAAGTTGCTCCACTCCCACCATATGAAACTTGATTTCTAGCCTTCCCAAGTTGCTTTCCACTCAATCCCTTCCTCCACCACAGCCAAATCAGTGAGGAGAGTTGAGTGTTGGGGAGATTATCATTTGAAGCACAAGAGCAAGGAGTTCATCATCACCAACACCATCTATTACCTTTTGGAGGTGGTGCCTCCTAGATTGGTTAGGTGTCGCTTGGGAGCCTCCGTCAAGATGTGGAGTTGAACCAAGAAGTTTGTAAGGGCAAGGAGATCGCCTACTTCGTGAAGATCTACCCCGAGTAAGGCTAGTCCTCCGTGGACGTAGGCCATGATGGCATAGACAAGGTTGCTTCTTCGTGGACCCTTCGTGGGTGGAGCCCTCCGTGGACTCTCGCAGCCGTTACCCTCCGTGGGTTGAAGTCTCCATCAACGTGGATTGACGATAGCACCACCTATCGGAACCACGAGAAAAATCTCTGTGTCTACAAATTGCGTTTGCTCTTCTCCACCTCTCCTTTTCTATATGTGCAATTTACTTTCCGCTGCTCATACTCTAGAATTGCATGTGTAGCTTGTTGCTCGACTTCAATGCATGATGCTTGCCTTGATCTTCATTGTGAACTTGCTAAAAACTTGTTCAAATCAAAAGGCATAATTTTTATCTTGTCGAGTAGTCTAATCACCCCCCTCTAGACACTCTTGCCTTCAACGATCCTACAAACATCGACCAATTTTCTTTATTTCCACACCTTGTCACACCTTTGTATTGTTATAGTATGGTGAATCATTGAGATTCATAGCCATGCTGAACTTTTGTTCTTCTGAATGTTAGTATGCATACCATATCTTATGAAGCTTAGTTTAATGTGAGTGTCTGCATCCAGTATCGCATCCTCTAATTTGGTGGATGCACACAGAGAAAATAAATCTCCTTAATTTACTCCATAACCTCCCTATTAAATAGGCCTAGTAACAACCCAGGCGCATGTAGTGGCCGGCGGGCACATGCATCCTGCATGCATGGCCAGTCAGCCAAGTCCATGTGCCAGCTCCAATGCAACAACGCAAAAGAAGAGAGCGGTTCTTGGGAAAAAGCGAGTAGTTAGTGCAGCAGACCTTATAAACACGAACAGATCGCTCTCCCGCTTCCGTCTCCCCCCCCCAATTCCCCCCGCTCCCCAATCTTCCTCACTCGTCTAGAAAACCCCCGCTCACCTTCTTCCTCACTCGTATAGAAAACGCCTGCTCCTCTTCTTCCACTCCTACAGAAATCCCCAGCCCTCCTTCTTCCAACGGGGGTCCCCAGACTTGCCTGCCTGCGGCCTGCGGCATGGCTCAAAGGAGGCCCAGCACAGCCCATCTTCATCAACGCAAGCTCAAGACCCTCGCGAGGGGCCGAGCCTCGCGGGGTGGACGACAAGGAGCTTCCTCAGGCACGGCCTCGTCAGGCTGGCTCATGAGGAGGCGGAGAGTTCAAGGTAGGGTACCTCACGAGGTGCCCATGACGCAAGCAATGACGACCAAGGGCGCCAGTCGGGCGCCAGCCCGCGCAGTGTCCTCCCTTCCTCTTTGGTGCAAAGGGAGCAAGCGCAGGCGAGAGTATCAAGCAAAGGCATCCATTTCGTTGCAACAAGACCAAGGCCAGCCCAACGGCTGGAAGGGAGTCATCATGGAGCCCAAGCCGGCGTCATCACCAGAGCCTTTGGCAGGCGAGGACCAACTTTAGTCAGGATAGGTGTACCCGCTGTTCCCCTTCAAAATGGCCAATTGTTGGCTCCCTTCCCGCTCAAATATTTGGGAAGAGGCCCAGGGCCTTCGCCTATGAATAGGACTAGCCACCCCCAGGGTAGAGGCAAAGCCGGATCCTCACCAAGAAACCAGTAGTTAGAGCGACTGAACCCCTCTCATCAGTTCATCGCACCAGCCAAGAACAGACCCTCGCGAGGCTGTTCTCCCTTGTATTGTTCCTCATCAGCCCAAGAGGCAATCCACCACACCACACACTGGAGTAGGGTATTACACCACAATGGTGGCCTGAACCATATAAACCTTGTGTCTCTTGTGCTGTTACATTTAGTAGTTTAGGTCCTCGCGATTCGGCGAGGCGAGGCGGCTGAGGTTGAATCTCGCGCTTGCCCCAAAGATTCGAACCTCAAGGGTCTGCCGGAACCCGAAATCCGACATTTCGCGCGCCAGGTAGGGGTGCGCCAGAATCTGCCTTCCGTCGCCTCGTTCTTCCCCGACCACCACAACCATGTCTGACGCTCGTCGGGCTCGCGCCGAGCGCCGAGCCGCCCTCGCCTCCCATGTCGCCCAGATGGCTCCCGTCGGCGGGCGCCCTCGTCGTTCCCCGTCACCTGCCGTCAACGCCGCCACCGGCCTGGCGGGGAACGAGCAGCAAGCATCGTCCCAGCACCCGTCCATGAGGCGGGACGGCCGCACTGCCACGCCTTCGCTCACCCCCGCTGGTTCTTCGTCACGCACGCCCCGCGCGGCCATGGAGGCCCAAGCTGCGCTCATCACGGCAAACGAGCTCCTGCGCTACCGCCCCATCGACGACGTCTACCAAGAATGGCTCGACCGAGTCGCCGAGCTCGTTCGCGCTGCTAGAGGCGCCCCTGCACCGTCCTTCTCGCTGCACCGCACCCCGCCCCGCGTGGGCGATGAAGCTCCTGGGGCGCCTCAGCCACCTCCTCCTCAAGAAGGCGCCCTAGCCCCAAGGCGCGCGGCCCCTGGGCGGAACCCGCTTCGCCAGGCACCAACGCAGCAAGAGCAGAGTTGCCAAGAAGTCCCTCGCCCACGAGAAGCTGCCCGAGCACTCCCCGCTCCAGCACGTCAAGACCCTGCGCTGCCTCCAGCCGCGGCGCATGGAGACCCGCAGGACCAAGCTCCCTGTCGTCCAAGGCCTCCCGCATGTCAGTGTACTAAAGTAGGGGTACCTTAGTATCCCGAACTTGTGCACGCAGTCGCAGCGTCCCACGGCAAGGCTTGCCGGGCGTCCGCCAAGATCCTTCGCTATTCCTATTACTGCCATTCAAGAACAAAGTGTTTAAACTGAGAAGACACGGCCCCGGCAAGAGGAGCTTGCCGGGAAGGACAAGACCCCGACAAGACGAGCTTGCCGGGAAGGCCAACCAAGGCATTTCGAGAGACTTGCCGCGACGCACCGCGCGTCCCGGCAAGACCCGGCGAGCGACAAGCTTGCAGGTGCGACAGGACAGCGACTGCGGCAAGGCGCTTGCCGTGGCGCAGCCACCACTCTGCGCCCACGCTCTAGCGCATCCGACGACGTGTCGCCGCAGGATCGTTCCTGGTGCACGTGGTGAGTAGCTGTGCAGCCAAGCGGTGCGAGGTGGCGAGTGGAGATGACGAGAAGGCCATCGTGGCGATCGGTGGCGCCCCTAACGGTCGTTTCCTGCACTATTTAGGCGACTGGACGGGCATTAAATGCCCTTGTCCCCTGCCGTCAGAGTTAGGTAGGGGGCACCGTAGATAGCGGTTGTACCAACCCCTCCTTTTACTTTTTTTACCCTTCTCTGCGTTGCCACCTGTCGGTGACCCCTTTAGCCTATAAAAAGGAGGTCCATGCGCACGTAGAGGGGGTTCGACTCATTCGAAACTACAACACACCCACGCTCTCGAGCAAGAACAGAATAGAAACACAAAGCAGCAGTAGGAGTTTTATCTCTCCAGAGAGCTCCGAAGCTGGGTAAAATCCCTCGCGTGCTTCACCTCGATCTGCTCTTCGTGCGCCCTCCACTCCCTGCCGGACTGAGAAGGGGCCCTGCCCCATAGGTGTTCGTTTCCCACGACATCTTTGGCGCGCCAGGTAGGGGGCGTCGAGGTTGTGCGAACCTGATCCGGTGTTCGCGCGCGCTACATCAACATCTTCATCGACATGCCACCGAAGAAGAAGACTTCGGAGGTGGCTGGCCCGTCCGCGTCGATCCCACCACCACCGGAGCAAACGGGCGGTGGGGTGGACGCCGGCGGAGGAGCGGGCGCCGACGAGGGGACTCACATCGTCACCAGGTCCAAGGACAAGGCCCCGCAAGCTTCGGCGTCTGTACATACACCGCATCCCTCCCAGGAGGTGCAGGATCGACAACGCCATGGTGCTCCTAGCACCGTACTCGCGTTGGAACAAGGCCAAGCTAGCGGATCGCGGGACGCTCAAGGCCAACATGCGCGTCAACACGCTAGCACGAGCGCAGTACGGTCGCCTGGACGAGATGTTGCTCCTTCTAACACTGTTAGAAGTCTGAGCATATCTCGCTCCTCGCATCGTTCGCCGCCACCGCCCAAGACTCCAGAGGAGGCGCTGGCCCGAGCCCAGCTGCTTCTAGATAACCCTCCAGCGCCAGACAAGATCGACGACTGGAGGGCCACCATTCAGAGCCTCATCGGCTTCGCCAACGGCGACAAGCCCCGGCAACCGAGCACATCGAAGCCCCGGCAAGACGCCCAGGCGCAAGCCGACGCCGACAAGACTGCAGGGGGTGCCACTACCGTGCACTCCCCACCCCGAAGGCCCAGATCGCCGACTCGCCGGGCTAACCTCGACACCGATTCCACCGCGTCGTCGGACCCGCGAACTCGTCGCGATCAGCACTAAGTTCTCCAAGAATGACGACACGAAGACGCTCGTACTCGCATCGAGCGCCGAAGAGAAGCACGGCGTCAGTCAGACCAGCGCGCTGGGCCCACTATTGATATGCATGCGCCAGGGGAACCAGGCGACTTGCCGTACGAGGTAGGTTGCCCTGCGTTCACCCGTGAGCTGTGGCAGGTCCAGTGGCCCAGTACCAAGAACTTCAAGCCAGACGTACCCGAGAAGTACGATGGCAGGATACATCCGTCGGAGTTCCTCAGCGTCTACACCATCGCGGTGCAGGCTGCCAGGCTACGCGACGAGAAGATCCTCGCCAACTACTTCCCGCTGGTGCTCAAGCCCAACGTCAGATCTTGGCTCATGCACTTGCCGGACAACTCCATCTCTTCATGGGCGGACCTGTGCCATCAGTTTGTCGGCGCCTTCACGGGCGGCCACAAACCCCATGGCCAGGAGAGCGATCTTCATCTGCTCGCCCGGAAAGAAGGAGAACCCCTGCGCAAGTACATACAGAGATTCAGCCAGGTGCAGCGCAACATCCCAGACGTCCACCCTGCCGCGGTTATCATCGCGTTCCATCGAAACGTCGTGTCGCAGGATGAGGGAGGAGATGGCGATGTGCAAAATCAGAGATGTCGGCGAGCTATATGCTCGGCCGACAAATGTGCACGTCTTTGAGGAGGAGGAAACTCCCCGGAGAGAACGCAGGAGCAGAAGGATCTGACAGTGAGGATGCCGCCCCGGCAAAGAAGAACCGGAGGCGGAATAATAGAAAGAGAAAGGCTAAGGACGTGCTAGTTGTCGAGCAGTCCAGCAACGGAGGTGGCACCAAGAAGGCCAAAGCTGGTGACTCTGGCGAGGCCGTGGTGGCCGCCGACAAGCAGGACGGCTCCGACAAGCAGTACTGCAAGATCCACCGCACCAAGGGCCATGATCTCCAGGCCTGCAAGAAGGTTGAGCAGCTTGTTGAGTTGCAGAAAGCTGAGTACGAGCGCCGCGACAAGGAGAAGGCCCAGGAAGGTGGGGGAGGATCCGGCAAGAAGCGTCCCGCCCGGGGAGGGCGCCGCGGCAAGGCCAAGCAGCGGCAAGGAGACATGCCTCCCCGCGGCTGCGACAAGGACGAAGACAAAGATGAAGATGATGAGATGGATGAGGACGAGACCGATGAGCAGGAGTTTCAGAAGGCAACAGAGGTTTTGTGCGTCGACGGCGGTGCTTCCCTGCATACCTCGCACCGTCAGCTCAAACAGTGGGTGCGGGAAGTAAACGCAGCAGAACCGTCCGTTGAGTCGCGCAAACCCCTGAAGTGGTCCAGCACGCCCATCATCTTTGATGTTGAGGATCACCCTGATCGCATAACTGCGGTCGGGTGCTTGCCGATGTTGGTTTCTCCAACCATCCGCAACCTCAAGGTCACAAAGATGCTGGTTGACGGCGGGGCCGGCCTGAATCTGATCTCCTCAGCGGTACTCAAGAAGCTCCAGATCCCCGACAGCGAGCTCGAAGAGACTGGTACCTTTCAAGGAATAAATCCGGGAAGGAGCAAGCCGAAGGGGAAGATTGCACTGCCAGTGACGTTTGGCAGCAAGCTGAATTTCAGGACAGAGAGAGTCACATTTGACGTTGCTGATTTCCCATTGCCCTACAATGGGATACTTGGCCGTCCAGCGCTCGCCAAGTTCATGGCAGCCTCTCATTACGCTTACAACGTGCTCAAGATGCCCGGTCCGATAAGTGTCATTTCTGTCCATGGCGACAAGAAAGATGCCCTTATCTGTACTGACAAGATCTACCGGGAAGCAGCAGCCGCAGCAGAACGCAAACCACTTGCCGCTGAAGCTCCCGGGGGGAAGAAGAGGACCAAGTCCGGCAAGAGTAGCTCTGATGCCCACTCCGGCAAGCGCACCTCTTCGGAGTGCTGCGCTACCGTCGAGGACGCACCATCGAGCTCCACCGGCAAGTGCAAGAAAGCAAAGACAGCTTCACCAGAGACCAAGAAAGTGGATGCCAAGGAGGACGGCACTGGTGGTACCTTCACCATCAGTGCCACGCTTGACCCTAAATAGGAAAGCGCGCTCGTTGCTTTCCTGGGGGAGAATGTCGATGTGTTTGCATGGCAACCATCTGACATCCCCGGTGTTCCCAGGAAAGTAATTGAGCACCACCTTACCGTCTGCCCTCACGCGCGGCCCGTCAAGCAAAGAGTAAGGAAACAAGCAGTGGAGCGATAAGAATTCATTGCTAAAGAAATCAAGAAGTTGGAAGCAGCAGGCTTGGTCAGAGGAGTGCTCCATCCGACGTGGCTGGCCAATCCTGTAGTCGTGCGCAAGGCGAATGGGAAATGGAGGCTTTGTATTGACTTCGCTGATGTTAATAAAGCTTGTCCCAAGGATCCATTTCCCTTGCCGCACATAGACCAGATTGTCGACTCCACGGCAGGATGTGATTTGCTTTCATTTCTTGATGCATATTCAGGATATCATCAGATCTTCATGGCAGAAGAGGATGAAGAGAAAACCGCATTCATTACTCCATGTGGCACGTACTGCTTTGTACGGATGCCTTTCAGACTAAAGAATGCTGGTTCAACATTTGCGAGGGTAGTCAGTCATGCTTTTGAGCTACAGTTGCACAGAAATGTGGAAGCTTACATGGATGACATAGTGGTCAAGAGCAAGGACAAAGAAACTTTAATCCAAGATTTGGACGAGACCTTTGCAAATCTGCGCAAGATCAATCTCAAGTTGAATCCCGAGAAGTGCGTGTTTGGAGTTTCTTCTGGCAAGCTTCTCGGATTCTTTGTATCTCAGCGGGGGATCGAAGCCAATCCCGACAAGATCCAGGCCATTGAACAGATCGAAGCACCGAAACACGTCAAGGATGTGCGAAGGCTTGCCTGCTGTGTTGCTGCTCTCAGTAGGTTCATCTCTAAGTCTGCTGAGCTCGCCCTGCCATTTTTCAAAATTTTGAAAAAGGCAGGTCCAATGAAATAGACTCCGGAAGCGGAGGCTGCGCTACAGGACTTGAAGAGATACCTGTCCTCCACTCCAATACTTGTCGCACCTAAGCCACAAGAGAAGTTGCTGCTATATCTAGCGGCAACCAATCAAGTAGTTAGTGCTGCGTTAGTAGCGGAGAGGGAGGCGGATGATGAGCCAGCGACCGCGGCAAGCGAGTCCAGCGACAAGCAGGGGGCTTCCCCGACAAGTTCTGGTCCCGGCGAGGATGGATCTGCGCAGCCACAAGAAGAGAAACAGAAGAAGATGGTGCAGCGCCCAGTTTATTTTGTCAGTTCCCTTCTGCAGGGGGCTAGGTCAAGATACTCTGGTGTGCAGAAGTTGCTTTTCGGCCTTCTCATGGCCTCGAGAAAGTTGCACCATTATTTTCAAGCACATGAGATCACAGTTGTCACTCGCTTTCCGTTGAAGAGGATATTGCAGAATCCAGAAGCAACAGGCAGGATTGTCGAGTGGGCACTGGAATTGTCAAGCTTTGGCCTCAAGTTTGAAAGTACCTCAACTATCCAGAGCCGAGCATTGGCAGAATTCATAGCAGAATGGACGCCGACACCTGACGAAGAAACTCGAGAGACGAGCATCCCCGTCAAGGAAGCGAGCAAAGAATGGATCATGTACTTTGATGGTGCCTTTTCCCTGCAAGGCGCCGGTGCGGGCGTACTACTTGTCTCACCCACCGGAGAGCACCTCAAGTACGTGGTCCCGATGCACTTTCCCAAGGAGCAAGCAACAAACAATACTGCAGAGTATGAAGGCTTGCTTGCCGGACTCAGGATCGCTGCGAACCTTGGGATCAAGAAGCTCATTGTCAGGGGTGACTCGCAGCTTGTCGTCCGTCAAGTAAACAAAGATTATCAGAGTCCGTTGATGGAAGCCTACATTGATGAAGTGAGGAAGCTAGAAGAACATTTTGACGGCCTGCAGATGGAACACATTCGAAGTGCTCAGAACGACATTGCAGACGGCCTGTCAAAGTGCGCCGCACTAAAGTTACCTGTGGAACCAGGAATTTTTGTGCTCAAGCTGACTCAACCATCTGTAACACCATCAACTAGACAGAGCAAGAAGAGGAAGTTGGTTACTAGCGACTACTTTCCGGCAGAGCTCCCCGAAGCCGCCGTCAAGAAGGTCCCCAAGATCAACACAAAGAGTGCTGAGGAGCAGTCTACTCCAACAAGCCCTAGGGTTTATTTCATTGAAGCAGACGCTCCCGACAAGCCGTTTCCCGACACACTTGCCAGGGAGCATCACGCTCCGGCTGAATCACAGATTCTTGCCATGGAAGCAGATGTTCCCGCAGCAGCATTTGCGCCTTTAGTCCTTGTCGTTGAGCCACAAGCTCCGGCATGGGCACAGCAGATAGTCCATTTCCTTCAAACAGGAGAACTTCCCGAAGAACAAGAAGAAGCGGAGAGAGTAGCCGGCCAATCAAGTATGTACCAGTTTGTCGATGACATATTGTACAGAAGAAGATTCAACGGAGTGAAATTGAAGTGCATTTCCCGGGAAGATGGACAGGAGCTGTTGGCGGAGATACATGGAGGCATATGTGGTCACCACATTGGCGCAAGAGCACTTGCCGGCAAAGCCTTCCGGCAAGGTTTCTTCTGGCCGACAGCCCTCCAGGATGCAACTGCACAAGTAACCAAGTGTGAAGCGTGCCAGTTCCACTCCAAGCAGATACATCAACCAGCTCAAGCTCTCCAAACAATCCCTTTATCCTGGCCATTTTCGGTCTGGGGGCTCGACATCCTCGGCCCCTTTCCCCGAGCTGTCGGGGGCTTTGAGTACTTGTACGTTGCAATCGACAAGTTCACAAAGTGGCCTGAAGTGGAAGCAGTGAGGAAGGTGACAGCACAGTCAGCAGTCAAGTTCTTCAGGTCAATTGTTTGCCGTTTCGGAGTCCCTAACAGGATCATCACCGACAATGGCACACAATTCACGAGCCGCACCTTCATGCGGTACGTCCAAGATCTTGGCACCAAGGTCTCCGCTTCGCTTCGTTGCTCACCCGAGAACCAGCGGTCAAGCGGAGAGGGCAAATGCTGAAGTCTTGCGCGGGCTCAAGACCGAACTTCGACAGGCTGCGCAAGTGCGGAAGAAATTGGATCGAGGAGCTGCCGGTGGTTCTTTGGTCGATCAGGACGACGCCAAATCGAGCCACTGGCCAGACACCTTTTGCTCTAGTCTACGGAGCAGAGGCAGTTCTCCCCACGGAACTCGTATACGGATCGCCTCGAGTGCTCGCTTATGATGAGCTTGAGCAAGAGCAGCCGCGGCAAGATGACGCACTGCTCCTCGAGGAAGATCGTCTTCAGGCTGCTGTATGAGCTGCTCGCTACCAGCAAGCTTTGCGTCGCTACCATAGCCGCAAAGTTAATGCCGGAAGCTTCAAGAAAGGCGACCTTGTTCTTCGGCGCGTTCAATCCGCCAAGAATTCCAACAAGTTGACGCAGAAGTGGGAAGGCCCTTATCGGGTAAAACGAGTCACTAGGCCCGGCGCTGTCCGCCTTGAGACCGAAGATGGCTTTTCGGTGAGCAATTCCTAGAACATAGAGCATCTTCGCAAGTTTTACCCACAAGGCGCGGTTGCCGGAACCTGTTCTGGCAACCACCTTTTGTACAAGCCTTGCCGCTGTTGCATGTAACCCTTTGTACAAAGCCGGACGCAGATCCCGTGCATAAATAAAGATCAAATGCTCAGCACATGTTGTCAAATTTTATGCCTTTTTCTTTTTGCATATATTATCTGACATTTTGTGCAGCACTTGCCCCCGATAAGCAATAACGAGCCTTAAGGCACCATATCATTATTTTCTCTTCTTTCTTTTTTCTCAAAAGGAAGGTTCCATCGCCCACAAGTTTACGGGGGGGAGAGGATAAAGGTGTGGACCGGGCGTCGTTCAAAGGAGTATAGCCTTGCCGGGACACAGACGACAGAAAAGCTAAGTTGCCAAAGTTTGAGCATGATCAGTTTTTAAAATTTTAGGTTATCTTCCTTGAACGACCGTACTTTGTATGGAAAACCTGTGCGCGGAGGAACCTCCTCGTAGCTAGTTGCGCCCTTACTTTGTTTCGAGTCCGCTCAACACCTTAAGTGTGCTGCAACTAGTTGCGGCAAGGTTTCTTGCCGGAACTGGCACTGCCTGCGGGCTGCTGATGTTCCGCACTCAGCGCTCGCGTCAAGCGTTCCTGCACCAGCAAGTTCCCTAAAAGCGTAGGGTAAAAACATAAAAGAAAGGAATCAAGTAAAGGAGATAGCATAGAAAGTAGTGCCCAGAATAAAGTTATATTACGAAAGTAACTTGTTACAGCACTGGCTAAATTGTTCTCATGACTTAAATAACAGTGACAAGGAAGGAAGAAGAAAGGTGGCCTAATCCACGCGCTCACCGTCGATCCTCCTGACCTCATTCACCTTGTCCACAATGGGTGCGACAATGGCTTTGAGCTCTTCAAGATCAGCACCCGCCGACAGCTTCTTGAGGACGCGGGTGAGGTCGAGGCCCGGATTGCGGAAGAGTATCTTCACCAACACCTTCTCCAAGACCTTGGCGCAGATTGCGCGCGGCTCGTCCGCCAGCTTCTTTGGGATTCTTTCCCGGAGCTGCTGGAGAGCCGTCGCCACACCCTTGAAGAAAAGAGTAAGCTTGGCGCTGGGCTGGAGATTCTCGTCGGAGGAGTACCCGAAGCCCGCCAAGTCCAGTTCCGCCACCTCTTCGTCGATAGTTGCGGCAATGTTGACGAGGCCCTCCGTCCAAAGCTCCACCATAGCCTTGAAGGTGTTTTGAGTCTCAGCAGCCCTCGTCAGGAACTCCTCGTTGCCCTTGATCTCTTTCTTCAAGTCATTCTCTCGCCTCTTGGCGGCGTCCAGCGTCTCCGTCAACCTGGCCAACTTCAGCTCCAGATCAGCACTTGAGTCCTTGGCGGCGTTCAGTTCCCTGACCTTATCGGCGAGCTGAACTTGCAGATCGCCATGAGCGAGGGCATCCTTCTCGCGTTCGTGCTGGAGTGCGGCAAGCTCCTCGTTCTTCCCTTTCATGTCACCTTCCAGCTGCACCACCTTCATTTCCAATTCCTTCTTGGCGGCCTCGGCAGCTGCGGCAGCATCCTTTGCTTCCTTGAGCGCCCCACCAAGTGATTGCTCCCGTGTGGCGAGCTCCTCCTCGTGGTTGTCCACGTTAACCTTTTTCTGCGTCAGTTCACCTTCCTGCCTGGACAGCTCCTCGGCGGCGAGCCTCTGCTGCTCCTTGGCTTCAACCTTTTCGAGGATGAATGCCTTCTTCGCCTCGACAAGTTGCGCCCTCTCCTCAGCAATAGACCGAAGGGCTTCTTGGTTTCGGCTCTGGAGCTCCTCCGCATGTTTCTCTATGTCAACTCCCGCCTGCGCGACAAGCGCTTCCCGGGACTCCAACTTCGCCTGCCGGGCGCGATAGAGCGACACCAGCTACCGGAGCAGTTGCTCCTCCTCGGACTCGCCGCTGCTGCTGCTTGGTGCGTCAACCACTGACAGCCCGGCGGAGGCGAGCACCTCTCCGTCAAACTCCTCTCCTTCGACCGGCGCCCTGGAGCTCGACGCCCAGGGAAGATGGATGAAGAAACCCTCGCCGGCCTTCAAGTAGGCGCCGGGCTGGGGCTCCTCGGAGCCCGGTGCTGCATCAGCGGCAGAGGGGTCGGCGGTCGGTGTAGCGCCTTGCGCTCCTGCGCCTTCCGGGTCGTCAGTACGATCGCCGGGTCCCTCGCCAGCCCCCGTACCAGCAGCCTTGGCGGCCTCCTCGCTGGCGGGATCGTCAGCATCGGCCTCTTCCTCGGCGGCGGCGGCACCTTCAGTGTTGCTGCGTGCATCCTCCTCACCGGTGGCCTCAGTCTCCATCGGGTCGGTAGGAGGGGGATCTAAAGATAGGAAGAGGAAGAAAAAGTCAGGCAAATATCCAAAAAGAAGATCAGAAGAAGAAGAACCCAAGGGAAAGTTTTCGACGAGGAGGGTTACCTGTGCTGGGCTCTGTGACCATGGGTTCCTCCACCAAAGGTGTCGTGGCTGGGAGCAAGAGCACCTATGGGGCAGGGCCCCTTTTCGGTTCCGGCAGGGGAGCGGAGGGCGCGCGAAGAGCAGATCGAGGCGAGAGCGCGCGGGGGGTTTTACCCAGCTTTGGAGCTCTCCGGAGAGATAAAACTCCTACTACTGCTTTGTGTTTGTATTTTGTTCTTGCTCGAAAGCGTGGGTATGCTATGGTCTCGAATGAGTCGAACCGAATCAAAAAACCCCTTCTACGTGCGCACGGGCCTCCTTTTTATAGTCTAAAGGGGTCACCGACAGGTGGCAACGCAGAAAGAGGGGTAAAAAGGTAAAAACGCGGGTTGGTACAATCACTATCTACAGTGTCCCCTACCTAACTCTGACGGCAGAGGACAAGGGCATTTAATGCCCGTCCGGTCGCTCCAATAGTGCAGGAAACGACCGTTAGGGGCGCCACCGATCGCCACGATGGCCTCCTAGTCAGCTTCGCTTGCCACCTCGCATCGCTAGGCTGCACAGCCACCCGCCACGTGCACCAGGAGTGATCCTGCGGCGACACGTCGTCGAGTGAGCTGGAGCGCAGAGTGGTGGCTTCGCCGCGGCAAGGTCTTGTTGCACCCGCGAGCTTGCCACTCGTCGGGTCTTGCCGGGACGCGCGGAGCGTCGCGGCAAGTCTTCTGAAGTGCCTTGGTTGTCCTTCCCGGCAAGCTCCTCTTGTCGGGGCCTTGTCCTTCCCGGCAAGCTCCTCTTGCCGGGGTCTCGTCCTTCCCGGCAAGCTCCTCTTGCTGGGGCCTTGTCTTCAAAGTTAACACTTTGTTCTTGAATGGCAGTAAAATAGGAATGACGGAGGTCTTGGCGGGCGCCCGGCAAGCCTTGCCGCAGTATGCGCTCTCGACGCCCGTGCACAAGTTCGGGGTACTAAGGTACCCCTACTTTAGTACACCGACAGAGACCCGGGCTCTGGGCCATACAGTGCCGAGCGCTGTTGGGCCAGGCCCAAAAGCAAGCTGCAGACACGCGCTGCCTGGTCCAAACCAGATCCACTCCATATCCACCGCGTCCTCCGTAACAGCACGCTTCAATCGGCGTCGTGGGAGGCGTGGGTGGCGTCTTGTGATTCGAGGCGTCCACCCCGGTGATCACGGGGCGGGGCAAGGTCACCTCATCCGTCGCCTCGGTTCTGCATCCCCGCCACGCGGCTTCCATGCGCTTGGGGTCGTGGGCGGTGGAAGTGGGGAACCGAGCCGTCGCGAGCGGGGGCAGCGGGCCGGCCCCCACTCCCTGCTCTTCCTTTGCCTTGATTCGCTGAGTGGGGCGGCCGAGCCCCCACCTCGCTCCTTAAAAAGAGCGGAGGGGAGCGCAGAAGCCCGCACTCTCTCATCTTCTCCTTTCTTCAGCTTCTGCTCCCCTTTCTCTCATTCGCCATGGAGAAAGGCAACCCTGGTCCTTCATCGGTGGCGGCGAGGGTCGCCGCCAGACAGCGCATCCCTCCCTATCCCGCGCCCGTGGTGGCAGGGCCAGCCACAAGGGGAAGAGGGAGGGGGCGAGGTCGGGGACGAGGTCGAGGCCGAGGTCGAGGCGCCCGGGAAGAGGCGGACCAGGCGTCGGCGGCCGCCTCCGCCGGTTCCTCTCCCCCCCGGCGGTCCATACGGGGGACGACCCTTGCGAGTTCTTCGTCAGGCTGCGTCGGCCGCCTCGTCGTCGCCTCCGGCTTCCAGCTTCGTTTGCGAGCGTGATGGAGTTGGACCCGCCCGAGACGCTGAGATTGCACATGAGGGGCTGTGGGATCAGCGGCACGCGAGTCAGTGTTGTATCCCCAGCTCCTAATGTGATGTATCTTGATCGTGGGTGGAAGACATTTGCCCGTATCCACAGCCTGACGGCGGGGTTTACCCTCCATTTTAAGTTAATGGAGGGCGACCTCCTCTCCGTCAAGGTCTTCGGGGACTCCGACATTCGGGCGAGGTGCTGCGTGGACAGCTCCTCCGATAGCGAAGACTCCCCCTCGAGCGAGAGTGACGAGGAGGAGAGCGATAGCGATGATGAGGGTAGCGGGCGGCGGGATGGCGGGCCCGACTAGGTGTCGGGCGCCGCCTCGGGCGTCACCGGTGACCCCATCATCCGCGTCGCCGGCTCCTTGAACTCCCCGGGGTCGTCTCCTTGGGCGGCTGGCATAGGGAGGCTGCGGAAGGGGAAGAGGGCTGGCGACAAGGCCGTCAAGTCGAATCGAGGCGTAGTGCCCTCGGCAGCGTCTTGGCGTCTGGCGCCCGTCTTGAGCCCGCTTCGGCGCCGCCAAGACTCATCCAGCCGGACGGCCCCGGGATGTTCTCTTGGTGTCTTCTGGCACCCGTAGCTCGCCTAGGCGCTTCTTTTGCCCTTTTCGCCTCCTTGACCTACCTCCTGAAAAGGGGGACAGGAAAGGGATTTCGGGCATCTTATCTTTTTAATTTGTAAGCCTTCGGGCCTTAGCTGCATTTAAAACTTGTAATCCTCTCTTTCATGTTTTTCATCCTCTATGGACTGTACCAGAGTGGAATGTTTTTTAATGAAAAAGGAATGCTTGTTATGCTATATCCTTTACTCAATTCCACCCCTTGTATGTTTTACCCTACGCTTTTAGGGAACTTGCCGGTGCTAACACGCTTGCCGCGAGCGCTGAGTGCGGAACATCAGCAGCCTGCTGGCGGTGTCGCCTCCGGAAAGAAACCTCGTCGGGGCTAGTTGCAGCACGCTTTTATTGTTGAGCGGACTCGAAACAAAGTAAGGCCGCAACTTAGCCACGAGCCGGTTCCTTCGCGCACAGGTTTTCCATACAAAGGCGCGATCGGGAGAACAGCGGCCGCATTCCCATCCATAAGAGGATGCATGATGAGGGACGCAAAACTTATCTGATATCGCAGCCCCCGGCAACTCTGGCTTGTCGTGGATGAAGCTTGGTACTCGCAGCCCCCGGCAACACTGGCTTGCCGGGGTCCAGGTGCCGGCGTGTCCTTCTTCTTCTTCCTTGTCGCTGTTATTTTAGTTATGAGAACAACTTAGCCAGCGCCGTAACAAGTTACTTTCGTAATATAACTTTGTCCTGGGCAACGCTGGCTATGTTATATCCTTTACTCTGTTCCATCCCTCGTATGTTTTTACCCTACGCTTTGAGGGAACCTGCCGGCGCAAGCACACTTGCTGAGTGCGGAACATTAGCAGCCTGCTAGCGGTGTTGCCTCCGGCAAGAAACCTTGTCGGGGCTAGTTGCAGCGCACTTGTATTGTTGAGCGGACTCGAAACAAATCAAGGGAGCAACTTAGCCACGAGTTGATTCCTCCGCGCACAGGTTTTCCATACGAGGCACGGACGTTCAAGGAATATAACTTAAAAATTTAAAACTTGATCATGCTCAAACTTTGGCTACTTAGCTTTTCTGTCTTCTGCGTTCCGGCAAGGCTATGCTTCTTTGAATGACGCCTAGTCCACATCGTTATCAAGCTCCGACAACGAGGACTAAAGGCGCAAATACTGCTGCGGGAACATCCGCTTCTACGGCAAGAATCTAGGATCCCGCCGGAGCGTGATGCTCCCCGGCAAGCGTGTCTGGACACAGCTTGTCGGGAGCGTCTGCTTCAACGAAACAACCCTAGGGCTTGTCGGAGCGAGATGCTCCTCGGCACTTTCGTGTTGATCCTGGGGACCTTCTTGGCGGCGGCTTCGGGGAGCTCAGCCGGAAAGTAGTCGCCAGTAACCAACTTTCTCTTCTTGTGGCTGCATAGATTTATCGTTGCCGGAATCAGAACTTGCCGGGGAAGCCCCCTGCTTGTCGCTGGATTCGCTTGCCGCGGCCGCTGGCTCATCATACACCTCCCTCTCCGCCACTAACGCAGCACTAACCACTTGATTGGTTGCCGCTAGATATAGCAGCAACTTTTCTTGTGGCTTAGGTGCGACAGGTGTTGGAGTGGAGGATAGGTATCTCTTCAGGTCCCGCAGCGCAGCCTCCGCCTCCGGAGTCCATTTCATTGAACCTGCTTTTTCAGAATTTTGAAAAAACGGCAGGGCGCGCTCAGCAGACATGGAAATGAACCTACTGAGAGCAGCAACACGGCCGGCAAGCCTTCGCACATCCTTGATGCGCTTCGGGGCTTCAATCTGCTCGATGGCTTTGATCTTGTCGTGATTGGCTTCGATCCCCCTCTGAGACACAAAGAATCCGAGAAGCTTGCCGGAAGGAACTCCAAACACGCACTTCTCGGGATTCAACTTGAGGTTGATCTTCCGCAGATTTGCAAAAGTCTCGTCCAAATCTTGGATCATAGTTGCTCTGTCTTTGCTCTTGACCACTATGTCATCCATGTAAGCTTCTACATTTCTGTGTAGCTGTGGCTCAAAATCATGACTGACTACTCTTGTGAATGTTGAACCAGCATTCTTTAGTCCGAAAGGCATCCGTACAAAGCAGTACGTGCCACATGGAGTAATGAACGCGGTTTTCTCTTCATCGTCTTCTGCCATGAAGATCTGATGATATCCTGAGTATGCATCAAGGAATGAAGCAGATCACATCCTGCTGTGGAGTCGACAATCTGGTCAATGCATGGCAAGGGAAATGGATCCTTGGGACAAGCTTTATTAACATCAGTGAAGTCAATACAAAGCCTCCACTTCCCGTTTGCTTTGCGCACGACTATTGGATTGGCTAACCACGTTGGATGGAGTACTCCTCGGACCAAGCCTGCTGCTTCCAATTTCTTGATCTCTTGACAATGAACTCTAGGCGCTCTCTTGCTTGCTTCGACTCTCGCTTGGCGGGCGCGCGTGAGGGCAGACGGCAAGGTGGTGCTCAATTACTTTCCTGGGAACACCGGGGATGTCAGATGGTTGCCATGCAAACACATCAACATTCGCCCATAGGAAAGCAACGAGCGCGCTTTCCTATTTAGGATCAAGCGTGGTGCTGATGGTGAAAGTACCACCAGTGCCGTCCTTCTTGGCGGCCACTTTCTTTGTTTCTGGTGAAGCTATCTTCGCCTTCTTGCACTTGCTGGTGGACCTCGATGGTGCGCCCTCGACGGTAGCGCAGCACTCTGAAGAGGTGCGCTTGCCGGAGTGGGCATCAGAGCTACTCTTGCCAGACTTGGTCTTCTTCTTCCCCCCGGGAGCTTCAGTGGCAAGTGGTTTGCGCTCTGCTGCAGCTGCTGCTTCCCGCTAGATCTTGTCGGTACAGATAAGTGCGTCTTTTTTGTCGCCTTAGACAGAAATGACACTTATCGGACCAGGCATCTTGAGCACATTGTAGGCGTAGTGAGAGGCTGCCATGAACTTGGCGAGTGTTGGACAGCCAAGTATCCCATTGTAAGGCAATGGGAAATCAGCAACATCAAATGTGACTCTCTCTGTTCTAAAATTCAGCTCGCTGCCAAAAGTCACTAGCAGTGTGATCTTCCCCTTCGGCTTGCTCCTTCCCGGGTTGATTCCCTTGAAAGGTACCAGTCTCTTCGAGCTCGCTGTCGGGGATCTGGAGCTTGTTGAGCACCGCGGAAGAGATCAGATTTAGGCCGGCCCCGCCGTCAACCAACATCTTTGTGACCTTGAGGTTGCGGATGGTTGGCGAAACCAACATCGGCAAGCACCCGACTCATGTGATGCGATCGAGTGATCCTCAACATCAAAGGCGATGGGCGTCTTTGGACCACTTGGGGCTTGCGCGATTCGACTAATGGTTCTGCTGCATTTACTTCCCGCACCTTTGCTTGAGTTGGCGGTGCGAGGTGTGCATGAAGCACCGCCGTCAACGCACAAAACCTCCGTGCTTACGAAACTCTTGGTCGTCGGTCTCATCCTCGTCCATCTCATCATCCTCATCTTCGTCTTTGTCCTTGTCGCGGCGCGGGAGGTCTGTCTCCTTGCCGCTGCTTGGCCTTGCGCGGTGCCCTCCCAGGCGGGGCGCTTCTTGCGGATCCTCCGCCACCTCCTGGGCCTTCTCCTTGTCGCGGCGCTCATATTCAGCTTTACGTAGCTCGCCATCTGCTCAACCTTCTTGCACGCTTGGAGGTCGTGGCCCTTGGTGCGGTGGATCTTGCGATCTTGCTTGCGGAGCCGTCACGCTTGTCGGCGGCCACCACAGCCTCGCCGGAGTCACCAGCTTTGACCTTGTCGGATCCGCCTCCGTTCTTTGGACTGCTCGACAACTAGCACATCCTTAGCTTTCCTCTTTACATTATTCGCCTCCGGTTCCTCTTTGCGGGGGGCGTCCTCCTTGTCGGATCATACGCTCCCGCATTCTCTCCGGGGAGTTTCCTCCCTTCTTCAGCCCGTGCACACTTGTCGGCCAGAGCATATAGCTCGCTGACATCTCTGATCTTGCACATCGCCATCTCCTCCCTCATCCTGCGGTTACGCACGTTCTGATGGAACGCGCTAATAACCGCGGCAGGGTGGACGTCTGGGATGTTGCGCTGCACCTGGCTGAATCTCTGTATGTACTTGCGCAGGGGTTCTCCTTCTCTCTGGGCTAGCAGATGAAGGTCGCTCTCCTGACCATGGGGTTTGTGGCCGCCTGTGAAAGCGCCGACAAACTGATGGCACAGGTCCGCCCATGAAGAGATGGAGTTGTTCGGCAAGTGCATTTGCCAAGATCTGACGTTGGGCTTGAGCACCAGCGGGAAGTAGTTGGCGAGGATCTTCTCGTCGCGTCCCCCGGCAGCCAGCACCGCGATGGTGTAGACGCTGAGGAACTCCGACGGATGTATCCTGCCGTCGTACTTCTCCGGCACGTCTGGCTTGAAGTTCTTGGTACTGGGCCACTGGACCTGCCGCAGCTCACGGGTGAACGCAGTGCAACCTACCGCGTATGGCAAGTCGCCTGGTTCCCCTGGCGTGTGGATATCGACAGTGGGCCCAGTGCGCTGGTCAGATTGACGCCGCGCTTCTCTTCTGCGCTCGATCAGATCTGGCGTCTTCGTGTCGTCGTTCTTGGAAGCGTGGCGTTGATCGCGGCGAAGCTCGCGGGTCCGGCGACGCGGTGGAGTCGGTGTCGAGTTGGCCCGGCGAGTCGGCGATCTTAGCCTTCCGGCGGGGAGTGCAGTGGTGGCACCCAAGCGGTCTTATCGCCACGGCTTCCGCCTAAGCGTGTTGCAGCGGCTTCGGCGTGCTTTCGTTTGCGGGGCTTATCGCCGTTAAGCGAAGCCAATGAGGCTATAAATGGCGGCCGTCGATCGTCGATCTTGTCCGGTCTTTGGAGGGTAATCTAGGAGCAGGCTGAGGCTCGGGCGGCGCTTCCTCTGGAGTCTTAGGTGGCGGTGGTGGCGGCGCGAGTGCGGGACATGCTCAAACTCCTAACAGTGTTAGAAGGAGCAACGTCTCGTCGAGCGACCGCACCGCTCTCGTGCGGCGTGTTGGCGTGTATGTTGGCCTTGGCGTCCGCAACCCACCAGCTTGGCCTTGTTCCAGCGAGTACGGTGCTAGGAGCACCGTGGCGTTGTCGACCTGCACCTCACGGGAGGAGTGCGGTGGATGTCTGAGCGCTTAAACCTTGCGGGGCCTTGTCCTTGGACCTGGTGACGGCGTGAGTCCCACCGTTGGCGCCCGCTCCTCTGCGGCGTTCACCCCACCGCTGTTTGCTCGGTGGCGGTAGGATAGTCGCAGAGCGGGCGGCCACCTCGAAGTCTTCTTCTTGGTGCCATGTCGATGAAGATGTTGATGTAGCGTCGCGAACACCGGATCGAATCGCCGCGACCTCGGCGCCCCTACCTGGCGCGCCAGAGATGTCGTGGCTGGGAGCACGAGCACCTATGGGGCAGGGCCCCTTTTCGGTTCCGGTAGGGGAGCGGAGGGCGCGCGAAGAGCAGATCGAGGTGAGAGCGCGCGGGGGGTTTTACCCAGCTTCAGGGCTCTCCGGAGAGATAAAACTCCTACTGCCGCTTTGTGTTGTATTTTGTTCTTGCTCGAAAGCGTGGGTATGCTGTGGTCTCGAATGAGTCGAACCGAATCGAAAAACCCCTTCTACGTGCGCATGGGCCTCCTTTTTATAGTCTAAAGGGGTCACCGACAGGTGGCAACGCAGAAAGAGGGGTAAAAAGGTAAAAATGCGGGTTGGTACAACCACTATCTAAAGTGTCCCCTACCTAACTCTGACGGCAGGGGACAAAGGCATTTAATGCCCGTCCGGTCGCTCCAACAGTGCATGAAACAACCGTTAGGGGCGCCACTGATTGCCACGATGGCCTCCTAGTCACCTTCGCTTGCCACCTCGCACCGCTAGGCTGCACAGCCACCCGCCACGTGCACAAGGAGTGATCCTGCGGCGACACGTCGTCGAGTGAGCTGGAGCGCAGAGTGGTGGCTTCGCCGCGGCAAGTGCCTTGCCGCGGTCTCTGTCTTGTTGCACCCGCGAGCTTGCCGCTCGTCGGGTCTTGCTGGGACGCGCGGAGCGTCGCGGCAAGTCTTCTGAAGTGCCTTGGTTGTCCTTCCCGGCAAGCTCCTCTTGCCGGGGCCTTTTCCTTCCCGGCAAGCTCCTCTTGCCGGGGTCTCGTCCTTCCCGGCAAGCTCCTCTTGCCGGGGCCTTGTCTTCAAAGTTAACACTTTGTTCTTGAATGGCAGTAAAATAGGAATGACGGAGGGTCTTGGCGGACGCCCGGCAAGCCTTGCCGCGGGACGCTGCGACTGCCCGTGCACAAGTTCGGGGTACTAAGGTACCCCTACTTTAGTACACCGACAAAAGGCTCACTGGTTCCGTCCCCTGCCGAGGACCTCTCCCTTGCCGGAGAGCGCTCCCTTGTCGGAGAATCGCCCCTTGGCGGCATAGTCGAAGCAGACAGCACCTCTGGAGCGGCTTCTGGTTGCTCCTGATGGGCCTGTTCTGCTCCTACACAAGCAAGTCAGCAATCAAGATATCAGCAAAGAAAGAACACCCAGGCATGCCCCACAATAGGAAGTGAACAAATACTTACGCTGGGGGCTGTGCTGGGGGCTGCTTCGAGGAGATGGTACCGGGTCCGTCAAGGTAGTCTCGGACGTGTCCTCTGCCATCACAACAGGATCGTCCTCGATGACAACCACGGGGACCTTGGCCCTCTTCGCCGCTCTCTCGGCCAGAGTACTGAAATGGAACAAGGATTCAGAGGGAAGCAGATCAGATGCAAGATAAGAAACAACAAAAATCAAAGAAATACAAGCACAACAAGGAGAAAGTCTTACTCCTCCTCCTCTTTTTCCTCCTCATCGGAGCTCAGCGCGGAGAGGTCGAAATCTGGTACCCTTTCGGCACGGTGAGGTGGAGGAGTAGGCTCCCTTGGGCGCTTGCCGGATGCTGCGGCGGGATCAGGCGTGGCGGCTCGGGAAGACCCAGCCCTAGTTGCCGGCGCAGCATGAGATGCTCCCGCGGCAACGGTACTTGCCGCGGTGGAGCGTGCCCCGCGGCGCTGCGGCTGTTGGCCCGTTCGCCGCCCTGTTGTGTCTCCGGCCCTGCGAAGGCGCCACCTTGTCGGAGCTGGGGACTGCGCTGAGGGCCCCGTCTGCGGCAAGCTGCTTGACGGGCTCGCTTGCCTCGGCCTCGGGCTCCCCCTCGCCAGCGACCTCCCCGCCAAGGTCCTCTCGGTCGGCAAGGCTTACCGCCTCGGCCGCCTCTGCCTCCTCCAACGTGAACCCAAACTCGCCCGCGGCGGCGGCTGCCGCCGCCTCTTCGGCCCTGGTGGCGATGTACCGCATCTCGTCGTCGGTGGTGTCGCGGGTGAGTAGCCTCTGCTCGTCGGCGTGGACTGCTACCTCCGCCAAGCTGTCAAAGAATAGTAGCACGACATCGTTGGCGGGCTCCATCCAATTTGGGATAATCCCGTGCGAGTCGCACTACGGCATCATTGCACGGATGCGATCATGCTGGGAGTTGTTGCACAGTGGGATGACGCCCTGCGGCAGCCTGAACCACTCCGGATGGTTGGCGTCGTGCTTGAATAGCTCCTTGAGCATCCCGTCAAGCTCCAGAACTGTGAAGTTGAAGTTGAGGCCTGGGCGCAGCCTCATGATATCCGTCGGGCCGCCAAACAGCCAGGCAGGCCTCCTCCTCTCCTGCAGAGGGGCGATGCGACGGCGAAGGAAATCCGCGCCAACGGCCCCTGCTGTGAGCCCGGCAAGCCTGAGCCGCAGGATTCGGGTGGTGGCGATCTTCAGCTTGGCGTCGTCCGGCGACAGAGCGCTCCAGTCGCTGCCGCGCACTACCCGGGTCTGGCGCAAGTTGGTGAATGGCTGTGGATTGGCGTCAACAATCCAGCACCACTCCGCCCTCCACTCATCCCACTTGCTGCGGAGCTCGCCCTCCAGATACACCTCCTTCATGCCGACTCGTGAGATCCAGGCGATCCCGCCAGCCAAGGGCTCTCCATTCTCGGCCCGGGGGATAAATAGTGGCGAAAAAGAGCAACATTTGGGTGGATGCCACGAAGTTCTCGCAGAGGTGTGCGAAAACCGCCATTGTCAGAACGGCATTGGGGGTGAAGTCAAGAAGATGAAACCCGTAGGTATTTATGATATCACAGAAGAAATCAGAAAAAGGTGGGCAGAGCCCACAGTAGAAGAACACTGGAAAGAAATGGTACCCTTTTGGGCAACGCTTGAAGTAAAGCTTGGCGGAGAGCACCTGGCGTCGCGGATGCGCCGCGTCTCCGTTGACGGAAGAAGTAGAACTCCTCCATGGCGCCTTGAGGTGAGCTTCGAGAAGCACTTCGCTCCTTGCGCAGCGCCTCAAGCATAACGCCTCGGCCGACCTCGTGCTCTTGCCGGTCTTCGGAGCCATGGCGGAAGCGGCGAGGGAGCGAAGCGTTAGAAGCGACGCAGCGACGGGCGGCGGAGTGCTGCTCTCTTTTGGCTTGGGAAGCGGAGGGGAGCGGCGGAGCTT
The DNA here is from genome assembly GCA_021437245.1 of Aegilops speltoides. NCBI lineage: Eukaryota > Viridiplantae > Streptophyta > Magnoliopsida > Poales > Poaceae > Aegilops > Aegilops speltoides. The sequence goes on along the minus strand of CM038147.1, from coordinate 372,065,990 downwards.
TCTGAGGAAGAAACCGCAAGTGGCGAAGGTGGGGGGAACGGCCCCTGTTTTCTCTGCTTATAAAGGGGAGAGGCGAACGTTACGCTTTTCCTTGATTTAAGAATTGCCCACGATCTCTCCCACGACGCCGCGTTTGGCGCGCTTGCGTTCTGGGAGGGCGCGGTGAATCTGAGTTAGATTTGGTGTGGACCCAGGCGCGTGTGCCCGTGCCTGTTTTGGGCACTCGACCCAACAGCTTCGGCACCGTGTATGGCCCAGGCAGGGGGCTCTGTCGGTGTACTAAAGTAGGGGTACCTTAGTATCCCGAACTTGTGCACGGCGATCGCTGGCGTCAGCGGCAAGGCTTGCCGGGCGTCCGCCAAGATCCTTCGCTATTCCTATTACTGCCATTCAAGAACAAAGTGTTCAAACTGAGAAGACACGGCCCCGGCAAGAGGAGCTTGCCGGGAAGGACAAGACCCCGACAAGAGGAGCTTGCCGGGAAGGCCAACCAAGGCATTTCGAGAGACTTGCCGCGATGCACCGCGCGTCCCGGGAAGACCCGGCGAGCGACAAGCTTGCAGGTGCGACAAGACAGCGACCGCGGCAAGGCGCTTGCCGCGGCGGAGCCACCACTCTGCGCCCACGCTCCAGCGCATCCGACGACGTGTCACCGCAGGATCGTTCCTGGTGCACGTGGCGAGTAGCTGTGCAGCCAAGCGGTGCGAGGTGGCGAGTGGAGATGACGAGAAGGCCATCGTGGCGATCGGTGGCGCCCCTAACGGTCGTTTCCTGCACTGTTTGGGTGACCGGACGGTCATTAAATGCCCTTGTCCCCTGCCGTCAGAGTTAGGTAGGGGGCACTATAGATAGCGGTTGTACCAACCCCTCCTTTTACCTTTTTTTACCCTTCTTCGTTGCCACAGCCGGTGACCCCTTTAGCCTATAAAAGGAGGTCCATGCGCGCGAGAGGGGTTCGACTCATTCGAAACTACAACACACCCACGCTGTCGAGCAAGAACAGAATAGAAACACAAAGCAGCAGTAGGAGTTTTATCTCTCCGGAGAGCTCCGAAGCTGGGTAAAATCCCTCGCGTGCTTCACCTCGATCTGCTCTTCGTGCGCCCTCCGCTCCCTACCGGACCGAGAAGGGGCCCTGCCCCATAGGTGTCCGTTTCCCACGACACCGCAGCCACGGCGGGCTGCCGCGCCTTCACTTCTGAGCTGCGCAGCGTCGCGTGGCCCGCCAAGTTCAAGCCAGACCTGCCTCCTCGCTACGACGGCACAGCTGACCCTGCGGAAGTCCTCCAACTCTACGTGTTGGGCATCGAGGCTGCCAACGGGGACGAAAAGGTCATGGTGAACTGGTTTCCCATGGCGCTCAAGGACGGAGCCCGTACTTGGCTCCTCAGTCTGGCCCCAGGCACGATCTCTTCCTGGGACGAGATGCGCACCCGCTTCATCGCCAACTTCCAGGGTACTCGCGACCGGCCACCCGCCGTGAGCGACATGCGCCGAATCAAGCAGCAGCCAGGAGAAACCCTGCAGAAGTACATCCAGCGCTTCAACAACGCGCGCCTCAAGATCCCTAGGGTAACAGAAGAGGCCATCATCTCTGCCTTCTCCGACGGTGTGCGTGACGTCAAGATGAAGGAGGAGCTCGCGATGCATGAAGATCTGTGTACCTCCTTGGAGCTGTTCAACTTGGCGACCAAGTGCGCCAGGGCTGAGGAGGGGCGCTTCTCCTTCCTCGAGCTTCCTTCCGCGGACCCCGAAGAGAAGAAGCCCAAGGCCAATGACGTGAAGCGCAAGGGGGCTGCCGTGCTCGCGGCCGAGCCAGACACCAAGCGAGGCAGAGATCAGCCCGAGTCCTCCAAGGGCAGTCGTACTGTGTGTACCACGACCTCCACACCCACAACACCAATGAATGCCAAGAGCTCCGGGCCGTGCGCGAAGGAAGGGTCGGCAGACGCCCCGAGCGCAACGACCGGGGCTACGGTCGAGGAGGAGGAAGGAATGCAGGACGCTGGGAAGACCGCGGCCCGGGCCAAGGGTGGCGCGACCAACCTCACGAGGACCGTTGGCAAGACCCGCCTCACGAGGGAGGCTGGAGCGATCAGCCTCGCGAGGATCGCCCGCAGGGGAACGAAGGCCTCCCTCCGCTGCCGCCGCAGCCAAGGAGAAATGAGGACCGTCATCAGGACGAGGGGGCTGGGGGCTTCCAGGAACTGCGTGCGATCGCCTGCATCCTGGGCGGAGCTCAAGCCCCAGCCTCTCAGCGCATCTTCAAGCAGTTCGCCCGTGAAGTGAACGCAGTCCTCCCCAAGCTCGAGGCCACGTGCCCTCTCAAGTGGTCGGCGTGCGCCATCACGTTCAGCTCAGCGGATCAGCTCAAGTGCGCGGCCACAACCGGAGTCCTCCCGATGCTTTGTTCCCCAATCATCAGCAATGTGCTAGTCACCAAGACCCTCATCGACGGCGGGGCAGGGCTCAACGTCCTATCCGTGGAAACATTCAACAATCTTCAAGTGCCTTACAGTCAGCTTCAGCCAACCAAGCCCTTCTCCGGAGTCACCGATGGCTCCACGGTCCCAATCGGGCACGTCCGCCTTCCTGTCACCTTCAGTGCTCGCGACAATTACCGCACCGAGCTCATCGACTTCGACGTCGCCCACATTCACCTGCCGTACAACGCCATCCTCGGGTACCCGACGCTGGCCAAGTTCATGGTCGTAACCCACCACTGCTACAACGTCCTCAATATGCCAGGAAGCGGCAGGGTCATCACGGTGCCCTGCGAAGAGAGAGACGCAGTGTGCTCCCTGGAGCGAGCCTTTCAGGCTGCATCACTAGAAGACCCAGACTGCAGCAGCAGGAGGCCTTCCGAGGCCGCACCCAAGAAGAAGAAGACATCAACTGGCCCGGCTCCTCAGGAGGCAGGCCCCTCAGGGCCCGCGCCTGGCCAGGAGGAGCCTCCTTTCATTGCATAGGGAAGCGCGCCCGGCGCCCTCCTCAGGCCGGGCTCGGGGGCTCTCCCCTGGAGGGCCGCCGACCTCGCCAAGATCACGAGGGAGGCGCTTGGGCACCGCGTGGAGGCTTGCTTCGAAGCACGTTTCCCTTAAGAAGGAGCAAGGCAAGGAGGGCCAAACCCTCAGGAGTTCGTCAGCAAGGCCATTCGGGAGTTACAGGAGTCAAGGGTCATGAGAGGCAGCCGCCGCCTACCCGCTGTGGCCCCCCATCCAGGCGAGGATGGTGGGCTGCACATCTGCATCGACATACCAGGGCTCAACCGAGCTGCGTCTCAAGAGCGCCTCTGGCCCTCGCGAGTAGGACGTTGCGAGGGTCCGCCCCACAGCTACGTGCGCATGCCTTACGGCCTACCAAACGCGGTTGCTGCGCACCAGCATCTCATGAGGGCCATCCTGGATGCTCAAGAGGTCAGGCAGGCTGCAGCCCTGGCGGAGATGGAGATGGCCCGCGAGGAGCCGCCAGCGCCTCCGGATCCTCCCGAGGCCCCCGGGCCTGGGGGCTCGTGAGGATCGGCTCCCGCAGCCCACCAAGTCTGCTACACCAACACCCCTTCGTCCCCAACATCACCAGGTGACATCTTTAAGTTTCGTTTCCGGCTGGGAGCGCCTTCAGGGCCGCATTATTCCCAGGCCGCGTGGGTCCGTCCCTGCGGCATGTATCCCTTTTATTTCATGTCCTTAGCTTATCCTATTGGGCGCGCCCCTCGGGCAGCGTCATCCCCAAGCCGCTCTGGCCTGTCCCAGCGGCATGTATCCTTCTTGCGTTTTTCTTAGGACTATGCTTTCATTCCACCATGCTTGTTATTTAGTGTCTTTTTCTAGGTGACGGAATCTTGCACGTTAAAGGGGGGGTGCCTGAGCATCACGACTCAGGGCTCCTACCGGCTCTCCTGCCCTCACCCTCTGGTCTTGTCCATGGCATCGCGACCTGGCTTACCAGCGACGGCTGAGACCACCCCGAGAGCCGGGACCCGAGGACGTAGAGTTTCGCCATCTAACCCAGCTTGCGCGTTAAAGGGGGGGTTCCTGAGCATCGTGACTCAGGGCTCCTACTGGCTCTCCAGCCCTCACCCTCTGGTCTTGTCAATGGCATCGCGACCTGGCTTGCCAGTGACGGCTGAGACCAGCCCGAGAGCCGGGACACGAGGACGTAGAGTTGCTACATCTAACCCAGCTTGCGCGTTAAAGGGGGGGTGCCTGAGCATCGCGACTCAGGGCTCCTACCGGTTCTCCGGCCCTCACCCTCTGGTCTTGTCCATGGCATCACGACCTGGCTTGCCAGCGACGGCTGAGACCAGCCCGAGAACCGGGACCCGAAGACGTAGAGCATCAGCATCTGGCCAAAATTGCAGGAACACGCTCGAAGATAAGGCCCAGACCCACGCGCGACCCGCCTTGAGGTAGGGCCCCGTGAGCCCCGCGCTGGCTCACGGGTACCCCAACACACCTCGCGAGGCCTCTCGCGCCTCCCCCAAGCAACTAATGCCTGACTGACGATCGCCACGGCGAGCTCTCGCTCCTTTTGTGATGAGCCAGCAGGGTCCCTCCAAGGAGCATGCAACGACCTCGCCACGCAATCTCTCGCCGGCCAAGGCACGGACCTAGCGCCGCACCAGGAAGCATTGTCCTGACCCTCGAGATAAGTCACCCTCCGGACACACTAATTATCGCAACACCATCCCCGCACTCAATGCAACCCCGTGTTAGCAGCATCGCTCTGCTTTCTCACCGAATGATGGCTGCTTGAGCGCCAAGGGGGACCCCCTGAGCATCGCGACTGAGGGGCTCTTACCGGACCTCGGGCCGCTCACCTCCTAGCCTTGACCACGGCATCGCGACCTGGCATACCAGCGACGGCTGAAGCCGCCTTGGGACTGGGACCTGTTGGCGCAGAGCATCAGGCCCTCGTAAGGACTGAAAGGAGGAAACTAAGCTAGAACGGAATGAGCATCTCGCACTGCTTCATAAAAATGATTATATTGAAAAGCGGAGCTACAAACATCTTACAAGCCCCCGTGGGGTATATTCTTGGCCCCTCACAGGAACAAAAGGCGCGCATCCTAAGAAGTCCTAACTACAGGGGGCATCGCGGCGGATGCCATCATCAACAGTGGGCCGCCCAGTTCGGCGCCAACCCCATCTAGATCAAGGGCGGCGACGACCTGACGAGCCCGCCCTGCTCCGGGAACGGCGCAGGCTCGCGGGCTCGTAGCTGTCATCGCTCGTCTTCGGCGTCGCGAAGAGCTTGGCGGAGTCGCTGGATCCTCCAACGCCTTCGTCGCCTGAGGAGCGGCCAAGGGGGCGGTCGGCCAGCCTCTGTCTCGCCGCAGCAGGATCCCAGCCACATCTCACGGGGCAGCACTCCAGCTGACGACCCTCCGCGTCGAAGACCTTGAAGGACACCACCGAAGCACCATCGTACTCCAGGTGGATCGTGAGGGCGCCCCTCGTCCTGCAGACCCGGGCGACCTCGCCCCAGCCTCGAGTCATGAATACCTCGCCCGGGGCAACTACTGCGACCTCTGCCCCGGTCGCGAGGGTGCCGCAGCCGGCGTCCTGCAGCCAGAGTCCCAGGGGTTCCCCCTGCCGGACGACGGAGGCGAAGAAAGAAGGAAGACGAATCCAAGATTTAGGAGGCGTAGCGGCGTGAAGCACGAACTCCCGACAGGAGCCCTCGGCGTGGACTCCAGGGGGGAAGATGCACACCTTCGTGACCCACCGGCGTCGTCAGCGGCGCCGCTCGTGGCGTTCGGCGTCGGCTCCTTCAGAGCCACCAATGTGCGCGTACAAGGGAAGAGGGAACCCTAGAGGTGGCCGCTCACACCAGGGCCTGGACGCCTCCTGGCGAGCGCTCTTGCCCTGACACCATCGGGCAAGTCGCTTCTTTGGGGGGAGCGGGTCAGGATCCTCTTGGGGAGCCTTTCCCTTCTCTTCCGCGGAGAACCGGCGGATCGGAGCTATGGCAGCCAGACGAAGCAAGGAGGAGGAGAAGCAGAAGGATAGACTGGAAGGGCGCGTGCCGTTCCGTACTTATAGCCGGCGAAGGCCAACCGTCGACCTCCACGATCACCGGTAATCATGATCGTCTTTGCATGCAGGGACTAGTCGAATCCGGGCGATAACCGAGGCGTCGAGGGGAAGCAGTGCCGCCCACATCCAATCAACCGCCACGCGGCGCCCAAGGCCGCATGCTGTTAGGGCCTGCGATGCTTCGCTTGCCCTTTCGCCTCTCTGCTCAGCCAAGTTCGGGCGTGCCGTGGGCTCGGGGGCTGCTGTCGGCGTTCTCGGATCGGGGGTCCCCAGACTTGCCTGCCTGTGGCCTGCGGCGTGGCTCAAAGGAGGCCCAGCACAGCCCATCTTCATCAACACAAGCTCAAGACCCTCGCGAGGGGCCGAGCCTCACGGGGTGGACGACAAGGAGCTTCCTCAGGCACGGCCTCGTCAGGCTGGCTCATGAGGAGGCAGAGAGTTCAAGGCAGGGTACCTCGCGAGGTGCCCATGACGCAAGCCATGACGACCAAGGGCGCCAGTCGAGCGCCAGCCCACGCAGTGTCCTCTCTTCCTCTTTGGGGCAAAGGGAGCAAGCGCAGGCGAGAGTATCAAGCAAAAGCATCCATTTCGGTGCAACAAGGCCAAGGCCAGCCCAACGGCTGGAAGGGAGTCATCGTGGAGGCCAAGCCGGCGTCATCACCAGAGCCTTTGGCAGGCGAGGACCAACTTTAGTCAGGATAGGTGTACCCGTTGTTCCCCTTCAAAATGGCCAATTGTTGGCGCCCTTCCCGCTCAAATATTTGGGAAGAGGCCCAGGGCCTTCGCCTATAAATAGGACTAGCCACCCCCAGGGTAGAGGCAAAGTCGGATCCTCACCAAGAAACCAGTAGTTAGAGCGACTGAACCCCTCTCATCAGTTCATCGCACCAGCCAAGAACAGACCCTCGCGAGGCTGTTCTCCTTTGTATTGTTCCTCATCAGCCCAAGAGGCAATCCACCACACCACACACTGGAGTAGGGTATTACACCACAATGGTGGCCTGAACCAGTATAAATCTTGTGTCTCTTGTGCTGTTCTGTTTAGTAGTTTAGGTCCCTACGATTCGGCGAGGAGCAAGACGGCTAAGGGTTGAATCTCCGCGCGCACCCCAGTGTTCGAACCTCAAGGGTCTGCCGGAACCCGAAATCCGATAGTCACATGATGAATATCATCCAACAAATTACCAGTCCAATGCTTACAAATTTATCCTTCATAGTTTCTACTGCTATTGTACTATTGCACTTGCCACAAAATTATTGCTATCACTGTTACCGTAACCATTGCTGTTGTCACCATTATCAAAACTATCATATTACTTTGCTACTGATCACGTTGCTGCAGATAATTAATCTCTAGGTGTGGTTGAATTGAAAACTCAACTTCTAATACTTGCCAATATTCTTTGGCTCCCCTTGTGTCGAATCTATATATTTGGGTTGAATACTCTACCCTCGAAAACCCATGCCATCCCCTATACTTGGGGGTTATCAAGACCTTTTTTCTAGCGCCGTTGCCGGGGAGCATAGCTATATTTGTTGAGTCACTTGGGATTATTATCAATCAATCACTATGAAGAATCTGAAGGATGCTAAGACCAAGATTTTTCCCTCTAAGACGAGGGGAGGTAAGGAACTGCCATCCAGCTCCGCTTTAGATTCACCTTCTGTTATAAGTAAACTTGCAACACCACCACATGCTATTAATCCTGATATGTCGCAAGTAACTAATGATGCTACTCCTGCTATGAATGATGCTTATGATGATTGAGGACCCACAAGTATAGAGGATCAATTGTAGCTCTTTTCGATAAGTAAGAGTGTCGAATCCAACGAGGATCAAAAGGAAATGACAAGTAGTTTTTAGTAAGGTAATGTTGAATAACTTTATTAGAAACTAACAAACCATGTTCTCAGTCAACTTTGAAACTACAATTCATCATCTTGTTAGGAAGGGTCACATGTCGGAGCCTTTAGGCAAGTCCACATACTCAACCATCATAGAGTCTTCTATGATTGCCAACACTCACCGCGTACACAAGAGCAAAACGTTTCAACCAGACACATAGAAAGATAGGGGCTTATAGTTTCGCCTCCCAACATATTCACCTCAAGGGTGGTGTCAACAATAATAACTCATGCTATATATATTCAACTGGACATATGTGCCTAGATCTTTCCTCACCACATGATGCTTCCCAAAGGAGAAAAATAATAAGGAATAGAGGGAAAACTTTGACTCTTTGCATAAAAGTAAAAGATAGGCCCTTCACAGAGGGAAGCAGAGGTTGCCATGCACTTATTTGTTTGTATGCTCAACCCCTTAGTACAAAAGAACATCTTGTTGCATTGCCCCTTGTGATAGCGACCTTTATTATGTAGTACTCCCTCCGTTTTTATTTATTTCGCATATTAGCTTTGGTCAAAGTCAAGCTTCACAAACTTTGACCAAGTTTATAAACAAAAATATTAAAATATACAATAACAAATCAACAAGATGTCTATATTTATTGAAAATACTTTCGCATCGTATAGATTTATTATGATAAATGTCTATATTGTTTTCTATAAACTTGGTCAAACTTGACAAAGTTTGACTTCAGTCAACTCTAATATGCAGAGTAAATAAAAACGGAGGGAGTATGTCACTTTTATTCTTCACCATCACAAGTTCGCGCATCACTCAATTTTCTCTTACACTATATGATCTCACACATTTAGAGGCAAAATTTATTGCCCTTTTTGCATCAATGACAATTTACTTGATGTATCTTGCTCAATCCCTAGGTAGGTATGGTGGACACTTGAAAATAAGATTTGGTTTTAAGGGTTTTTGGATGCACAAGTAGTATATCTACTTAGTGCAGAATTTGTGGCTAGCAAAGATAGGGGGCAAGCACCACATGTTGAAGGATCTATGACAATACGACTTCTATGTGAATATAAACAAACATAAACCATTAAGTTGTCTTCCTTGTCCAACGTCAACAATTTTGTCATATAATATTTTGATAAGTGCTCACAATACAAAAGATTTCTAGGATAGTATATTTATATGTGAATCTTCTCTTCCCTTATTAATTCTTTCATGAGTTTCATCATTGACTAATGCTACGTTTGTCAATCCATAATAAAAGTTTCTACTTATACTTTTCTTTATGAGGTGGCATCACCTACCATCGGATTAGTATATGATCTTATTGATTTGTTTATTAATTTTTTTCTTTCTTATTTCTTTTCTTTATTTGCAACATGAAAGTAAAGAAGCAAAAACTCAAACGAAACTTTACTATATAACTTGCACACGATTACAAGGATAGATCACTAAGCAAACTCTCAAAGAAGAAAGAATCGAACTAAACTTTTATTCATCTAAAGCAAAAGATCAAACTAAGATAAATAAAAGCAAAAAGATAGTGGGATGATACGATACCGGGTCACCTCCCCCAAGCTTGGTAGATGCCAAGGGGAGTGCCCATACCCGATATTTAATTCTCCTTTGGTGATGAAGAAGATGGTGGTGGTGATGAAGAAGAGATCTTGTCCTCAGGTTTCCATGGCAGTGGTCCACCATCATAAGAGGAGGAGTGAGTCTCACGGGTCCTACAACTAGCAGCCAAACTCTTACCTTTAAACCTCGCCTCATATTCAAAGACTAGGTTGTGGAGATCATAGATCTGGCTTTGAAGGAAATTGATTTGCTCGTTGAGGGTGAAGACGATGTCCTTCATGGGCTTGCCATCCACCTTGAGATCATGGGAGAGGTCCATGATCATGAGGTGATTGGCATGGAGTCCACGCTCCACCATCCACTTCCACCGAAGACATCTTGCTCCACAGCTTCGAGCCTGGCCTCCACGCTTCCCGTTCCCTTGGGACAGGGCACATCACGAATGTGGAGCACCCCCTCATGCATCTCAATGACCTGAGGGTGCTGCGCCACCTCCAGCTGATATGGGTTGATGACGTTCTTGAAGAACTTGTCCTTGGTGGAGCTTAAAGTAGCCATGGTAGATGGGATCTGACAGAAAACAACAAGGAAAAGAGAATAGAGGATTTCTCCACGATATGATGGTTAACAGGTTCGGGAAGTATATATAGATTTTTTATCTTGGAGGACAAGCATACGGAAGAAACGCAGAGTCTGGGAGGTGTCCCAGGTGGGCACAACCCACTTACCTTGCGCGCCCTGGTGTCTTGTGCCAACCAGGGGACGCTTCCTGGAAGTTTCTTTATTTACAAAATTCTTCAATATTCCAAAACTGATCAAAAAAAATTTTGCAGATTTTTCGGAGTCCGTTTACTTACCGTATCACGTACCTCGTTATTTTCATGATTCTGGAGTGTTCTTAAAGGACTCTTGTATGTGTTCTTCCAGTGTCAAAGTTTGGATAATATTACTTTCAACATTAATGGGCGTACCTGAGTTTCGTTGCTCATTGACAACCATCGGGTTAGTACCTTCGAAATTATTTATTTTGATGGCTCCAGACCGACAAACTTCCTTGATGACATAGGGGCCTTTCCATTTTGAGAGGAGTTGTCCTACAAAGAATCTAAAATGAGAGTTGTACAAAAGAACATATTCCCCAACTTTAAACTCACGCTTTAGGATTCTTTTGTCACGGCATCTTTTAACTTTTTCTTTGAATAATTTTGCATTTTCATAAGCTTGGGTTCTCCATTCATCTAATGAGCTAATATCGAATAACCTCTTTTCACCAGCAAGCTTGAAATCATAGTTGAGCTCTTTGATGGCCCAATATGCTTTATGTTCAAACTCAAGAGGCAAATGACAAGCTTTTCCATAAACCATTTTATAAGGAGACATACCCATAGGATTTTTATATGTTTTTCTATAAACCCAAAGTGTATCATCTAATTTCTTAAACCAGCGTGACAAGGGAAACTACGAATACCTTTGATGTCCTTAGGATATTGCATTTTCTCAATTGCATCAACCTTAGCTTTGTCCACTTCAATGCCCTTCTCAGAAATCTTATGACCCAAGACAATACCTTCATTAACCATAAAGTGGCACTTCTCCCAATTCAAGACAAGATTTGTTTGTTCACATCTCTGCAAAACTCGATCAAGATTTCTTAAACAATCATCAAAAGACTTCCCATAAACAGACAAGTCGTCCATGAAAACCTCAATAATGTTTTCACAGAAGTCAGAGAATATAGCAGTCATACATCTTTGAAAGGTAGCAGGTGCGTTACATAAACCAAAAGGCATACATCAATAAGCATAGGTTCCAAAAGGACAAGTAAAAGTGGTCTTTTCTTGATCAGGTTGAGAAATAGGTATTTGTGAAAAACCATAGTGTCCATCAAGGAAGCAAAAATGTGTGTGCTTAGGCAATCTTTCAAGCATTTGATCAATAAAAGGCAGAGGGTAATGATCTTTTCTAGTTTCTTTGTTTAGTTTTCTAAAATCAATTACCATTCTATAGCCTGTAACAATTCTTTGTGGGATAAGTTCGTTCTTATCATTAGGAACAACAATTATACCTCCTTTCTTAGGGACACAATGAACAGGACTTACGCATCTACTATCAGCTATGGGATACATTATACCTGCTTCCAGAAGTTTTAATATTTCCGTTCTTACCACTTCTTTCATCTTTGGATTTAACCGACGTTGGTCATCAACAACGGGTTTAGCATCATGTCCCATATTAATTTTGTGCTGACATAGAGTGGGACTAATGCCCTTTAAATCATCAGGACTATATCCAATAGCAGCTCGGTGCTTCCTTAGAACTTTCAATAATCTTTCTTCTTCATGTTCTAAAAGGTTAGCACTGATTATAACAGGATATATTTTCTTTTCATCAAGATAAGCATATTTGAAAGTGTCTGGCAATTGTTTTAATTCAAACACAGGATCACCTTTAGGTGGAGGAGGGCCTCCCAGAGTTTCAATAGGGAAATTGTGTTTAAGTAGAGGACACTGTTCAAAGAAAATCTTATCTATTTCATTTCTTTCATGCATATGTAAATAATTTTCATGGTCTAGGAAATATTGTTCGAAAGGATCAGTAGGTGGTACAACAATAGGAGCAAGACCAATTAAATCATCCTTACTAGGCAATTCTTTTTCATGAAGATTTCTACTAAACTTGGAAAAACTAAACTCATGAGACTCATTACCAAAGCTAACACCAACAATTTGTTTATCACAATCTATTCTAGCATTAACGGTGTTCAAGAAAGGTCTACCAAAAATAATGGGACATAAGTCATCTTGTGGGGAACCAAGAACAAGGAAATCAGTAGGGTATTTTATTTTCCCACACAAGACTTCAACATCTCTAACAATCCCAATTGGTGATATGGTGTCTCTATTAGCAAGTTTAATAGTAACATCTATTTCTTCTATCTCCGCAGGTGTTATGTCATTCATAATTTCTTGATATAAGGTGTAAGGGATAGCACTCACACTAGCACCTATGTCACATAAACCATGATAATAGTGATCTCCTATTTTAACTGAGATGACATGCATGCCAACAACAGGTCTATGTTTATCCCTTTTATCAGGTTTAGCAATTCTAGTAGCTTCTTCCTAGAAATAAATAACATGCCCATCCATATCTTCTTCCAAGAGATCTTTAACCATAGCAATGCTAGGTTCTACTTTAATTTGCTCATCAGGTTTAGGTGTCCTAATATAGCTTTTGTTAACCATAGTTGAAACTTTAACATGTTCCTTTATCCTAACAGAAAAGCTGGTTTCTCAATATAAGTAGAAGGGAAAGCTGGATCAACATTATAGATTATAGTTTCTTCTTTAACTAGTACCGTTTCTTTAATTTCTTCTTGAATAGGTGGGTGATATTTAAACCACTTCTCTTTAAGGAGTTCAACATGAGTAGCAAATGATTCACAAAAGGAGGCTACTATCTCAAAGTCAAGTCCATATTTAGTGCTAAACTTTTGAAAAGCATCGGTATTCATAAAAGATTTAACACAATCATACTTAAGCTTAATACTGACTCTTTACCTTCGTCGAGTTCCCAATCTTCAGAGTTGTGTTCTTTCTAGAAGATCCCACCAGAATTCAATAGTCTTCTTCATTAAAGAACCAGCACAAGAAGTATCAAGCATGGTTTGATCATTACGAGAAAGTCGAGCATAAAAGTTCTAGATAATAATTTCTCTTGAGCTCATGATTAGGGCATGAATATGACGTTGACTTAAGCCTCCCCTAAGCTAGAGCGATACTTTCTCCTTCACGAGGCCAAAAATTATATATATAATTCCGATCACGATGAACTAGATGCATAGGAAAAAAAATTTGGTGGAACTCCAATTTCAAACGATTCCAATTCCATGATCCAATATCATCGCATAGACTATACCATGACAATGCTTTTCCCTTCAAAGATAAAGGGAAAACCTTTTTCATCACTTCATCTTCGGGTAAACCAGCAAGCTTAAACAATCCACAAATTTGTTCCACATATTTCAAGTGCATATCAGGATGTTTTGTTCCATCTCCTGCATAAGGATTAGCAAGCAGTTGTTCTATCATACCCGAAGGAATTTTATATTCAATATTTTTAGTAGGTGCAATAGGTTGAGGTGTAGCTAATTGTGGTTCCGGTCGAGGTCAAGATACCCCGAACAAACCCCTCAAAGGATTGTTTTCCATAGTAACAAGTGACAATAAATTTCAGCACACTATATAAATGTTTCCTTAACAAATTCCACTTACCAAAGGCGCTTCACTCCCCGGCAACAGCGCTAGAAAATAGCCTTGATGACCCACACGTATAGGTATCAATTGTAGCTCTTTTTGATAAGTAAGAGTGTTGAACCCAACGAGGAGCAGAAGGGAATGACAAGTAGTTTTCAGTAAGGTAATGTCTGCAAGTGATGAAATTGTAAGTAGTGGAGTAATTTGATAGCAACATAAATTGTAACGAGCAAGTAATGATAGTAGTAACAAAAGTGAAGCAAGGTATCCCAATCCTTTCGAGGCAAAGGACAGGACAAAACAGTCTCTTATGATAGGCAAAGCGTTCTTCAGGGTACACGGGAATTTCATCTAGTCACTTTCATCATGTTGGTTTAATTCGTGTTCGCTACTTTGATAATTTGATACGTGGGTGGACCGGTGCTTAGGTGTTGTTCTTACTTGAACAAGCCTCCTGCTTATGATTAACCCTCCCTCAAGCATCCGCAACTATGAGAAAAGTATTAAGAATAAATTCTAACCATAGCATTGAACTTTTGGATCCAATCGGTCCCTTACGGAATAGCGCATAAACTGGGGTTTAAGCTTCTGTCACTCTCGCAACCCATCATCTAATTGCTACTCCACAATGCATTCCCTTAGGTGTTCACATGACGTCACTAAGGGAATAACAACATACATACTATCAAAATATCGAACATATATCAAATTCACATGATTACTTGCAACATGATTTCTCCCGTGACCTCAAGAACAAAAGTAACTAATCACAAATGACAAACATGCTCATGATCAGAGGAGTATTAAATAGCATAATGGATCTGAACATATAATCTTCCACCAAATAAACCATATAGTAATCAACTACAAGATGTAATCAACACTACTAGTCACCCACAAGCACCAATCTATAGTTCCGGTAACAAGATTTAACACAAGAGATGAACTACGGTTTAAGATGAGATGGTGCTGTTGAAGACATTGATGGAGATTGCGTTCCCCAAGATGGGAGAGTTGTTGGTGATAATGAGGACGATGATTTCCTCATCCGGGAAGGAAGTTCCCCCGGCAGAATCGCTCCGCCGGAGGGCAAAAGTGTTCCTGCCCAAGTTCCGCCTCGAGATGGCGGCACTCCGCCCCGAAAGTCCCCTCCTTTTTTTTCTTGGTAAAAAGGACTTATATACCAGAACATGGGCACCGGAGGTGGGCCTGGGTGAGCACAACCTACCAGGACGCGCTTGGGCTCCCAGGTGCGCCCAGGTGGGCTGTGCCCACCTGGTGGGCCCCCTCTGGTAGTTATTTGCTCCAATATTCATCAAATATTCCATAAAAATTCTCTATGAAGTTTCAGCTTGTTTGGAGTTGTGCAGAATAGGTAGCCTGACGTAGCTTTTCCAGGTCCAGATTTCCAGCTGCCATAATTCTCCCTCTTGGTGTGTACATTGCAAATTATGAGAGAAAAGGCATTAGAATTACTCCAAAAAGCATTATTATGGATAAAAACATCATAAATAACAGTAAGAAAACATGATGCAAAATGGACGTATCAATGATGCTAGTACCTTGCTTGATGATAATGTGCCATTAGGTGACTTTCTTGATGAACAAATTGCTAGAGTAAGAAAACATTATTTATTGAATCTGATGATTGGCTTGAAACTGAAACTCTTGAAACATTTTCTAGAACTAGCCTTCCTAGATATGAATTGCCTAAGGTAGCAGAAGGTTATGTTATGAATGAGGAGACAACTAGAGATATTCTTGCTTGTAAGGATAGAAATGATCTAGAGAAATTATTATGCAAGTATAAAGAAAAATCTCTAAATGCTAGAATGTAGTATGATCCTAAGTTTGCTACTTCGCCTATCTTTGTTGATGATAAGGATTATGAATTCTCTGTCGACCCAGAGTTAATTAATTTGGTTGAATCTGATCCTTTCTATGGTTATGAAACTGAAACTGTTGTTGCACATCTTACTAAGTTGAATGACATAGCCACCCTTTTTACTCATGATGAGAAAACATGCTATTACTATATTCTCAAATTATTTCCGTTCTCATTAAAGGTTGATGCTAAAGCTTGGTACAAAACTCTTGCTCGTGGTTGTGTGCGCAGTCCCCAGGATATGATTTATTACTTCTCTGAAAAATATTTTCCTGCTCATAAGAAACAAGCTACATTACAGGAAATATTTAACTTTGTGCAAATTAAAGAAGAGAGTCTCCCACAAGTTTGAGGGAGGCTTCTCCAATTGCTTAATGCTTTGCTTGATCATCCTCCTAAGAAAAACTTGATATCTTCTATAATGGACTAACCGATGCTTCTAGGGACTTCCTACATAGTTGTGCTGGTTGTGTTTTCAGGGAATGAACTTTTGGGCAAGCTGAAGAATTATTATATAACATACTGAAAAATTATGATGATTGGACTCTTCCCGAACCACCTCCTAAGCCCACTCAGAAGAAGAGGGGTATATTATATCTCAGTCCTGAAGATATGCAACAGGCAAAGAAATCTATGAAGGAGAAAGGGTATTAAAGTCAAGGATGTCAAAATTTTACCTCCTATTGAAGAAATACATGGGTTTAATACACCACCACTGCCTAAGATGGTAGAGGTAAATTCTCTAAAGAAATTCAATGATAATGATAATCCTCATAATATGCACCATAGCCAATGCCTTCATGAGTTTGAGAATTATATTAGAAAGCAAGGTCACTTCAATGCAAATGTTATGAAACAATTGAAATATAAATCTGATATGATTGCTCGATTGAGTGACTTGCTATTTAGAATCTCAAATGATGTTAGAGGTGTGGTAAAGCATGCTTCTATCATACAAACCAAGTTAGAACAAGTTGCTAAATCTCAAAGAGAATTGCTTGATGAAATGAATAATAACATACATGATTTTGCTATTAGAGTTGCAACTAGAGGGGGTAAAATGACTCAGGAACCACTTTATCCTGAGGGACACCCAAAAAGAATTGAACATGATTCACAAAGGAACAACACTACTGCACCTAGTCTTTCTAGAAAGAAGAAGAAAAAGAAAAATGATAGGACTTTGCATGCTTCTAGTGAACCTGAAATAGAAAAACTCCTGATAATGATAATGATGTTTCTATTTCTAATGCTGAAACTGAATCTGGTAATGAACATTCACCTAGTGATAAGTTAAGAGATAATGCTGATGTTCATGAAGATACTCAACCAAACAATGAAAAAGAACCAGATAATGATGTTGAATAGAACCAGCTATTGATCTTGATAACCCACAACCCAAGATTACATGTTATGATAAAAGAGACTTCATTGCTAGAAAACATGGTAAAGAAAGAGAACCGTAGGTCCAAAAACCTATACCTTTTCCACCCAAGTCAACTAAAAAGAAAGATGATGAAGAATTTGAATGCTTTGCTGAAATGCTGAGGCCAGTTTTTTTGCGTACTCGCATGACTGATATCCTTAAAATGCCTCCTTATGCAAAGTACATGAAAGACATCATCACTAATAAGAGAAAAATACCGGAAGCTGAAATCTCCACCATGCTTGCTAATTATACTTTTAAGGATGGAGTACCTAAAAAACATGGAGATCCGGGAATACCAACTATACCTTGCTCCATCAAAAGAAATTATGTGAAAACTCCTTTGTGTGATTTGGGAGCTGGTGTTAGTGTTATGCCTTTCTCTTTATATAAAAGACTAGATTTGAATAAACTCACACCTACTGAAATATCTTTGCAAATGGCTGACAAATCAACTGCCATACCTTTTGGTATCTATGAGGATGTGCTCGTTGTTGTTGCTAATGTTACTATTTTGACTGACTTTGTTATACTTGAGATGCCCGAGGACGACAACATGTCGATTATCCTTGGTAGACCCTTCTTGAATACTGCAGGGGCTGTTATTGATGGTAATGAGCTTACAGTGCACTTTCCGAACAAACAGTTCCAAGTGAATGGTATTAATGTTATTGAAAAATCTCCGACAATCACTATTGGAAGTTTCCAACTACCTCTACCTACTATCAAAAAGAAATATGAAATGCTTATTGTTGGGGATATTCATATCCCCGTTGAGGTAACTTAGTGATTGACAGAAGTTCTTCAGTTTCATGCTAATCGAAAGTGGTTGTTAATAAGACTTGATTAACCTGTTAATGGATCATTTTTTAGAGGTATGAATTTGATGAATTTAGTGAGCACTACCTTCTGTCCCTATCTTTTATTTTCTGTTATTTCTAGGTAAAAAAATAAAATGCGATGTTTTGTCTATTTTCTGATTTTCCCGTGCAATAAAAAATGACCCAAAAATTAATGTTCTCAGAATGCTCTGAAAATTTAATATGATTTTTTTCTGAATATTTAAGAATTTTTGGTGCAAACAATTTCAGAGGGAGGTGCACCAGGAGGGCACAACCCACCTGGGCGCACCATGGCCCCGAGGCGCACCCTGGTGGGTTGTGGTCCCCACATGGGCCCCCTCACTTATCCCTTCATCCCACATCATCACCTACCTCCAGAAAAAATCACCTTTGCTCTCTCTCTCTCTGTCTCTCTCTCTCTCTCGTGTTCTTGCTCTCAAACCCGTGGATTTCGATCTCTTTGCTCGAAGCTCCGTTTCCGAAACTGTTTCGGGGGATTGTTGCTTGGTATGTGACTCCTATGTTTGTCCAATTAGTTTTTGTTTTACTGGTTTACATTTTGAATAATTAGCTACTCTTGGTGCTGCTGTAGATGAGCTTGCATGTTGAATTCTTAGAGTTCTAAAAATTTCAGAATTTTTGTTCATAGGAAAAGGATGGATATCTTTAGGAAATTCACTTCCAAGAATAACTCCAATGGAGTTATTGGGGATTCATCTGATAGTGATCTCCACCCCCAGAGATTGGCGGAGGTACGGCCATGCAAATGGCCACATACCCCATTCATGGAAGAGGCTAGAATCCTTCAAGAGTTTGCATAATATGTTGCTAATGCCGGCCTCACCGACTTCATTGTAGTTGAATGTGAACAGTATCATCTCCTCAAAAACACCTTTGTTCAAAGTTTTAATTTCCTTCCCAGGAATAATCCCCCCGAGGTGCAATTTAATTTATATGTTGAACCCCATCAGATACCGCTTACTGAATTTTGTGAAATATGCTTGCTTCCTTTTGATGGTAGTTTGGCAGAGCCTTGTGAGGGAGTCCTGGATTAGGAGGTATCCGGACAGCCGGACTGTATACATCGTCCGGACTATTGAAGCGTGAAGATACAACACTCAAGACTTCGGCCCGTGTTAGGATGGGACTCTCCTTTGCGTGGAAGACAAGCTTGGCGATCCGGATATTATATTTCCTTCCTTGTAACTGACTCCATGTAAACCCTAGCCCTCTCCTGTGTCTATATAAACCGGAGAGGTTGGTCCTTAGAAGGCCGATCACAATTACAATCATACCATCATAGGCTAGCTCTTAGGGTTTAGCCTCCACGATCTCGTGGTAGATCTACTATTGTACTACTCATATCTTTAATATTAATAAAGCAGGAAGTAGGGTTTTACCTCCATCGAGAGGGCCCAAACCTAGGTAAACATTGTGTCCCCTGCTTCCTGTTACCATCAGCCTAGACGCATAGATCGGGACGCCCTACCCGAGATCCGCCGGTTTTGACACCAACATTGGTGCTTTCATTGAGAGTTCCTGTGTGTCGTCGCTGCAGGGCTTGATGGCGCCTTCAATCGTCAACAACACGGTCCAGGGGGAGACTTTCCTCCCCGGACAGATCTTCGTGTTCGGCGGCTTTCCACTGCGGGCCAGTTCGCTTGGCCATCTGGAGTAGATCGACAGCTATGACCCGGGTCACCAGGTCAGGTTCAGAAACTTGAACTACACGGCTGATATTCGCGGAGACTTGATCTTCGACGGATTTGGGCCTGCGCCAGGAGCGTCGAACAGTTACGACGGGCATGGCTTAGACCTGCTGTCGGACGATGCTCGGGATATCACCCCTGCAATAGCCCCGGATCTAAATCCGAAACAGGTGGCGTCGCCTAAGGACGGAGGGGTGGACCCCGCCCTGCAGGCCGCACATTCATCGGCGGTGGAGCCGAACATAGGTATCACCTCTACGGAAGGTTGTAACCCCGGGCCCCCGGACTCGTATCCGGTTGTTGGTTCCGGTCCGCACACCCTCGAGCTAGCCAAGCCTGGTTGGGCTCCGGTAATGGAGTTCACTGCTGCGGACATCTTCTAGCACTCGCCCTTTGGCGACATGCTGAACTCATTAAAGTCTCTCTCTTTGTCAGGAGGCTCAGGGCCGAACTATGTCCGGCTTGAGTGGGAAGCAGGCGACGAAGGAATTCGCTGCCCACCCACCACCCACTTCATTGCCACGATCGATGATTAACCGACGTGCTAGACTTTGACTCCGGAGACATCGACAGTATGGACGACGATGCAGGAGAATTACAGGAGCCACCGCTCACAGGACGGTGGACGACCACCTCCTCATACGATATATACATGGTGGACACTCCGAAGGAAACCAATGGCGACGAGGCAACAAAGGATAACCCCTCAGGGAGAAAAGCAAAGCATGGGCGTCGTCGACGCCGCTCCAAGCCCCGCCACAGCAATACCGGCCCCGAAGAGGAAAGCAATCCGAATGGTGCCGAAGAGGAATACAACCCTGACCAGCCCGCCTTCGAGCAGGCCGAACAGGAGGATGAGCAGGTCAGCCCAGACGAACAGGCGACTGACGGATACCTGGAGGAGGACAACTATATGCCCCCTCCGAAGACGAGATTAGCCTCGGCGATGACGAGTTCAGCGTGCCTGAGGATCCCGTGGCAAGAGCGCTTCAAGCGCCGGCTTATTGCCACTGCGAGGAGCCTGAAAAAGAAGCAGTAGCAACTCCAGGCTGATCAAGACCTGCTCACAGATAGATGGACTGAAGTCCTGGCAGCCGAGGAATACGGACTCGAGCACCAAACGGCTGACCGGCCACCCCGTGGCCGGAATAAAACAGGATATCAACCCAAATACCAGTCCGCACCCCCACGCCAATACACTACGGCCCGGGGCAACAGGCAAGACCTACAATATATTCTGGAAAACAAAGCAGGACAGCCAAGATCGATCTACGGATCGCGGGGACGCGCCCCATCACGCGACGATGACCGTCATGCGGATACATCATCAACAAGTCCAGCCGGGCCGAACACAACAACCCAGACCAATTCGAACTGCGTAGCCACATAGCCCGGCACAAAGGCGCTGCACACCCCCTCTGTTTCACTGACAAAGTGATGGATCATGAATTCCCAGAAGGGTTCAAACCCGTAAACATCGAATCATACGATGGCACAATAGACCCCGTAGTATGGATCGAAGATTTCCTTCTCCACATTCACATGGCCCGCGGAGACGATCTACACGCCATCAAGTATCTTCCCCTTAAGCTCAAAGGACGAGCCCGACACTGGCTAAACAGCCTGCCAGCAAATTCCATTGGCAGTTGGGAAAACCTGGAAGACGCATTCCTCGACAACTTCCAGGGCACACATGTGCGACCACCGGACGCTGATGACCTAAGCCACATTACTCAACAGCCCGAAGAGTCAGCCAGGAAATTCTGGACTCGGTTCCTAACTAAAAAGAACTAAATAGTCGACTGTCCGGGTGCCGTAGCCCTGGCGGCTTTTAAGCATAATATCCATGATGAGTGGCTCGCTCGACACCTCGGCCAGGAAAAACCCAAGTCCATGGCAGCTCTCACAACACTAATGACCCGCTTTTGCGCGGGCAAGGACAGCTGGTTGGCTCGCAGCAGCACCACGCCACATTCCGGCACTGCGGACGGCTGCGATACTAACGGCAAGCCACGGCATAACAGACATAAGTGATGGAACAACGGTGACAGCACTGAAGACACGGCAGTCAATGCCGGATTCAGCGGATCCAAGTCCGGTCAGCGGAAGAAGCCGTTCAAAAGAAATAATCAGGGACCGTCCAGCCTGGACAGCATACTGGAGCGCTCGTGCCAAATTCATGCCACCCTGGACAAGCCAGCCAACCACACCAATAGAGACTGATGGGTGTTCAAACAGGCCGGCAAAATAAATGCGGGAAAACAAGGACAAGGTGCTGCACAACGACGATGACGAAGAGCTCCGGCGTCCGAACACGGAGGGACAAAAGAAATCCCCCCAAGTGAAAACGGTTAACATGATCTACGCCACTCACATCCACAAGCGGGAACGGAAATGGGCACTACGGGACGTCTATGCGATGGAGCCAGTCGCCCCCAAGTTCGACCCATGGTCAGCTTGTTCGATCACCTTTGATCGTAGGGATCATCCTACTAGCATCCGTCATGGCGGCTCAGCCGCATTGGTCTTAGACCCAATCATCGACGGATTTCACCTCACGCGAGTCCTTATGGACGGTGGCAGCAACTGAACACGCTTTATCGGGACAAGATGCATAAAATGGGCATTGACCCTTCAAGGATCAAGCCCACCAAAACCACCTTTAAAGGCGTAATTCCTGGAGTATAGGCCCGTTATACGGGCTCTATAACATTCAAAGTGGTCTTCGGATCTCCGGATAATTTCCGAAGCGAAGAGTTAATCTTTGATATCGTCCCTTTCCGCAGTGGTTACCACGCACTGCTTGGACAAACCGCATTTGCTAGATTCAATGCGGTACCACACTATGCATACGTCAAGCTCAAGATGCCAGGACCACGCAGGGTCACAACAGTCAACGGAAACATGGACCGCTCTCTCCGAACAGAGGAGCATACTGCAGCCCTCGTGGCAGAAGTACAATGCGGCCTACTCCGACAAACCAATCCGGCAACAACAACTTTGAGCACCGTCAAGAGAGTCCGGAGCACCACGCCAAGAGTGCGACTAGCAGTCCGGCCTCCGCCCAAGCCCCATCAAAGCAGCATTCGTGCCACGCGTACACAATTACGCACTCAAGATACCATGGGCGTAGGCGGAGGCGCAACAATGACTCAGTTAATAGTGCGGGTAACCGCTACATACCTTCATAATCTTTACCTTTTACCTTTCAGGACATTGCTTTAGTGCAGCCTCTCCAGAAGAGCCGGATTGCCGGACTCACATAGGAGAGAAAACCAAGGAGGCAACAGTTGTTGTGCACAGAAGGAAATACCCAGGTGGAATCTATTTACGATTGTTATACCTGTTTTATCTATCTGTACGCGGCCTGCCCCTGGATAGGACATGTCAAATAGTCCTATTTATCTCCGCTTAATGCATCCGTTGTAAACATACGCTTAAACGTATCATTCATCAATGGGAGATCATAAATAGCGTCAGCTTATTATTCTTATTTGAGTATTTTTTTTCTTATAAATGTTTATTTGATATTGCATCCATACACCTTGGTACGGTCAGTTTGCCAGGGGCTCTTTATGGCGCCCCATAATATGGCAAGACAAGTCTGAACACTTTCAACAGTGCGGCACCCCAAACTTATAGCACTATATGCATCAGCTCCGAATCATGTCTTGGGTCTACAGTTGGGTTAGCCCGGCTCCCTTGTTTTGGTACCTTATGTTCCGTTATATCATCTAAGGTAGCGCAGGGAGAACTACTGCGATTGTGTCCCGGTTCTTCCGGACGAGCACCTTAGTAGAGAAAGCCAAAAACTGACCGGCATGATGTGGCGAGAGCTGGTCGCTATTGAGAGGTCTTAAAATCCTTAAAGATTTTTCCGCTTTAGGTGATAAATCGGCTTCGTCCGATCTCGGCGTATATAGCACCCCAATTCGGCTTTTCGGATTCTAGGGGCTTCGCCGAAATTTAAAATTGTAGACTTCTATGGCTAAGTGAAAGTTATAGAGCCACATAGTCCGATTGCCTTCTTCGCTGCGCCGGACACCTCCTTAAGGGACCAAACATTTAGATAAAGAGTGTCCGGGTTTTCCACGAACACCCCTGTACTAGTTACGTGGGGGCGGAAGCCGACGACTGGCCTACTTTTAGAATTTTATAAATAGCCGCACAGAAGGTAATATTTTAAATAACAAAAAGTGCTACATAGCGCAAGTAACTTCGTCTTTAAATTACAAACATGACAAAAGTGAATTTATTCTAAAATGGTCTCCTTGGTACATTCATCGGCCACGAGATGAGCGCCCTTCATAACGCCATCATAGTACATCTAGGGATGGCAATGCGCCTTGCCCTCCGGCGTCCCGTCCTTCACCAGCTTCTCCGCATCCAGCTTGCCCCAATGCACCTTCGCGCGGGCAAAGGCCCGGCAGGCACCCTCAATGCGAACGAATCGCTTGATCACTTCAAGCCGCGGACAGGCATTCACCATCTGCTTGATCAGGCCGAAGTAGCTAGTGGGCAGGAGCTCACCAGGCCACATCCGGACTATGAAATCTTCCATACCCACTTCGGCCGCCATGTGGAGTTCGACCAACTGCTTCAGTTGGTCACTCAGAGGCATTGGGTGTTTGGCCCCAGCATACTGGGACCAGAACAATTTCTCCGTTGAGCTCCCCTCCTGGGCACGGTAGAACTCCGCGGCATCTGATACGCTGCGTGGTAGATCTGCGAATGCCCCTGCAGAGCTCCAAATTTGGGTAAGTAAAAGAAACGCCTCCTCCACATGTTTGCTTTGCATAAAGAATTTCTTACCCGCCGCTATCTTTTTGGCCTCCTGGATTTCTTGTTGTGCCTTCTCGGCTTCGGCCTTGGCGTCTCTCATATTCACAAGGGCCTTCGCAAGCTCGGCCTCTTTCATCTTCAGTTCATGGTCCACGGACTCGAACTTCTTGCCGAGGTCCCGGAGCTCTTGCTGTACCTCGCCCACTCTAGCACTTTGCTTTTCGCGCTCCTTGCATTCCAAAGCCGCCTTGTCTTCGTCCTCGGACAGCGCTTTCTTCAGGGACGCCACTTCGGCGGTGGCCCCTGTAACACAGTCACGACGCTTTGGCGTTAGACTAACCAATTTTGTCTATCCTTAACTACATAAGAGCAGGGGAATCACTTACCCTTGTTCTCTTCGAGCTGCCTCTTCGTGAGGTCGAGCTCTCCCTGCGCCTGCTCCAGGTCCCGCTTTAGTTCGGCAACCTCGGCTATGCGGGCAGTAGCGAAAAGCAGCACAGCCTGCTTATTCACATGAATATTTATTATTAGACTCCTGCGGATTATAATTGACCCTCTGTTTGGTTTTTCTTTCCGAACACCAAACAGAGTATCAGGGGCTACTACCTATTGGGTGGTAATTTTACATATATTTATTACTTACCTCAAAGCCTGTCAGGAGGCTGGTGCAAGCTTCGGTTAGTCCGCTCTTAGCGGACGAAACATTCCGAATCACCACACTCATAAGAGTACGGTGCTCTTCATCCATGGAAGTGCCGCTAAGCGCTTCTAGCAGACAATCCGGTGCCTCGGGTGCAACGGAAGTCCTCAACGCAGACGGCTCACCCTCCCTAACGAGGGGCTGCCCGCCTGAGTTCGGAACCATTGAAGGTTCCAGAACAGTGTTCGGCTGAGAGCCCGGCCTACAGTGGCTCTCATCGACACGATCCGCGCGGATCTTGAACCCCGCGTGTCCGACATCTGGAATCCCACCTTGGGGTGTCTCCAGAGTCACCTCCCCCCGCTTTGGGAGCCTTCGGGATAACACCTCCATGTCATCCACGGGCTGAGGAGTAGTGGCCGTCGGAAGCGAATTCATCTCCGAATCGCTCAGGGACCCGGAAGAAGATACCTCCGGGTGAGCCCTGGCCAGACTGCATATATGTTCGGCGTTATAAAAAAGCTATGGAGTGAAGTCATGATAGAGTGCGGACACTTACGATCGCACTGGGGGCTTCCCCCTAGGAAGCCACCCCTCCTTGTTGTGAGTGGCCGTGGCGGAGTAGTCCGGAAGGGACACCTTTCCCTTCTTGGACGCCCCAGCCTCCCCCTCCGGGACGGCACTTCTCTTTTTCTCCTCCCAGTGCGGGGAGGTAGAGTTTCTTCTAGCTTCCTTCCGCCTCCACGGGAGGAATCTGTCTCGTCGTCATCGGACGACGCTGGTATGACGGCCTTGCACCGAGGGCCTTTTCCGGCCCCCTGGTCCGCCTCGCTAGGCCCCTCATCCTTTCCGGATGGGGTGTCTTCTTCTTCTTCTTCCTCCCCTTCGGGGGAGGAGTGTGCCTCGTCGTCTTCGGACGAGGCTACCGACACGACCTTACGCCAGAGACCCTTTCGAATCCCCGGGGCCTTCTTTTCGGCCTTCTTCTCCGGCACCTTGTAGGGCGCCGGGACTAGCATCTCCGTCAGGAGAGCATCTGCAGGTCCTTCTGGCAGCGGAGCCGGACAGTCAATCTGCTCCGCTGTCTTCACATAATCCTGAACAAATATGCACAGTTGCTTAAGACTCCCTCATGAATATATTGGGAAGAACCGAATCCGGTGGTAGTCTGAAAACTCACCTGACTAGGAAGCCGCACGGCGTGTAGCCCGTAGTCCTCGGATGTGGGAGGAGGTACTTCGGAGGCCTTGAACAACACCTTCCATACGCCTTTATGTGTCACGTCGTAGAGCCTCCGAAGCGTCTGGTGTTCCGCTGGGACGAACTCCCACAGGTTAAATGCCCGCCGCTGGCACGAGAGAATCCGGCAAACGAGCATGACCTGGATCACGTTGACAAGCTTGATGTTCTTGTCCTTCATGCTCTTGATGCAGGTCTGGAGTCCCTCAGCTCTGTAGATTCACCCCAGGATAGGCCCTTCCTTTCCAAGGAGGTGAGCTGCATGGGGGTTCCGGATTGGAACTCGGGGGCCGCCGCCCAGTTGGCACCACGCGGCTCGGTGATGTAGAACCACCCCGATTGCCACCCCTTCACGGTTTCCGCAAAGGAGCCGTCTAGCCAGGTGACGATTGGCATCTTGCCCACCATGGCTCCTCCGCACTCCGGTTGCTGGCCGCTCACAATCTTTGGCTTCATGCAGAAGGTTTGCATCCACAAGCCGAAGTGAGGCTTGATGCGGAGGAAGGCCTCACACACGACGATAAAAGCCGAGATGTTGAGGACGAAATTTGAGGCTAGATCATAATCTAGCCCGTAGTAGAACATGAGCCCATGGACGAAGGATGAAGTGGAAATCCCAGTCCACGGACGAAGTGGGCAACAAACACGACCCTCTTGTGGGGTCCTGGGGTTGGAATGACCTGCCGGACATCTGGTAGCCGGTGCGCTATGTTCTCGGCCAAGTACCCGGCCGCTCGAAGATTTGTGATGTGCTTCTCCTTCACGGTGGAAGCCACCAACTTGCCTCCTGCTCCGGACATGTTTAGCTGTTTGGAGAAGACTTGGGCTTGGGCACTGGAGCTCGAGGGGGAAGAGTGGGCAAAGGACGAAGAAGGCGTGGGTAAAAATGGGGAAATCTTATCCCTTTATAGAGGTGACGAAAGCGGTGCGCCTCCCCACTTACCCGTTGGGAATTGCTTGCTTCCCAAACGCCACGATTGATGGCGTGGTGGGATTACCCATACCCGTATTGACGAGAATCCCGTGATAAGGGGACACGATCTCTGCTTTGACAGGACGTGCCAAAGAAACCGCCTCGCAATATGCGTTGTGGCTGGTTGTGGGAAAACGGTTCGAATAATGATCCGAACCCTAATGACATGTCCCGTTGTCTAAAAAATGTTGTCAGCAGATTGCATTTGTGAGATATCATTCTCTCCACAGCGGTATGTGAAGATCATTTTGTGGATCCGGACATGATTCAAGTGTTCGATAATTACTTTGGAGTATTCGGAGAAGGAACCCACCTTACAATCATATCATCATAGGCTAGCTCTTAGGGTTTAGCCTCCATGATCTTGTGGTAGATCTACTCTTGTACTACTCATATCTTCAATGTTAATCAAGCAGGAAGTAGGGTTTTACCTCCATCGAGAGGGCCCGAACCTGGGTAAACATTGTGTCCCCTACTTCCTGGTACCATCAGCCTAGACGCACAAATCAGGACCCCCTACCCGAGATCCGCCAGTTTTGACACAGACACCTTGGCGTACGGAGTTTGAAAGCTTTTATCACACCCTGACAGTGGGTGATGAAAGAGGGGTGTCGACTATCACTGCCACTGGCTTGCATTTCCCTGTTGTCCATTATTTTGCTCTTTTTCATTGCAAAGTGCTTTCTTGCTAGAGAGAAGGTGGGTGCACTCAGTTCACCAGACCTTGCTGTTATGCGTCGTGCACTAGAAGGCGACAACACTTTTAGCTTGGGAGCTATTGTGGCACGTCGCCTCCATATTAATAAGTCCAAGGGTAAAATACATGGAGGTATTTATGCCAATTGTTTGGCGGCTTGCTTTAATGTTCAGACATGCCTGCATGATTATCCTTTGCCCAAGGTTTACTTGTTGGGTAATGTAGTAATTTCAAAAAAAAATCCTACGCACACGCAACATCATGGTGATGCATAGCAACGAGATGGGAGAGTGTCGTCCATGTACCCTCGTAGACCGTAAGCGGAAGCATTATAACAATGCGGTTGATGTAGTCGTACGTCTTCACGATCAACCGATCCTAGTACCAAACGTACAACACCTCCATGATCTGCACACGTTCAGCTTAGTGCCATCCCACGAACTCACAATCCAGTAGAGATTCGAGGAAGAGTTCCGTTAGCACGACGTCATGATGAAGCTACCGACGCAGGGCTTCGTCTAAGCACCGCTACGATATGACCGAGGTGGATTATGGTGGATGGGGCACTGCACACGGCTAAAAGATCAATGGTCAACTTGTGTGTTCTAGGGTGCCCCCTTGCCCCTGTATATAAAGGAGGGAGGGAGGAGGAGGCCCGCCATCATAGGGTGCGCCCAAAGTGTGGAGTCCTACTAGGACTCCCTAGTCCTAGTAGGATTCCACCTCCCACATGGAGTAGGAAAAGGGGAAGGGAGCAAGAGAAGGAAGGAAGGGGGCGCCCCCGCTCCCTAGTCCAATTCGGACCAGTCCATGGGGAGGGATGCGGCCACCCTTGAGGCCTTTTCTCTCCTTTCTCGTATGGCCCATTAAGGCCCAATACGAATTCCCGTAACTTTCCGGTACATCGAAAAATACTCGAATCACTCATAACCTTTGCGATGTTTGAATATAGCCTTCCAATATATCAATCTTTACGACTCGATCATTTCGATACTCCTCGTCATGTCCCAGATCTCATCTAGGACTCCGAATGAACTTCGGTCATCAATTCACGTAACTCATAATATAAATCATCACCGAACGTTAAGCGTGCGGACCCTACGGGTTCGAGAACTATGTAGACATGACCGAGACACATCTTCGGTCACTAACTAATAGCGGAACCTGGAATGCTCATATTGGCTCCTACATATTCTACGAAGATCTTTATCGGTCAAACCGCATAACAACATATGTTGTTCCCTTTGTCATCGGTATGTTAATTGCCCGAGATTTGATCGTCGGTATCACCATACCTAGTTCTATCTTACTACTGGCAAGTCTCTTTACTCGTTCCGTAATGCATCATCCCGCAACTAACTCATTAGTCACATTGCTTGCAAGGCTTATAGTGATGTGAATTACCGAGAGGGCCTAGAGATACCTCTACGACAATCGGAGTGACAAATCATAATCTTGATCTATGCCAACTCAACAAACACCATCGGAGACTCCTGTAGAGCACCTTTATAATCACCCAGTTATGTTGTGACGTTTGGTAGCACACAGAGTGTTCCTCTGGTATTCGGGAGTTGCATAATCTCATAGTCATAGGAACATGTATAATTCATGAGGAAAGCAATAGCAACATACTAAACGATCAAATGCTAAGCTAACGGAATGGGTCAACTCAATCACATCATTCTCTAACGAAGTGATCCCGTTAATCAAATGAAAACTCATGTCCATGGCTAGGAAACATAACCATCTTTGATTCAGTGAGCTAGTCAACTAGAGGCATACTAGGGACACTCTATTTGTCTATGTATTCACACGTGTACTAAGTTTCCAGTTAATACAATTCTAGCATGAATAATAAACATTTATCATGAAATAAGGAAATAAATAATAACTTTATTATTGCCTCTAGGGTATATTTCCTTCAGTCTCCCACTTGCACTAGAGTCAGTAATCTAGTTCACATCACCATGTGATTTAACACCAGTATTCAGATCTGCATGTGATTAACACCCATAGTTCACATCGTCATGTGACCAACACCCAAAGGGTTTACTAGAGTCAATAATCTATGTCACATCGCTATGTGATTAACACCCAAAGAGTACTAAGGTGTGATCATGTTTTGCTTGTGAGAGAAGTTTTAGTCAACGGGCCTGTCATATTCAGAGCCGTATGTATTTTGCAAATATTCTATGTCTACAATGCTCTGCACGGAGCTACTCTAGCTAATTGCTCCCACTTTCAATATGTATCCAGATTGAGACTTAGAGTCATCTGGATCGGTGTAAAAGCTTGCATCGACATAACTCTTTACGACGAACTCCTTATCAGCCCATCGCCGGGAAACATTTCCTTAGTCCTTACTAAGGATAATTTTGACTGTTGTCCAGTGATCTACTCTTAGATCACTATTGTACCCCCTTTCCAATCTCATGTCAAGGTAAACAATAGGACTGGTACACAACATAGCATACTTTATAGATCCTATGACTGTGGCATAGGGAATGTCTTTCATTCTCTTTCTATCTTTTGCCATGGTCGGGCTTTGAGTCTTACTCAACTTTACACCTTGTAATACAGACAGGAATTCCTTCTTTGACTGATCCATTTTGAACTCTTTCAAAAACTTGTTAAGGTATTTACTCATTGAAAAATCTTATCAAGCGTCTTAATCTATCTCTATAGATCTTGATGCCCAATATGTAAGCAGCTTCATCGAGGTCTTTCATTGAAAAACTCTTATTCAAGTATCCCTTTATGCTATCTAGAAATTCTATATAATTTCCAATCAACATTATGTCATCCACATATAATATTAGAAATGCTACAGAGCTCCCACTCACTTTCTTGTAAATACAGACTTCTCCAAAAGTCATATATAAACCATATCTTTGATCAACTCATCAAAGCGTATATTCCAACTCTGAGAGGCTTGCACCAGTCCATAAATGGATCGCTGGAGCTTGCACACTTTGTTAGCACCCTTTGGATCGACAAAACCTTCTGGTTGCATCATATACAACACTTCTTCCATAAATCCATTTAGGAATGTAGTTTTGACATCCATCTGCCAAATTTCATAATCATAAAATGCAGCAATTACTAACATTGTCGGTGTACTAAAGTAGGGGTACCTTAGTACCCCGAACTTGTGCACGGGCAGTCGCAGCGTCCCGCAGCAAGGGCTTGCCGGGCGTCCGCCAAGATCCTTCGCAATTCATATTTTACTGCCATTCAAGAACAAAGTGTTAACTATGAAGACAGGACCCCGACAAGAGGAGCTTGCTGGGAAGGACAAGACCCCTGTAGGAGGAGCTTGCCGGGAAGGCCAACCAAGGCGATTTCAAGAGACTTGCCGCGACGCACCTCACGTCCCGGCAAGGCCCGGCGAGCGACAAGCTTGCGGGTGCGACAAGACAGCGACCGCGGCAAGGCGCTTGCCGCGGTGAGGCCACCACTCTGCACCCACGCTCCAGCGCATCCGAGGACGTGTCGCCCCAAGATCGTTCCTGGAGCACGTGTCGGGCGCCTGTGCAGCCAAGCGGTGCAAGGTGGCATGTGAAGATGACGAGGAGGCCATCGTGGCGATCGGTGGCGCTCCTAACGGTCGCTTCCTGCACTGTTTGGGCGACCGGACGGGCATTAAATGCCCTTGTCCCCTGCCGTCAAAGTTAGGTAGGGGGCACTGTTGATAGCGGTTGTACCAACCCCCGTTTTTACTTTTTTACCCCTCTCTCTGCGTTGCCACCTGTCGGTGACCCCTTTAGACTATAAAAAGGAGGCCCATGCGCACGTAGAGGGGGTTCGACTCATTCGAGACTACAACACACCCACGCTCTCAAGCAAGAACAAATACGAACACAAAGCAGCAGT
The DNA here is from genome assembly GCA_021437245.1 of Aegilops speltoides. Taxonomy (NCBI): domain Eukaryota; kingdom Viridiplantae; phylum Streptophyta; class Magnoliopsida; order Poales; family Poaceae; genus Aegilops; species Aegilops speltoides. Next base: position 372,034,182 of record CM038147.1, on the reverse strand, counting down.
AGGAGTTTTATCTCTCCGGAGCTGGGTAAATCCCTCGCGTGCTTGACCTCGATCTGCTCTTCGTGCGCCCTCTGCTCCCTGCCGGACCGAGAAGGGGCCCTGCCCCATAGGTGTTCGTTTCCCACGACATCTTTGGCGCGCCAGGTAGGGGGACGTCGAGGTTGTGCGAACATGATCCGGTCTTCGCGCGCGCTACATCAACATCTTCGTTGACATGCCACCGAAGAAGAAGCCTTCGAAGGTGGCCGCTCCGTCCACGTCGATCCCACCGCCGCCGGAGCAAACGGGCGGAGGAGTAGACGCCGGCGGAGGAGCGGGTGCCCACGGTGGGACTCACGCCGTCACCAGGTCCAAGGACAAGGCCCATAAGCCTGCGTCAGACATGCATGCCGCACCCCTCCCAGGAGGTGCAGGATCGCCAACGCCATGGTGCTCCTAGCACCGTGCTCGCGTTGGAACAAGGCCAAGCCGGCGGATCGCGGGACGTTCAAGGCCAACATGCACGTCAACACGCTGGCACGAGCGCGGTACGATCGCCTGGGCAGGATGTTGCTCCTTCTAACACTGTTAGAAGTTTGAGCATATCCCGCACCTCGCGTCGCTCGCCACCGCCACCCAAGACTCCAGAGGAAGCGCTGGCCCGAGCCCAGCTGCTTCTAGATTACCCTCCAGCGCCAGACAAGATCGACGACTGGAGGGCCACCATTCAGAGCCTCATCGACTTCGCCAATGGCGACAAGCCCCGGCAACCGAGCACATCGAAGCCCCGGCAAGACGCCCAGGCGCAAGCCGACGCCGCCAAGACCGCTGGGGGTGCCACTACCGTGCACTCCCCGCCCCGAAGGCCAAGATCGCCGACTCGCCGGGCTAACCTCAACACCGACTCCACTGCAACGTCGTACCCGCGAGCTCGCCGCGATCATCGCCAAGTTCCCCAAGAACGACGATACGAAGATGCTCGTACTCGCATCGAGCGTCGAAGAGAAGCGCGGCGTCAGTCCGACCAGCGCGCTGGGCCCACTGTTGATATGCATGCGCCAGGACAACCGGGTGACTTGCCGTACGCGGTAGGTTGCCCTGCGTTCACCCGTGAGCTGCGGCAAGTCCAGTGGCCCAGTACCAAGAACTTCAAGCCAGATGTACCCGAGAAGTACGATGGCAGCATACATCCGTCAGAGTTCCTCAGCATCTACACCATCGCGGTGCAGGCTGCCGGGGGGCGCGACGAGAAGACCCTCGCCAACTACTTCCCGTTGGTGCTCAAGCCCAACGTCAGATCTTGGCTCATGCACTTGCCGGACAACTCCATCTCTTCGTGGGCGGACTGTGCCATCGGTTTGTCGGCGCCTTCTGGCGGCCACAAACCCCATGGCCAGAGAGCGATCTTCATCTGCTTCGCCCGAAGAAGGAGAACCCCTGCGCAAGTACATACGAGATTCAGCCAGGTGTAGCGCAACATCCCGGATGTCAACCCTGCCATGGTTATCGCGCGTTCCATCGAAACGTCGCGAAACGCAGGATGAGGGAGGAAATGGCGATGTGCAAAATCAGAGATGTCGGCGAGCTCTATGCTCGGCCGACAAGTGTGCACGTCTTTGAAGAGGGAGAAACTCCCGGAGAGAACGCAGGAGTAGAAGGATCTGACAGTGAGGACGCCCCTCCGGCAAAGAAGAACCGGAGGCGGAATAACAGAAAGAGGAAGGCTAAGGATGTGCTAGTTGTCGAGCAGTCCGGCAACGGAGGCGGCGCCGACAAGGCCAAAGCTGGTGACTCCGGCGAGGCCGTGGTGGCCGCCGACAAGCAGGACGGCTCCGGCAAGCAGTACTGCAAGATTCACCGCACCAAGGGCCATGACCTCCAAGCCTGCAAGAAGGTTGAGCATATGGCAGAGTTGTAGAAGGCTGAATACGAGCGCCGCGACAAGGAGAAGGCCCAGGAAGGTGGCGGAGGATCCGGCAAGAAGCATCCCGCCCGGGGAGGGCGCCGCGGCAAGGCCAATCAGCGGCAAGGAGACAGACCTCCCCGCGGCCGCGACAAGGATGAGGATGAGGATGAAGATGATGATATGGAGGAGGATGAGACCGATGAGCAGGAGTTTCAGAAGGCGACGGAGGTTTTGTGCATTGACGGAGGTGCTTCTCTGCACACCTCGCACCGCCAACTCAAACAGTGGGTGCGGGAGGTAAATGCAACGGAACCATCAGTCGAATCGCGCAAAACCCTAAAGTGGTCCAGCACGCCCATCATCTTTGATGTTGAGGATCACCCTGATCGCATCACTGCGGTTGGGTGCTTGCCGATGTTGGTTTCGCCAACCATCCGCAACCTCAAGGTCACAAAGATGTTGGTTGACGGCAGGGCCGGCCTAAACCTGATCTCTTCCGCGGTGCTCAACAAGCTCCAGATCCCCGACAGTGAGCTCGAAGAGACTAGTACCTTTCAAGGAATCAACCCGGGAAGGAGCAAGCCGAAGGGGAAGATCACACTGCCAGTGACGTTTGGCAGCGAGCTGAATTTCAGAACAGAGAGAGTCACATTTGACGTTGCTGATTTCCCATTGCCCTACAATGGGATACTCGGCCGTCCAGCGCTTGCCAAGTTCGTGGCAGCGTCTCACTACGCTTACAATGTACTCAAGATGCCTGGTCCGATAAGTGTTATTTCTGTCCATGGCGACAAGAAAAATGCACTTATCTGTACCGACAAGATCTACCGGGAAGCAGCAGCCGCAGCAGAACGCAAACCACTTGCCGCTGAAGCTCCCCGGGGGAAGAAGAAGACCAAGTCCGGCAAGAGTAGCTCTGATGCCCACTCCGGCAAGTGCACCTCTTCGGAGTGCTGCGCTACCATCAAGGACGCACCATCGAGCTCCACCGGCAAGTCCAAGAAGGCGAAGACAGCTGCACCAGAGACCAAGAAAGTGGCCGCCAAGGAGGACGGCACTGGTGGTACCTTCACCATCAGTGCCACGCTTGATCCTAAATAGGAAAGCGCGCTCGTTGCTTTCCTGCGGGCGAATGTCGATGTGTTTGCATGGCAACCATCTGATATCCCCGGTGTTCCCAGGAAAGTAATTGAGCACCACCTTGCCGTCTGTCCTCACGCGCGGCCCGTCAAGCAGAGAGTTAGGAAGCAAGCGGTGGAACGCCAAGAGTTTATTGCAGAAGAGATCAAAAAGTTGGAAGCAGCAGGCCTCGTCCGAGGAGTACTCCATCCAACGTGGTTAGCCAATCCAGTAGTCGTGCGCAAGGCGAATGGGAAGTGGAGGCTTTGTATTGACTTCACGGATGTTAATAAAGCTTGTCCCAAAGATCCATTTCCCTTGCTGCGCATTGACCAGATTGTCGACTCCACGGCAGGATGTGATCTGCTTCGTTTCTTGATGCATACTCGGGATACCATCGATCTTCATGGCGAAGAGGATGAAGAAAACCACATTCATTACTCCATGTAGCGCGTCTTTGCTTTGTACGAATGCCTTTCGGACTAAAGAATGCGGTTCAACATTTGCAAGAGTAGTCAGTCATGCTTTTGAGCCACAGCTGCACAGAAATGTAGAAGCTTACATGGATGATATAGTGGTCACGAGCAAGGACACGGAAACTTTGATCCAAGATTTGGAGGAGGCTTTTGCAAATCTGCGTAAGGTCAATCTCAAGTTGAACCCCGAGAAGTGTGTGTTTGGAGTTCCTTCCGGCAAGCTTCTTGGGTTCTTTGTGTCCCAGAGGGGGATTGAAGCCAACCCCGACAAGATCAAAGCTATCGAGCAGATTGAAGCGCCGAAGCGCATCAAGGATATGCGGAGGCTTGCCGGCTGTGTTGCTGATCTCAGTAGGTTCATCTCTAAGTCTGCTGAGCGCGCCCTGCCATTTTTCAAAATTTTGAAAACGGCAGGTCCAATGAAATGGACTCCAGAAGCGGAGGTTGCGCTACAGGACTTGAAGAGATACCTATCCTCCACTCCAGTACTTGTCGCACCTAAACCACAAGAGAAGTTGCTGTTGTATCTAGCGGCAACCAATCAAGTGGTTAGTGCTGCGTTAGTAGCGGAGAGGGAGGCAGATGATGAGCCCGCAACCGCAACAGGCGAGTCCAGCGACAAGCATTCGGCTTCCCCGTCAAGCTCTGGTCCCGACAAGGATGAACCTGTGCAGCTGCAGGAAGAGAAACAGAAGAAGATGGTGCAGCGCCCAGTTTACTTTGTCAGTTCCCTTCTGCAGGGGGCTAGATCAAGATACTCTGGGGTGCAAAAGGCTTTTCGGCCTTCTCATGGCCTCGAGGAACCTGCGCCATTATTTTGAAGCACATGAGATCACAGTCATCACTCGCTTTCCGTTGAAGAGGATATTGCAGAATCCGGAAGCAACAGGCGGGATTGTCGAGTGGGCACTGGAGTTGTCAAGCTTTGGCCTCAAGTTTGAAAGTACTTCAACTATTCAGAGCCGAGCATTGGCAGAATTCATAGCAGAATGGACGTAAACACCCGATGAAGAAACTCCGGAGACGAGGATCCCCGTCAAAGAAGCAAACAAAGAATGGGTCATGTACTTTGATGGTGCCTTCTCGCTGCAAGGCGCCGGTGCGGGCGTACTACTTGTCGCACCCACCGGAGACCACCTCAAGTACGTGATCCAAATGCAATTTCCCAAGGAGCAAGCAACAAACAATACTGCAGAGTATGAGGGCTTGCTTGCCGGACTCAGGATCGCGGCAGACCTTGGGATCAAGAAGCTTATTGTCAGGGGAGATTCACAGCTTGTCGTCGGCCAAGTCAACAAAGATTATCAGAGTCCGTTGATGGAAGCCTACATTGATGAAGTGAGGAAGCTGGAAGAGCATTTTGACGGCCTGCAGATGGAACATGTTCCAAGAGCTCAGAACGATATTGCAGATGGCCTGTCAAAATGTGCCGCACTTAAGTTGCTTGTGGAACCAGGGATTTTCGTGCTCAAGCTGACTCAACCATCCGTAACACCATCATATGGACAGAGCAAGAAAAGAAAGTTGGTTACTGGTGACTACTTTCCGGTAGAGCTTCCCGAAGCCGCCGCCAAGAAGGTCCCCAAGATCAACACGAAGAGTGCTGAGGGGCAGTCTGCTCCGACAAGCCCTAGGGTTTGTTTCGTTGAAGCAGACGCTCCCGACAAGCTGTGTCCCAACACACTTGCCGGGGAACATCACGCTCTGGCAGAATCCCAGATTCTTGCTGTGGAAGCGGATGTTCCCACAGCAGCATTTGCACCATTAGTCCTTGTCGTCGAGCCGCGAGCTCCGGCATTGCACAGCAGATCGTCCATTTCCTTCAAACAGGAGAACTTCCCGACGAGCAAGAAGAAGCAGAGAGAGTAGCCCGGCAATCAAGTATGTACCAGTTTGTCGATGACATCTTGCATGAGAAGAAGATTCAGCGGAGTGAAATTGAAGTGCATTTCCCGGGAAGAAGGACAGGAGCTGTTGGCGGAGATACATGGAGGCATATGTGGTCACCACATTGGCGCAAGAGCACTTGCCGGCAAGGCTTTCCGGCAAGGTTTCTTCTGGCCGACAGCCCTCCAGGATGCAACTACGCAAGTAACCAAGTGTGAAGCGTGCCAGTTTCACTCCAAGCAGATACATCAACCAGCTCAAGCTCTCCAAACAATCCCTTTATCTTGGCCATTTTCGGTCTGGGGGCTTGACATCCTCGGCCCCTTTCCCCGAGCTGTCGGGGATTTCGAGTACTTGTATGTAGCAATCGACAAGTTCACGAAGTGGCCGGAAGTGGAAGCAGTGAGGAAGGTGACACCACAGTCAGCAGTCAAGTTCTTCAGGTCAATTGTTTGCCATTTCGGAGTCCCTAACAGGATCATCACCGACAACGGCACACAATTCACGAGCCGCACCTTCATGCAGTACGTCCAAGATCTGCTTTGCTTCTATTGCTCACCCGAGAAGCAACGGTCAAGCAGAGAGGGCAAACGCTGAAGTGCTGCGCGGACTCAAGACCAGAACTTTTGACAGGCTACACATGTGCGGAAGAAATTGGATCGAGGAGCTGCCGGTGGTTCTTTGGTCGATCAGGACGACGCCAAATCGAGCCACTGGCCAGACACCCTTTGCTCTTGTCTATGGAGCAGAGGCAGTTCTCCCCACGGAACTCGTATACGGATCGCCTCGAGTGCTCGCTTATGATGAGCTTGAGCAAGAGCAGCTGCGGCAAGATGACGCGCTGCTCCTCGAGGAGGATCGTCTTCAGGCTGCTGTACGAGCTGCTCGCTATCGGCAAGCTTTGCGCCGCTACCATAGCCGCAAAGTTAATGCCAGAAGCTTCGAGGAAGGCGACCTTGTTCTTCGGCGTGTTCAATCCGCCAAGAATTCCAACAAGTTGACACCGAAGCGGGAAGGCCCTTATCGGGTAAAGCGAGTCACTAGGCCTCGCGCTGTCCTCCTTGAGACCGAAGATGGTGTTCCGGTGAGCAACTCCTGGAACATAGAGCATCTTCGCAAGTTTTACCCATAAGGCACGGTTGCCAGAACCTGCCGTCCCGGCAACCACCTTTTGTACAAGCCTTGCCGCTGTTGCATGTAACCCTTTGTACAAAGCCGGGCGCAGATCCCGTGCATAAATAAAGATCGTATGCTCAGCACATATTGTCAAATTCCATGCCATTTTCTTTTTCGCATGTATTGTCTGACACTTTGTGCAGCACTTGCTCCCGGTAAGCAGTAACGATCCTTGAGGCTCCATATCATTATTTTCTCTTCTTTCTTCTCAAAAAGAAGGTTCCTCCGCCCACAAGTTCACCGGGGGGGAGGAGAAGATAAAGGTGTGGACCAGGCGTCGTTCAAAGGAATCTAGTCTTGTCGGGACACAGACGACAGAAAAGCTAAGTTGCCAAAGTTTGAGCATAGTCAGTTTTAAATTTTTAAAGTTATATTCCTTGAACGACCGTGCCTTGTATGGAAAACCTGTGCGTGGAGGAACCGGCTCGTGGCTAAGTTGCGCCCTTACTTTGTTTCGAGTCCGCTCAACAATGGAAGTGTGCTGCAACTAGCCCCGGCAAGGTTTCTTGCCGGCAGCAACACCGCCAGCAGGCTGCTGATGTTCCGCACTCAGCGCTCGCGGCAGGTGTGTTTGCGCCGGCAAGTCTCCTAAAAGCGTAGGGTGAAAACATACAAGGGATGGAACCAAGCAAAGGAAATAACATAGCAAGCATTGCTCAGAATAAAGTTATATTACAAAATAACTTGTTGCAGCACTGGCTAAATTGTTCTCAGAACTTAAATAACAGCGACAAGGAAGGGAGAAGAAGGGTGGCCTAATCCACGCGCTCGCCGTCAATCCTCCTGACCTCATTCACCTTGTCCATGATGGGTGCAACAATGGCTTTGAGCTCTTCGAGATCAGCGCCCGCCGGCAGCTTCTTGAGGACGCGGGTGAGGTCGATGCCCGGGTTGCGAAAGAGTATCTTCACCAACACCTTCTCCAAGACCTTGGCGCAGACCGCACGCGACTCGTCGGCCAGCTACTTCAGGATCCTTTCCCGGAGCTGCTGGAGAGCCGTCACCACACCCTTGAAGAAAAGCGTAAGCTTGGCGCTGGGCTGGAGGTTTTCGTTAGTGGAGTACCCGAAGCCCGCCAAGTCCAGCTCCGCCAGCTCCTCGTTGATGGATGCAGCGATGTTGACGAGGCCCTCCGTCCAGAGCTCCACCATGGCCTTGAAGGTGTTCTGAGTCTCGCCGGCCCTCGTCGGCAGCTCCTCGTTGCCCTTGATCTCTTTCTTCAGCTCATCCTCTCGCCTCATGGCGGCGTCCAGCGTCTCCGTCAAGGTGGCCAGCTTCAGCTCCAGATCAGCGCTCGAGTCCTTGGCGGCGTTCAGTTCCTTGATCTTGTCGGCAAGTTGAACTTGCAGATCGCCATGGGCAAGGGCATCCTTCTCGCGTTCGCGCTGGAGTGCGGCAAGCTCTTCATTTTTCTTTCCCACATCCGCCTCCAGCTGCGCCACCTTCACCTCTAACTCGTTCTTGGCGGCCTCAGCAGCCGCGGCGGCATCCTTCGCCTCCTTGAGTGCCCCGCCAAGTGATTGCTCCCGCGCGGCGAGCTCCTCCTCGTGGCTGTCCAGGTTGACCTTTTTCTGCGTCAATTCGCCTTCTCGCCTGGACATCTCCTCGGCGGCGAGCCTCTGCTGCTCCTCGGCTTCAACCTTTTCCAGGATGAACGCCTTCTTCGCCTCATCAAGTTGCGCCCTCTCCTCCGCAATGGATCGGAGGGCTTCCTGGTTGCGGCTCTTGAGCTCCTCCGCGTGCTTCTCTATGTCAACTCCCTTGCAGCGACAAAGCGCTTCCGGGACTCAAGCTTAGCTTGCAGGCGCGATATCGACACCAGTTTTCGGAGCAACTGCTCCTCCTCGGACTCGCCACTGCTGCTGCTTGGCGTGTCCACCACTGCCAGCCCAGCAGAGGCGAGTACTTCCCCGTCAAACTCCTCTCCTTCGACCGGCGCCCTGGAGCTCGACGCCCAGGGAAGCTTGATGTATACGCCCTTGCCGACCTTCAAGTAGGCGCCTGGCTGGGGCTCCTCGCAGCCCAGCGCTGCGTCAGTGGCGGAGGGATCGGTGGTTGGCGTAGCGCCTTGCGCTCCTGCATCCTCCGGATCGTCAGTACGATCGCCGGACCCCTCGCCAGCTCCTGCACCGGCAGCCTTGGTGGCCTCTTCGTCGGCGGGTTCATCAACGCCGGCCTCTTCCTTGTCAGCAGCGGCATCTTCAGTATCACCGCGTGCGCCCTCCTCGCCGGTGGCCTCAGTCTCCATCGGGTCTGCGAGAGGGGGATCTGAAGACAGGAAGAGGAAGAAAAAGAAGTCAAGCAAAGATGATTAGAAGAAGAATCCAAGGGAAGATTTCCGACAAGAAAGGTACCTGTGCTGGGCTCCGTGACCATGGGTTCCTCCACCAGGGGCTCACTGGTTCCGTCCCTTGCCAGGGACCTCTCCCTTGCCGGGGAGCGCTCCCTTATCGGGGAGTCAACCCTTGGCGGCATGGTCGAAGCAGATAGCACCTCCGGGGTGGCTTCAGGTTGCTCCTGATGGGCGTGTTCTGCTCCTACAAATAAATCAACAGTCAAAATATCAGCACAAGAAGAAGCACCCATGCGCGCCCCATAACAGGAAGTGAACCAAACACTTACGCTGGGGGCTGTGCTGGGGGCTGCCGCGAGGAGAAGTAACCGGGTCCATCAAGGTGGTCTCGGGCGTGTCTTCTGCCATCACAGCAGGATCGTCCTCGATGACAACCACGGGGACCTTGGCCCTCTTCGCCGCTCTCTCGGCCAGAGTCCTGAGATGGAACAAGGATTCAGAGGGAAGCAGATCAGATGCAAGACAAGCAACAACAAAGATTGAAGAAATACAAGTACAGCGAGGAGAAAGCCTTACTCCTCCTCCTCTTCTTCCTCCTCGTCGGAGCTCAGCGCAGAGAGGTCGAAGTCTGGCACCCTTTCTGTGCGGCGAGGCGGAGGAGTGGGCTCCCTTGGACGTTTGCCAGGAGCTGCGGCAGGATCGGGCGTGGCAGCCCGGGAAGACCCCGCCTCAGTTGCCGGCGCGGCCTGAGAGGCTCCCACGGCAACGGTACTTGCCGCGGTGGAGCGTGTCCCACGGCGCTGCTGCTGTTGTTGCCTGCTTGCCGCCTCTTGTATCTCCAACTCGACGGAGGCGCCTTCTTGGTTGGAATTGGGGCTCCGCTGGGGGCTCCGCCTGCGGCAAGCTGCTCGAAGACGGCTGGCCGCTCGCGCCCTCGGCGGGCTCGCTCGCTTCGGTCTCGGGCTCCCCCTCGCCAACGACCTCTCCGGCAAGGTCCTCCCTGTCGGCAAGGCTTGCCGCCTCGGCCGCCTCTGCCTCCTCCAACGTGAAGCCAAACTCACCCGCGGCGGCGGCTGCTGCCGCCTCTTCGGCCCTAGTGGCTATGTAGCGCATCTCGTCGTCGGTGGTGTCGCGGGTGAGGAGCCTCTTCTCGTCGGCATTGACTGCTACCTCCGTCAAGCCGTCGAAGAATTGCTGCACGACATCGTCGGCGGGCTCCATCCAAGTTGGGCTTATCCCGTGCGAGTCACATTCTGGCATCATTGCGCAGATGCGATCGCGCTGGGAGTTGTTGCACAATGGGATGACGCCCTACGGCAGCCTGAACCACTCCGTATGGTTGGCGTCATGCTTGAACAGCTCCTTCAGCATCCCGTCAAGCTCCAGAACCGTGAAGTTGAAGTTGAGGCCTGGACGCAGCCTCATGATATCAGCCGGGCCGCCAAACAGCCAGGCGGGCCTCCCCCTCTTCTGCAGAGGGGCGATGCGACGGCATAGGAAATCCGCGCCAACGGCCCCTGCTGTGAGCCCGGCAAGCCTGAGCCGGAGGATTCGGGTGGTAGCAAACTTCAGCTTGGCGTCGTCCGGCGACAGAGCGCTCCAGTCGCCGCCGCGCACTACCCGGGTCTGGCGCAGATTGGTGAATGGCTGCGAATTGGCGTCAACGATCCAGCACCATTCCGCCCTCCACTCGTCCCACTTGCTGTGGAGCTCGCTCGCCAAATACACCTCCTTCATGCCGATTCGTGAGGTCCAGGTGATTCCGCCAGCCAGTGGCTCTCCTTTCTCGGCTCGGGGGGTGAAATAGTGGCGAAAAAGAGCAACATTTGGGTGGATGCCAACGAAGTTCTCGCAGAGGTGTGCGAAAACCGCCATTGTCAGAACGGCGTTGGGGGTGAAATCAAGAAGATGAAACCCGTAGGTATTCATGATGTCGCAGAAGAAGTCAGAAAAAGGTGGGCAGAGCCCGCAATAGAAGAACACCGGAAAGAAATAATACCCTTTTGGGCACCGCTTGGATTTGGAAGCTTCGGCGGAGAGCACCGGCGTGCGCGGATGCGCCCGCATCTCCATCGACCAGAAGAGGTAGAACTCCTCCCGCAGCGCCTTCGGGGTGAGCTCGGGGGGGGAGGAAGCACTCACTCCTTACGCAGTGCCTCGAGCCGCAACGCCTCGGCCGACTTCGTGCTCGACTTTGTGCTCTTGCCAGTCTTCGGAGCCATGGCGGAAGCGGCGGGGCAGCGCGGAGGTGTTGAGGGCGACGGCGGCGATGGGCGGCGGAGCGCTGCTCTCTTTCGGCTTGGGAAGCGGAGGGGAGCGGCGGAGCTTTCGGAGGAAGGAACTGCAAGTGGCGAAGGTGGGGGAACGGCTCTATTTCCTCTGCTTATAAACAGGGGAGGCAAACGTTATGCATTTCCTGATTTAAGTATTGCCCATGATCTCTCCCACGATGTCGCGATTGATGCGTGCCGTTACGGGAGGACGCGGTGGATACGGAGTAGATTTGGTTTGGACCCAGGCCGCGCGTGCCCGTGCCCTGTTTTGGGCCTGGCCCAACAGCGCTCGGCACCGTGTATGGCCCAGGCTCGGGGGCTCCTGTCGGTGTACTAAAGTAGGGGTACCTTAGTACCCCGAACTTGTGCACGGGCAGTCGCAGCGTCCCGCGGCAAGGGCTTGCCGGGCGTCCGCCAAGATCCTTCGCTATTCATATTTTACTGCCATTCAAGAACAAAGTGTTAACTGTGAAGACAAGACCCCGGCAAGAGGAGCTTGCCGGGAAGGACAAGACACCGGCAGGAGGAGCTTGCCGGGAAGGCCAACCAAGGCGATTTCAAGAGACTTGCCGCGATGCACCTCGCGTCCCGGCAAGGCCAGGCGAGCGAAAAGCTTGCGGGTGCAACAAGACAGCGACCGCGGCAAGGCGCTTGCCGCGGCGAGGCCACCACTCTGCATCCACGCTCCAGCGCATCCGACGACGTGTCGCCCCAAGATCGTTCCTGGAGCACGTGTCGGGCGGCTATGCAGCCAAGCGGTGCGAGGTGGCATGTGAAGATGACAAGGAGGCCATCGTGGCGATCGGTGGCGCTCCTAACGGTCGCTTCCTGCACTGTTTGGGCGACCGGACGGGCATTAAATGCCCTTGTCCCCTGCCGTCAGAGTTAGGTAGGGGGCACTGTTGATAGCGGTTGTACCAACCCCCGTTTTTACTTTTTACCCTCTCTCTGCGTTGCCACAGTCGGTGACCCCTTTAGACTATAAAAGGAGGCCCATGCGCACGTAGAGGGGGTTCGACTCATTCGAGACTACAACACACCCACGCTCTCAAGCAAGAACAAATACGAACACAAAGCAGCAGTAGGAGTTTTATCTCTCCGGAGAGCTCCGAAGCTGGGTAAATCCCTCGCGTGCTTGACCTCGATCTGCTCTTCGTGCGCCCTCCGCTCCCTGCCGGACCGAGAAGGGGCCCTGCCCCATAGGTGTTCGTTTCCCACGACAAACATGATTTGGACAGACTCAAGCATCACTACGGGTGAGAAAGTCTCATCGTAGTCAACACCTTGAACTTTGTCAAAAACTTTTTGCGACAAGTCGAGCTTTGTAGATAGTAACACTACTATCAGCTTCTGTCTTCCTCTTGAAGATTCATTTATTTTCTATGGCTTGCTGATCATCGGGCAAGTTCACCGAAGTCCAAACTTTGTTCTCATACATGGATCCTATCTCAGATTTCATGGCCTTCAAGCCATTTTGTGGAATCTGGGCTCATCATTGCTTCCTCATAGTTCGTAGGTTTATCATGGTGTAGTAACATTACTTCCAGAACAGAATTACCGTACCACTCTGGTGCGGATCTTACTCTGGAAGACCTACGAGGTTCTGTAGTAACTTGATCTGAAGCTTCATGATCATCATCATTAGCTTCCTCACTTATTGGTGTAGGAATCACGGGAACTGATTTCTGTGATGAACTATTTTCCAATAAGGGAGAAGGGACAACTACGTCATCAAGTTCTACTTTCCTCCCACTCACTTCTTTCGAGAGAAACTCCTTCTCTAGAAAGGATCCATTCTTAGCAACAAAGATTTTTGCCTTCGGATCTTGTGATAGAAGGTGTACCAAATAGTTTTCTTTGGGTATTCTATGAAGACGTACTTCTCTGATTTGGGTTCGAGTTTATCAGGTTGAAGCTTTTTCACATAAGCATCGCAGTCCCAAATTTTAAGAAACAACAACTTTGGTTTCTTGCCAAACCACAGTTCATAAGGCGTCGTCTCAACGGATTTTGATGGTTCCCTATTTAAAGTGAATGTAGCTATCTCTAATGCATAACCCCAAAATGATAGTGGTAAATCGGTAAGAGACATCATAGATCGCATCATATCCAATAGAAGTGCGGTTACGACGTTCAGACACACCGTTATGCTGTGGTGTTCCAGGTGGCGTGAGCTATGAATCTATTCCACATTGTTTTTAATGAAGGCCAAACTCGTAACTCAAATATTCTCCTCCACGATCATATCGTAGAAATTTTTATTTTCTTGTTACGATGATTCTCCACTTCACTCTGAAACTCTTTGAACTTTTCAAATGCTTCACACTTGTGTTTCATTAAGTAGATATACCCATATCTGCTTAAATCATCTGTGAAGGTCAGAAAATAACGATACCCGCCACAAGCATCATCACTCATTGGATCGCATACATCAGTATGTATTATTTACAATAAGTCACTAGCTCGTTCCATTGTTCTGGGGAACGGAGTGTTAGTCATCTTACCCATAAGGCACGGTTCGCAAGCATCAAATGATTCATAATCAAGTGATTCCAAAAGTCCATCTTTATGGAGTTTCTTCATGCGCTTTACACCGATATGACCCAAACGGCAGTGCCACAAATAAGTTGCACTATCATTATCAACTTTGCATCTTTTGGCATCAATATTATGAATACATGTATCACTACGATCGAGATCCAACAAACTATTTTCATTGGGTGTATGACCATCAAAGGTTTTATTCATGTAAACAGAACAACAACTATTCTTTGACTTTAAATGAATAACTGTATTGCAATAAAAATGATCAAATCATATTCATGTTGAACGCAAATGCCAAGTAACATTTATTTAGGTTCAACACTAATCTCGAAAGTATAGGGGGTGTTCGATGATGATCATATCAATCTTGGAACCACTTCCAACATACATCGTCACTTCACCCTCAACTAGTCTCTGTTTATTCTGTAACTCCTGTTTCGAGTTACTAATCTTAGCAACCGAACAAGTATTAAATACTTAGGGGCTACTATAAACACTAGTAAGGTACACATCAATAACCTGTATATCAAATATACTCTTGTTCACTTTGCCATCCTTCTTATCCACCAAATATTCAGGGCATTTCCGCTTCCAGTGACCATTTTCTTTGCTGTAGAAGCACTCAGTTTCATGCTTTGGGCTTCTTCACGGGAGTGACAACTTGCTTGATGTTCCCTTTCTTTTCCTTTGCCCTTTTCTTGAAACTAGTGGTCTTGTCAATCATCAACACTTGCTGCTCTTTCTTGATTTCTACCTTCGTCGATTTCGGCATCACGAAGAGCTCGGGAATCATTTTCGTCATCCCTTGCATACTATAGTTCATCACGAAGTTCTAGTAACTTGGTTATGGTGACTAGAGAACTCCGTAAATCACTATCTTATCTGGAAGATTAACTCCCACTTGATTCAAGCGATTGTAGTACCCAGACAATCTGAGCACATGCTCACTGCTTGAGCTATTCTCCTGCATCTTTTAGCTATAGAACTTGTTGGAGACTTCATATCTCTCAACTCGGGTATTTGCCTGAAATATTAACTTCAACTCCTGGAACATCTCATATGGTCCATGACGTTCAAAACGTTTTTGAAGTCCCAATTCTAAGCCGTAAAGCATGGTGCACTAAACTATCAAGTAGTCATCATATTGAGATTAGCCAAATGTTCATAATGTTTGCATCTGCTCCTGCAATAGGTCTGTCACCTAGCGATGCATAAAGGACATAATTCTTCTATGTAGCAATGAGGATAAACCTCAGATCACGGACCCAGTCCGCATCATTGCTACTATCATCTTTCAACTTAGTTTTCTCTAGGAACACATATAAAAACATAGGGAAGCAACAAAGCGAGCTATTGATCTACAACATAATTTGCAAAATACTATCAGGACTAAGTTCATGATAAATTAAGGTCCAATTAATCATATTACTTAAGAACTCCCACTTAGATAGACATCCCTCTAATCCTCTAAGTGATCACGTGATCCAAATCAACTAAACCATGTCCGATCATCACGTGAGATGGAGTAGTTTTCAATGGTGAACATCACTATGTTGATCATATCTACTATATGATTCACGTTCAACCTTTCGGTCTTAGTGTTCCGAGGCCATATCTGCAAATGCTAGGCTCGTCAAGTTTAACCCGAGTATTCTGCGTGTGCAAAACTGGCTTGCACCCGTTGTATGTGAACGTAGAGCTTATCACACCCGATCATCACGTGCTGTCTCAACACGAAGAACTGTCGCAACGGTGCATACTCAGGGAGAACACTTATACCTTGAAATTTTATTAAGGGATAATCTTATAAAGTTACCACCGAAATAAGCAAAATAAGATGTATAATAGATAAACATCACATGCAATCAAAATATGTGACATGATATGGCCATCATCATCTTGTGCAGTTGATCTGCATATCCAAAGCATCGTCATGATCTCCATCGTCACAGGCATGATACCATGATCTCCATCATCTTGATCTATATCAATGTGTCGTCACATGGTCGTCTTGCCAACTCTTGCTCTTGCAACTATTTCTATCACATAGTGATAAAGTAAAGCAATTATTTGGCGTTTGCATCTTATGCAATAAAGAGACAACCATAAGGCTTCTGCCAGTTGCCGATAACTTCAACAAAACATGATCATCTCATACAGCAACTTATATCTCATCACGTCTTGACCATATCACATCACAATATGCCCTGCAAAAACAAGTTAGACGTCCTCTACTTTGTTCTTGCAAGTTTTACGTGGCTGCTACGGGCTTAGCAAGAACCGTTCTTACCTATGCATCAAAACCACAATGATTTTTTGTCAAGTATGTGCTGTTTTAACCTTCGACAAGGACCGGGCGTAGCCACACTTGATTCAAATAAAGTTGGAGAAACTGACACCCACCAGCCACCTGTGTGCAAAGCACGTCGATAGAACCAGTCTCATGTAAGCGTACGCGTAATGTCGGTCCGGGCCGCTTCATTCAACAATACCGCAGAATCAAAGTATGACATGCTGGTAAGCAGTATGACTATTATCGCCCACAAGTCACTTATGTTCTACTCGTGCATATAACATCTACGCAAAAACCTGGCTCGGATGCCACTGTTGGGGAACGTAGTGATTTCAAAAAAATTCCTACGCACACGCAAGATCATGGTGATGCATAGACATGAGAGGGGAGAGTGTCGACCACGCACCCTCTTAGACCGTAAGCGGAAGCGTTATGACAACGCGGTTGATGTAGTCCTACGTCTTCACGATCGACCGACCCTAGTACCGAACGTACGACACCTCCATGATCTGCACATGTTCAGCTCGGTGACATCCCACGAACTCACAATCCAGTAGAGCTTTGAGGGAGAGTTCCGTCAGCATGACGGCGTGATGACGGTGTTGATGAAGCTACCGACGCAGGGCTTAGTCTAAGCACTGCTACGATATGACCGAGGTGGATTATGGTGGAGGGGGACACAACACACGGCTAAAATATCAATGGTCAACTTGTGTGTTCTAGGGTGCCCCCTTGCCCCTGTATATAAAGGAGGGAGGGAGGAGGAGGCCGGCCATCATAGGGTGCACCCAAAGTGTGGAGTCCTACTAGGACTCCCTAGTCCTAGTAGGATTCCACTTCCCACATGGAGTAGGAAAAGGGGAAGGGAGAAGGAGAAGGAAGGAAGGGGGTGCCCCCCTCCCTAGTCCAATTCGGACCAGTCCATGGGGAGGGGTGCGACCACCCTTGATGCCTTTTCTCTCCTTTCCCGTAAGGCCCATTAAGGCCCAATACGAATTCCCGTAACTCTCACTACTAGAAAAACGGCTATAGCTAATATGGACACTAATGGCGCACCATGTATGTGGTGCGCCACTACTATATAGCAGTGGCGCACCAGATATAGGTGCGCCATTAATGGCCATATTACTAATGGCGCCCCTGGTGTGTGGTGCGCCATTACTAGTTTTGTCATGGCCCCACACCCCTTCCCAGACTTAGCAATGGGGCACCAGGGGATAGTACGCCATTACTAGTTTGAACTAGTAATGGCGCACCACACCCACGGTGCGCCACTACTAACAACTTTTTTTTCAAAACTAGTAATGGCGCACCACACACCAGGTGCGCCATTAGTAACCCTGGTTACCAATGGCGCATTCTTAGGAGGTGCGCCATTGGTAACTTGAGAGCAGCTAGAATATTTTTGACAGCCACCTACCACACTCACTTTCCCCACTTCATTCTCTCCACCTCTACCAAGCATGGTCTCGGCTGCCTCCTCCTCCTCACATCATTTGCACCATAGATTCACACAAATTAAGTGGTTAAATTTCATTTTTTGATAGGTAAGTAAGGGGAAAGCTTTCTTTATGTTCTAGATCTACTTTTTTCTCCGTCCAACTACGTACACACTTTTTATGGCCTAGATCTACATATGTTTGTGGTGTTGCATATGTTTGTGTTTGCAGGTATCGGTATTTGAAATGTGATAGTTGCCAATATTTTGTCGGAATGTTGATTCATTTCCGTTTCGGCGAGATTTTTGGCACTATGCATTCTTTTTGGTCCTATTTTTAGGCAAAGTCATGCCAAAAAAAATTGGTTCTAAAATATCGTTTTGCTCTACCCCGCAGGCGACCATGGTCCGCACGATGACCGAAGGCATCGTGAATAGGTTTTTGAGCTCCGCGAAGGCCGACATGCTTCAAAAGAACAAGACGGAGATAAGATTTCCGTGTCGAAGATGCAAGCTGAAGAGCCTTATGGACCCGGATTCCAGACAGGAGCGGGACCACCTACTCATGCGTGGTTTCATGGATGGCTATCGGTGGCAAGGTGATGAAGATGATTATGAAGTCGTCCATGGGGGCCGGGCAGGAAATTAGGAAGGGTAGCAAGACGATAGCGGCGAGGGCGGGCGAGAAGACAAAGAATCTCCAGGACATGATCACAAAGTAGATGCAGGACACAGTCATCATGTAGAAGATGCCGGACATGATGATGAGGAAGATCAAGACGAAGGGCATGATCATGAAGATGAATATGCCGGAGCAGATGACGATGGACCATCGATGGGCTGGGTGCAGGACCCTCATATTCAAGAGCTGCTTCTCAAGCAGACAGGTAACACAAAAGCTGCCGCCCGAGAGAAAGCCAAGCTAGATCAACTGGAGATAGACGCGGTTACTCCATTGTATGAAGGATGCATGCTCGAGGATACCCGCCTGAAAGTAACGCTCATGGCTCTAGAGATGAAGGTGAAACACAAAATGACCGACGCATGCTTCAACGAGAAAATGTCATTCTGGCACGAACGTCTTCCCAAGGGGAACAAGTGCCTGACCAGTTTTGAGGAGGCGTAGAAAATCATGTGTCGTTTGGATTTACAGCACGTGAAATGCCATGTGTGCATGAATGATTGCATCATTTATCGGGACGAGCACGCGGAGTCTACCATATGTCCGGTGTGCCGCGTCACTCGATACAAGAAGAGGAAGAAAGCTCCTTGAAAAGTGGTGTGGTACTTTCCGATCACTCCTCGTCTGCGGACTCCATCGACAATTCGCTCTGGTGAGCTCTCCCCCGAGCCCGCTTTGTTCACCCGTAGGTCACGGTGAGATCCTCTTTCGATCCCCTCATTTTCCCCTTCGGTTCGTCGCCGTTTGCCGTCGTTTCTGAGCTCGTTCGAGCTCCCGAATACACGTACGTACATGTGTGCATGGGTGTTGCTGCTGCTTCTGTATGTAGTCAATTCACACCAGCAGCTATGCATCCATCTGCAAGTGTTTTAGCAGCGTGCATCATCTGGCTCTGCACCGAAGTGTAGGATCTAAATGAAACTTCAAACCTTTCTCAGCACCCAGCATTCACTTCTTTGTGTGTCTGTCTCTGTGTGTGTGCGTTAGAGATACTGCAGTAACAGTCAGAGAACAGTCTCGTCGCGTATCTTTCTCAGCATCTTTTGGACAAAAGATTATGCATGCAGGATCGTAGGAGCACTGTAGCACACTGCACTTGAAAGTTGCGATTAGGTGTTGGTGGCCACTGCACTGAATACACACACACATGATCCGTCCATAAATTGTGCAGGTGGTATGCTACTAACAATGTGACCAGATGCACAGAGACAGCAGCAGTACAGGGCCACCCAATGATTCAAATTTGGGGTGGTCCATGTCACCTTATGTATATCTTATGTATATGTATGTACTATGTGCAATGCAGTTGTGAGGCTGCAGGATCTGTGTTGTTGATTTTGTTGTAAAGCACGGTCAAGTGAGTGACCTAGCTGTTGCTACTGCTGTAACACTGACACCAATGAACATTCACCCTCATGTCTAGTATAAGAGCAACTATGTTATTCACCTCCTATTGTATGTAGTTCAAGGGGTTCTAGGTTGTTTCTACTATTGTTGGCACTATGGATATAGTTGTTGGTTTTCTTGTACTATTAATTGTGCAATTGTTATCAGTTTGTAACACTGTTAGGATAAAAGGCATGAATTACTATTCTAAGGCTTTACTGATTGTGCTCAGTACTACTGTCATGAGGCATGCTACTTTTTTAGTCAGTATGCTTCTACTTTATGTCACATGTACATACAGGGGTCACTTGACAACTTGTTTATAATGTTATATAGTTTTGAAGTTTATTTAGCTGTGAATTGTAACTCCTGATTATGGGCAATTATCAATCATGCTTAGTATTATTTCATTACTGGTGTCATATAATTTCTTATACTTTAATTAAATGTTGAATATGACTGTTGGTTGTTACTGCAGTTTGGTCATGACATATTTTGTATTTCTCTGCTATGTTCCACTTATTAATGACGGTAGTACTGCTATTTTCCTTATGAGCACACAATCTGTATCCTTCATTTTGTTTGGCTCTAATTTTACAACATCTACTTTCCTCCGGTTCACACAAAAACATGTTTATAATTGACTTGGGAACTTAAATAAATTGCTCAACTGAAGAATATTAATACATTGTGTTTGTTCACAAATTCTAAAGACATTGATATATGACAACAGTCGAGTCTTTGTTGGTTAAGTGGTTAGCACAGCTGGGAGCATTAGTGTATGAGGTGTACTAATTACAAAATAGTAGCAGTGAGGCAAGGCCTAGTAACTATAGGTAAACCTTTCTTGTACATATTTGGTTTGGTTGATTGCCTGGCATGAGCTAGATGAAATGATCCGTTTGCTCTATTGATTGGAGTGGATGTGGATGCTTGATGAAATTATCTTATGAAATGATTCCAATGCTGGCAGCTTCTGATGTTCCAATGCTGGCAGCTTCTGATTCCAATGCTAGCAGCTTCTGATGTGAAATTACCCCTTTCTCCTAAAATGTTGATTAATTTCCGTTTCGGTTGAGAATGGGGCACACCTAGGTCAAGAAAATTAGCAAAGGTCATGCCCAATTTCTTGACCTAGAAGGTGCCCGATTCTCAACCGAAACGGAAATATTCCTCTAAATCTGAGAAGAATGGATACTACCCTGATCTCATCCAATAACTCTAGTATCCTTTTTTCCTATTTAGAGCGAACATGGCCGACAACAATGAGGCCGGCGGTTCGGGCAAGCCATTCTGGCAGCTATCCCAGGAGATGGAGGAAGAACCTCACCGCTATGAGGACGTCGCAGAAAACACCGATCCCGACTACACAACCCCTAGTGGCGTCAGGGATGACACCACTGATGGTGCTGCCGGGGATGCCACCACTGATGATGGCAGCGAACGCACAAATGGCAGCCAACCGAGAGGCAACGGAAGGACCAGCGCCCAAACATGCTCGGCACCATCAAGGAGGAATTTACTGAAGTGTCCTCCAGTGGGCATCCAACGGCGCCCAAAGAATTAGTCAGTGGGTACGCGGGACAACTCGGGTGCATTCTCCGAAGCACCGTCTCGATCAACACCGAGAACTTAAGGCATCATGACCGAGGGAATTTGCGCAACCTCCTCTTCATGAAGCTGCACGAACGACACAAGTTCCCTAGTGACTTCGCAAACACACGCCTATCAGGGAATAAAGTGAACAGTGCCGCCCTCACGAAGATGAGCACGGCCCTGGCTACTTGGAGAGCCGCAGTGAAGAGAAGGATTCTAAGTGGTGATAGATATGAGAAGATCAAGGAGACAAATCCTTCGATCAGCGAAGCTGACTACCTGGAGTTCAAGATCAAGTGCGAGAGCAACGCATCCGCGGAATCAAGTTAGTGGGGGAAAGATATGCGGGACTTGAACTTAGGGGTCCACAAAATCGGTCCCGGCGGTTACAGAGTGGCGGAACCTAAATGGGACAAGGAGGACGCAGAGCGTGCCAAGAAAGGTCTACCGCCCCTCTTCGATAAACACCATGAAAAGCAGACCAGGAACTATGTCAGGGCCCGGTAAAAGGTGGACCCGGTAACAAAGGAGCTTACCACGGATTTGAAGGTGGACGCGTTTGAGCTTGTTCTGGTAAGGAATACACCTCTGCATAATTAGCTCCATATTGTTGCATTCTAATTAATGAAGCCAAATTTCTAAATGGTTCACGTTCCTTCTGCAGGAAACTGAAAGTGGTAGCGCGGGGTCTCAGAGCTCCCCGTGTGCCCCTTGGGACACCACTTTAAATAGGGCGTCGAACATAGTGAAACACAAGGATAAGTTCAGTAAGCCGTCGTCAACTGGTCATGTGGCCGGCAAAGGCTTGTCCACGAAATGGTCGGAATACTATAAGGCTGGGCGAAAGGAGAGAAAGACCAAAGCCAGGAGCGCGAGGTTAAAGAATTCAAGGCACAAGTGGCGCAGATTCCGGAGATAGTCCAAGAGCAAGTGCGAGACCAACTGGGAACGACGATCACTGCCATTATGCCTTCCTTGATTGAGGGGCTGTGGGGGTGGATTGCGGGCATCCAATAGGGGCCGCCCCCGATTCCCAGCTTCACGGGCAGCAACTCGCACAACGCACCGGCATTGGTGTCTCCGGTGGAGGCGGCATTGGTGTCTCCGGCATCGGCACTGACATTGGAGCTTAATGCACCCGGGTGTGGGAAGAATACGCCAGCCGGCACCTCGGCAGCAAGCGGCCCCTCCGTCACTTGCACGCCCGCCGTTCACGGTGTCTCGACATTAGCCGAGCTCAACGCCATCACGGTAACTAAGCCTCGGCCGATGACTTCATCTCGTTGCCTTTGACTGGACATCTCTGACGCCCTACATGTTTTTGCAGGCCGCCGCCGACGTTCCATGCATTCTCCTGCACTTCGTAGACGGCGAGTTGATCGATGTCGCCAAGGCCAAAATCGTTCAACCGGTCAACCGCGTGTTCCACGGTATTCTGATGCCACCCACCGTGTATAGGGTTCAACTGGTTCGGGTGCTGCGGGGCTGCGATGACTTGTTACCTCCGTTTCGACCCCCTGGGGCCGACGAAGATGATGTGATGACCCTCAGCGCCTGCTTAAGCTGGCCCCTACTTTGGCTGAAGAGCCAGATTCGTTTGGGGGCAGGGGACACCACCCCACAGACAACACCGCCAGTCGTGCCGGCACCAAGCCATGGCAAGACAGCCGCAACGCTACCGCCGTCAGCTGATCCGGACATGCATATGGCACAGGATCTGGACGACGACAGTACATTTTCCAACATCGATAAGTACTTCAACAAACATGGGTACGGTGACGAATTCTTGGGGCCTCCTTCTCAAGAACCCAACCATGCAAAAGACAATCGCGATCTAGCTGGTACCATGGAGAAACCCAATTGCAACAGGCGTCGTCTGGTGTTCAGTTTTCAGGAGACGCCTCCAACTTCCGCCTTCACCGAGACTCAAATAGCCGTGGTGCTAAATATTATCAGCCCAACACACTCAAGAAGGTGGTCTTTGAGCATATCTCTATCCCATTACAGCAGAAGAAGCAGAAGGGACGGAAAAGAAAAAATAACAAGGGTGCGAGCCAGACGGCACCGAGAACGATCCGTGCTCAGGACAGGCCACCAATATCTAAGGATATCTCGAGGAGGGTGCATGTGGCGGGTAGGCCGATGCTACCGACTAATCTGCTCAATGCTGCAACAGGTGTTATGCGGGGTCTGCATGATTGTGTTCTTTCTATGGAGAAGCGGCGTCTCTCCGAGAATGATGTTGCATACCCGGTTTTCTGGCCAAGGTGCCAGAGGGCAAGGGCTTTGTCGATAGCACCATCAGGCGTATGATCGTCCTGCGGTTTGATGACATCTTTGCTATGTTTAACCTTCATCCGCTGCACTACACCTTCATTCGACTATTTTCGCTCAGTATGGAGATGCGGATCATTAGAGACAAGACCCCAGACATCGTGATAGTCGACCCCTTCTACATGCATGCCAAGATCTTGGGCAGAGCTGGGGACTGACAAGTCGCGATTTCATACCTCGAAGGCGTCATTCTGACGAACCCAGATAAGGATAACTTCCTCGTGCCTTACTTTTCCGAGGAAGTCATCCCCTCACCGCCCCGTAACATATGATTTCTTAGATTTCGATCGTTCTTTTTTTTCTAACATTCCGTGTTTTGTGCAGTGACACACATTGCACACTCATCCTCTTAAGCCCGAAATATTCCATGGCCACGTATTTTGACTCGGACTGTCAATCGAAGAAAGACTACACAAATATCAAGAAAGTTCTTGATGATGCTCTCCCCGGCTACGCCAACTCTGGAGGCACCTTCAGGAGGCCAATTTGTAGGTACGAAGCACGTGTTCACCCACGTAACGACGTTCCCCTGCGTCAAGCAGCTGCCTGGTAGTTAGAAGGATGCCTACTACGCCCTCCATCACATGTGGGCGATCGTACGGGACCATAATCACCTTATGCTACCAAATAATCTCAAAGACTGGGCCGCATGCTTGTCGGCAATCCAGGACGCGGACATCAGACAAGAATTCTTTCGCATGCAGCCGGAGTTTGCGAAAATTATCTTTCAAGATGTCCTTCGTACCTCAGGGCAGTTCTACCTCAAATATCAACTGTCCAACAGTGAAATAGAAACAACGGTACAAATGCAGGCTGACAAAGACCGCACATTAATGACCATCATGATAGACGGCGGCTTCATCCATGCTCCGGTCCCTCAGTCGAGTCGAAAGTATTGATGCTATGTAGTTCTGAAATATCGATTAGCTCATGTTGTAATTAAACTTTAATGAACTTGTATGTCTCTTTAGTTTGGACAGTCGTTCAACTTATATGTAATCGATGCTACTTATTAGTTGGACCATGAATCGTGCTATTAATTTGTTGCTTTTCTCTTCCGATCCTTTTGTTGCATACTTATATATTGCTTATATATTATCTGTGAATTGCTACTAACGTTTTGTTTGTCTAGTGCATAGAGATGCCGTCGTATGTCGTGTACAAGGGTAAGGTTCCCAGAGTCTACGACGACTAGGAGGAGTGTCGGAGACAGGTTCACCGTTTCAGCGGTAATAGTTACAAAGGGTACACCACTAGGGCGGAGGTGGAAGCTAGATACGCGCGCTATCTAGCGGGAGAGAGGAGGGAGCGGAGGAGGAACCAGATGAAGACCAGTTTCATCGCGATGATGCTCATCATGACCGTAGCTCTCTTCTGATGGTAGTTTAGATGATCGATATCGACTTTGTAATGTGACGACAAACTCGGCTAATATGGTGAACTTTGCTAATGTCTCGAGACCTAAACTTGGCTAATATTTGAAATTTGTTCGCTATTTCGAATTTGGACACTAATATGATGAATTCTATTGTGTGAGGTTTATATTCTGTGTTGTAACATATTTTGTAACCTGTGCAAATACTAGATAAGAAAAAAATAATAATTCCTAATATTCATAGTGGAAAATATGGCCCCCAGTAGTGGCACACCATATTGTGCATTAGTGGCGCACCAAGGCTAAATACCAGTGGCGCATTATGGGGCATAGTAATGGCGCACTTGGGGGCAAATATGGCACCCTAGGAGGCATAGTAATGGCGCACTGTTGGACAAAGTAATGGCACACTATGTGGTGTGCCACTATTATCTGGGATACTAATGGCCCACTAGAGGTGCACCATTACTGTTTGTTACTAGTGGCGTGTTAACAATGACACACCTATAGTGCGCCATTAATAGCAAAAACTGGTGCGCCACTAACAGCCTTTTTCTAGTAGTGTCTCCTATACTCCGAAAAATACCCGAATAACTCGGAACCTTTCTGATGTATGAATATAGCCTTCCAATATATCGATCTTTATGGATCAATCATTTCGAGACTCCTCGTCATGTCTCCGATCTCAGCCGGGACTCCAAACAAACTTTGGTCATCAAATCACATAACTCATAATATAAATAGTCACCGAATGTTAAGCGTGCGGACCCTACGGGTTCGAGAACTATGTAGGCATGACCGAGACACATCTCCAGTCAATAACCAATAGAGGAACCTGGATGCTCATATTGGCTCCTACATATTCTACGAAGATCTTTATCGGTCAAACCGCATAACAACATATGTTGTTCCCTTTGCCGTCGGTAAGTTAATTGCCCGAGAATTGATTGTCGGTATCACCATACCTAGTTCAATCTCGTTACTGGCAAGTCTCTTTACTCGTTCCGTAATGCATCATCCTGCAACTAACTCATTAGTCACATTGCTTGCAAGGCTTATAGTGATGTGCATTACCGAGAGGGCCCAGAGATACCTCTCCGACAATCGGAGTGACAAATCCTAATCTCGATCTATGCCAACTCAACAAACACCATCGGAGAGACCTTTAGAGCACCTTTATAATTATCCAGTTACATTGTGACGTTTGGTAGCACACAAAGTGTTCCTCCGGTATTCGGGAGTTGCATAATCTCATAGTCATAGGAACATGTATAAGTCATGAAGAAAGCAATATCAACATACTAAACGATCAAGTGCTAAGCTAACGGAATGGGTAAAGTCAATCACATCATTCTCTAATGATGTGACACCGTTAATCAAATGACAACTCATGTCCATGTCTAGGAATCATAACCATCTTTGATTCAACGAGTTAGTCAAGTAGAGGCATACTAGTGACACTCTGTTTGTCTATGTATTCACACATGTACTAAGTTTCCTGTTAATACAACTCTAGCATGAATAATAAACATTTATCATGAAACCAGGAAATAAATAATAACTTTGTTATTGCCTCTAGGGCATATTTACTACATTACCTAGATTGCGCGGTCATGGAACACCACCAGTTTATTGCACGCGATTTCCCTAACATTCCTATTCCTTATAACCTGGTTTTCAGTGTTAATACTCGTGATATTATTCCATTGCCTGCACCTACTTTGTTTGATCATGTTGCCAAGGGTGGATACAAGATTATGCCTGTGGATATCATCGCCTACCGGAACAACCAGGCCACAGCAGAGGAGGAGCGTCGGCAGTGGGATCCGTGGATGCCCGCTCCTCAGCACCCCGACTACTATCCATGCTACTCATTGATTACCAAGTTAGGCCAAAATCCTAAACTTGGGGGAGTACGTGTTTCTCACCGACTTTACATTCATGTTCCCACATTTCAGTTGTCGGTGTTCGCACTTTTTCATTGTATTATCCATGCTTAACTTTATTTTCTCGCTTTCTTCTTGTGTGTTTGAAAAACTTTGAGAAAATCCAAAAATATTTCCTGCTTATTTTTGATTTTTCTTCCTAGTTTAGTTAGTTGTAGTACTAAAAAGAAAAACCAAAAAGATTTCCTTGTTATTATTTTGCTTGTTGGGAGCTTTCCCGTGTAAATAATTTTTCTCGTTTTTTCTTTTCCCTTTTATTTTGCTTGTTCTAGAAAACCAAAAACTCCAAAAATATTTCAGTGTTTCTCTGAATTTCTTTTCTTTTTATTGAGTCATACCAGTGAGAAGACCACAATGAAAATGTTGAGTGGCTTTCATATGCATAATTGTTGATCTAACAAAGAGCCCATTTTACCTTGTCTTCTCCTGTTGAATAAAGTGTTTGCAGATTCTAGCTTACTCCATGGCATTCTTGCACTATTATTATTTTCATATCGTTCGGTCATGCAAGTGAAAGGCAATAATGACGATATTCGATGAACTGGCCATGGCAGAGAGAAACAGGTATGAACTCGACTTGTTCGGTTTTTGTAAATATGTTTAACCTAGTATCCATGATTCAGCCCATTATGATTAAAAATGTTTGTAATGACAATTAGAGATTATAGTTTCTCATGCCATGGATAAGTAGCTAGGAGTGGACAATGATTTATCTTGGATATCAACATTGTGTTAAAATGATTGTGATGTAGTATGATGATATGGTATCCTCCTCTGAATGTTCGAGTGGCTTGACTTGGCACATGTTCATGCATGTAGTTGAATGAAAACCAACATAGCCTCTATGATATTTATGTTCATGGTGTTCATATCCTACTCATGCTAGTGTACAATGTTACTTACGCATAATGCATGTTCATGACCGTTGTTGCTCTCTAGCTGGCTGCTGCTCAGCCTGTTTGCTAGCCTTCGCCTGCACTAAGTGGGAATTCTGCTTGTACATAAAAACCCTTGAACCTAAGTTATTCCAGATGAGTCCACCATGCTTATCTATATGCGGTATTACTGTAGCGACCCGACCTCAAACGGTCAAGCCTCTGTGCATCAGTATCATCCCTGGATCGGAAATGCTGACTCGCACAGTACTCGAGGAATTATAACAGAGCTCAATCACACACTTATTACATTGAGTCCTCATAAGGAGTATGATTACATAAAAATATCATGGCTAAAGGCCATCTAAACTAAATAATTGTGGAAGCTTCAAAGGTAAATGAGTCCATCAACTCCAACAGCAAAGCTGAGTGCAAAACAATGACCTACCGCACCTTATTCGTCGCCTGAGTAGTCTGCAACATGAGACAATGCAGCCATGTAGGTCAGCACATTGAATATGCTGCCAGAGTTACACTATAAAGCAATGAAATGCAAGAACTATATTTACATGCAATATTTGGCTGGTGGAGGCTGTAAGTTTATGATTTTGCATAAAGCTAGTTTTTCATTAAAACGAAGGAATAAATTTATTTAACTACTCCCAAGTTGCCCAATATTTGAGAAGGTAACCCCAACTCAAATCCCAATTAAAAGTATCATCATTAAACCCAATAAATTCATTTAGTAAAGTGATGAGATCACATCAATAGATTCAAGTACTAGATACTCAAGATGTCCATAACCGAGGACACGGCTAACCATGATTAGTTTATACACTCTGCAGAGGTTTGCGCACTTTTCCCCACGAGACTCGACCGCATCCATGATCGGATGATCGAGACATAGTCTTTCTGAAGAACTCTATACTCTGGGTGGACCAGTACACCTACTTTCCCCTACATATGCTACTCCACCTCTTCAAGAGCTCACACAACTTACTCAACTATGCCAGAGCCCATAATGGCTTGTGGCTGCACACGAAAGTTTCTTGCATGAATAATCTTATGATCCCTTTGAGACTGGGTTGCGAACAGTAGGAAAAGTCACACAGGTACTTCAGGATTTCCCAAAAATAGGCAACACTAGGTTCCCCAGGTGCCTCAACCAACCCACCCAGATGTATATTAAAGTTGCCACATTAATGTTATCCATAATTAAATAGCTCTCAAACTTCCATGTCTAAACAGCGATCCAATCCCCGTCTACGACCATGGCTAAGCAATAAATAAGCATAACGTATATTCCCGAAGTGATCAAAAGGTATTAGGTTCCTACCTCAAGCACTACAACCAAACCACATGTTCCCAATCCTACTCATGCAAATGTTTGAGGGGCAATACTAATGCATAGTAAAAATTGGGTATAGAAGAGTATGATCAAAGTGTAACTAGCCTTACTGACGATCTACAAACTCTAGAGATTCGTAGTAACAAGCTTCGCACTTCGGGTAATCTAGCGTAGACAAATAGTAGCATATATAAGCAATCACTCAAACGAAACAACAAGAAAACAGAGAAAAGATCCAAATCGAACACGAAGCAAGCAAATGACTTAGACTAACAAAAGTAAATCCCATAAACATTAATATCATGTGAATTAGATCTTAACAGTAGGTACATGTGACTAGCTACGATTTATAAAAAGAAACAACTCAAATGGAGAAACGAAACTCCAAATACGAACAAAACAATATCGTTTACTAATCTGATCTAAACTCAAGTTTAATAGTACCAAAATCATGTTCAAGTTAGTTAACCGGAAATAACAAAATGATACGAAGATTTAGGCGCTCGTTTCATCTAATTTGGATAAACAACTAAAAAGGTAGGCTGGTTTTAAGATCAGGTGCTAAATCGTGAGAAAACTATTCGCGGATAGGTCCCTGGCTGGAAAAAAACTTAAAAAAATACTACGGCGCAAAAGTTCACTAACAGAACTTATACGATGAAAAACTTCTGTTAAAATGAACGAACAAACGAATGTTTGTTAATTAGGAAAACCCTAAAGAAAAACCGATCTAATCTATCGAACCGAAATAAACGGGAGATAAACCGACAACCGATCGGTTCTTACCGGTTCGACGGCGTCGGTCAACGGTGGTGGCGGACGGCTCGGCGGCAAGACGGGCGTCGGTGGTGCGGCGGACGACGGCGACACAAAGAGAACAATGCAAATGGCAAGCGTCTTGTGCGCGACGGCGAAAGCGGGATGCGGCGGCGGTGGACTCGGGATTGGCGGCGGTGGCAGCGGCTTGGGGTGGCGAGAGGCGGCGGGGCGGCTCGGCTTTTAAAGGCCTCGAGGGGAGTGCGGCTTGGAGGAGGGGGCGGGGTAAGGCGGCGGCGAGGCGAGCCGAGCCGGACTCGGTGGTGTGCGGTGGCGGGATTCGTCCCGCACTCGTGGACAAGGCGGACGGCGCGCTGGGCCGGCTGGGCTTCAGCCCAGTCGGTCCAAAACTTTTTTAAAAACAATTTCACCGTTAAGGAAAAATCCTAAATAAATATAAAAAAATTCTAAAAAAATCCAAAAATAGTTTTCGAAGTCCAAACCTAATATTTAGGACAAGATGAACATTTTTCTAGACTAAGATGCAATTTTCAAAAATGCAATATTTTTCTAATTCAAATAAAATAGCAAATAAAATACCAATAAAATGATAATTTGATTTTAAAATTCTTTCTCCAATATTTCTCTCAGGTTGAAGAAGTCATATTATCTTCTCTCATTTATTTTTAATATTGGAAATCATTGGAGAGAAAATAGTAAAATCAAATTGATCCTTTCTTCAAATTTGAAATAAATTCAAATATGAATTTTGTGAAACCTCCAACTCTCTCCTTGGGTCCTTGAGTTGCTTAAGATTTCTAGGATCTCAACAAAATGCAAAAATAAATATGATATGCATATGATGATCTATGTATAACATCCAAATTGAAAATTGGGATGTTACAAACCTACCCCCCTTAAGATGAATCTCGCCCTCGAGATTCGGGTTGGTCAGCAAAAAGGTTTTGGTGGTCTTTGCGGAGATCTTCTCTCGCTCCAAGGTGGCTTCCTCCTCGGTATGGTTGCCCACTGAACTTTGCAAAACTTGAGATCCTTGCTGCGAGTAACACGACTGGAAAACTCGAGAATCTTGACTAGCTTCTCTTCATAGGTCAAATCACTATCTAGCTAAATTGCTTCCAGTGGTACTGTATCTCTTAGAGGAATATCAGCCTTCTCTGCATGGCACTTCTTCAACTAGGAATTGTGAAACACATCATGAACTCCTAACAATCCCTCTAGCAATTCTAGCTTGAATTCAACCTATCCCATGCGTTCCAAAACTCTGCATGGTCCCACAAAACGTGGTGCTAGCTTTCCCTTGACTCCAAAATGTTTAACTCCTCGAAGTGGGGACACACGAAGATATCCTCTGTCTTCGACTTCGTAAACCATCTCCTTGCATTTAGTATCCGCATAACTCTTCTGTCTGGACTGGGCTACCTTGAGTCTATCGCGAATCAACTTAACCTTCTCTTGAGAGTCTTTGATTAAGTCTGGTCCAAACAACTGTCGATCTCCAACTTCATCCCACGATAACGGTGTCCTGCACCTCCTTCCGTACAAAGCTTCAAAAGGGGCCATCTTCAAACTGGCTTGATAACTGTTGTTATAAGAGAACTCTGCATATGGCAAACTGTCGTCCTAACTAGATCCATAATCTAGCGTACAAGCTCTCAACATGTCTTCCAAAATCTGATTAACTCTCTCGGTATGTCCATTCGTCTGTGGATGAAAGGCTGTACTGAAATCTAGCCTGGTACCCAAAGTTTCATGCAACTGATTTCAAAACTTTCAAGTAAACTAGGTTCCTCTATCTGATATAATGGTCCTTGGAACTCCATGCAGACATAGGATCCTGGTCATGTATATCTTTGCCAACTTAGTACTCATATAAGTTGTCTTCACCGGGATGAAATGAGCTACCTTCGTCAAATGATTGACTACAACCCAGATAGAGTCATAGCGTGAACGAGTCCTGGGTAATCTAGTGATAAAATCCATGCCAAGTTTATCCCACTTCCATTCGGGTATCGGCAATGGCTATAACAATCCTGCTGGCTTCTGATGCTATGCCTTGACTCTCAGACATACATCACATACGGCTACATACTCGGCAATATCCTTCTCCATTCCTGTCCACTAGAAACTTTCCTTCAAATCCAGATACATCTTAGTGTTGCCTGGGTGAATCGAGTATGGCGGATCACGGGCCTCATGCAGAATCAACTTCCTAATCTCGGGGTCATTAGGCACATATATGCGATCCTCAAACCGTAAGGTGTCGTGCTCATCCTCACGAAATCCTTTAGCCTTTCCTTTGCTCATCATTTCCTTTATCTCAGCAATCTCCTTGTCAGTCTTTTGGGCTTCTCTGATCTTTCCCAACAAAGTGGACTGAATTTCCAATGCTGCAACATAACCTCTCGGAACTATCTCTAGGCATAACTCTCGAATGTCATCTACAAACTCCTTTGGCAATCCTCCGGTTATGAGCGTGTTAACATAAATCTTGCGGCTCAACGCATCTGCTATGACATTGGCCTTTCCGGAATGATAGTGCAATTTCATATCATAATCCTTTATGAGCTCCAACCATCTCCTTTGCCTGAGATTCAACTCCTTCTGCATGAAGATGTATTTCAAACTCTTATGATCCGTGTATACATCACAATGGTTTACAATGAGAAAATGTCTCCATGTCTTCAGCGCATGTACTACGGCTGCTAACTCCAAATCGTGCGCATAGTTCAACTCATCAGGTTGAAGCTGTCGTGAGGCATATGAAACAACTCTTCCTTCCTGCATAAGCACACCTCCAAGTCCTCGACGTGAAGCATCGCAATATACTTGGTAATCCTTACGTTGGTCTGGGAGAATCAGCACTAAGACTGTAACCAAACGTTTCTTCAACTCCTGAAAACTAGCTTCACAATCCTCAGTCCATTTAAACTTGGTGTCCTTCTTCAATAACTCCATCATGGGCTTTGCAATCTTGGAGAAATTCTCAATAAACCTCCGGTAGTAACCTGCGAGTCCGAGAAAACTTCTGATCTCTCCAACTGAGGTGGGTGCCAACCACTTAGTGATAGAAGCAACATTGGTAGGGTCTACTGCTATTCCTTCTCCTGATATAACATGTCCGAGAAATCCAACTTCCTTTAACCAAAACTCACATTTGCTTAACTTGGCATACAACTGATGTTCCTTGAGCTTCTCAAGAACCAAACGCAAATGCTCCTTATGCTCTTCTTCATTCTTCGAGTAGACCAATATATCATCAATGAACACCACGATGAACTTATCCAAAAACTCCCTAAACACTTTGTTCATCATATTCATGAAATAGGTAGGTGCGTTAGTCAAACCAAATAACATAACGGTATACTCATATAGCCCGTACCTTGTGGTAAAAGTTGTCTTAGGTATATCCTGCTCTCGGATCTTCAACTGGTGATATCCTGATCGAACATTGATCTTGGAGAAAACTTTAGCTCCTTGCAACTGGTCAAACAAATCATTGATCATTGGTAGAGGGTATTTGTTCTTGATCGTCACCTCATTCAGCGCACGATAAGGGACAACCATCCTCAAAGATCCATCCTTCTTCTCCACTAGAAGCAGTGGGGCTCCCCAAGGTGATGAACTTGGTCGAATTTAACCTTTCTCCAGTAACTCCTTTATCTGCGTCTTAATTTCCTCCAGATCCTTTGCGGGCATCCGATACGGTCTCTTTGATATTGGTCCGGTGCCTAGCAATAGATCAATCAAAAACTCAATGTCTCGATCCGGTGGTGTCGTGGATTTGTCACGGCAGATGTCCTAGCGTAAGGACTTAGTCGTGGAGCCATCGCTACGGGTTTACTTGCAGGGGTTAAAGCGGACACAAAGGCACAAGGGTTTTATACTAGTTCGGCCCCTTCTATGAAGGTAAAAGCCTACGTCTAGTTGTGATGGAATTGATGTAGTCTCGATGGCTAGGGAGCAAACAAGCTTCGCTTAGGCTCGAGTTGTGGTTGTCTATCCTTGAACTGTCCGCCGGTCGCCCCTTATATACACGAGTGACGCCTGTCGGTTCATAGAGTCCCAACCGTTCATACTGTATCCCGTTGGTATCTCTATTCCTAACTTACAATACAAGTTATACATCGCGGTTTACGGCTACAAGTTCTAAACCGACTATAGGCCTTGGGCCTTTCTCTGCTTATACCACTAATGGAATTAATCCGGCCCAAGCTGGCCGGTTTACACATGGTGGTAATATCCCCAACATTAGGCCCCAGATTGATTTGAACTGGTTCATGTCAATCCTTCACAAAGCTTGTATCTTGACATCTTCTTTGTTCGTAAATCGCCATGTCATCGCT
This sequence comes from Aegilops speltoides, assembly GCA_021437245.1. Taxonomy (NCBI): domain Eukaryota; kingdom Viridiplantae; phylum Streptophyta; class Magnoliopsida; order Poales; family Poaceae; genus Aegilops; species Aegilops speltoides. Next base: position 372,000,133 of record CM038147.1, on the reverse strand, counting down.
TGCTTCCGTCATTGTAAACCGCATGACGTCATCCTGAAATTTTATCCTTTATAACGCCTTTCTTTAATGGCGCCCTAGATCCACGACTTGACCTAGCCTCGCTGCCTTATAAATAGGACCGAGGGTCATTTCTTTCCTTCCTTCACCTCCTCTTCTTCGCCTTCCTCGCGCTGCTGCTCTTGAGCTCCACCATCGCCGCCGACCTCGCTTCGCTCCAGTGCCGCTGATCAACCTCGAACGCATTCGTAGTATCGCGATTTGCTTCCGCCTTCTCCGCTCCCGTGAGCTTCTCCTCCTTCTCGACTTAGATCTGTTTTTTAGGTTCCATCTTCGCATCGTGTTCTTAGTGCGCCTTCATCTATCCTTTTAACTTTTGAACCACGCTGTGAATCTGTGCTGCATTAATAGCGACTCCAACGCGTCCGCTGCACTTTCTCATCTTAGGCCCATGGATCTTCTGCATATATATCTGTCACGTATTCCACTTCCGTTTCTTCTTTACCTCCGCGAAATGTTTCCTGTTTTCTGAAAACTCGCGTTTGATCCGTAATAATCATGGAATCTTGTGAAACTTGTTTCTGTAAACTGTCCATAGCTTCAATTATCTCCAAGGCCTAGATTAGGCGGTTTAACTCACCATAAGAAAAAGCTGCTAAACCGGCACAAGCACACCATTAGTCCCCTTGTTGAACCGCCAGAGCTCATCTGACATCATATCAAAATGAACCGATTTATAAACACCTCCTCCGGTTTATCATAACTTAGATCAATCACTTTGTAACAAGCACGCTCTTTAACCGGATCCGTTACTTTTGTAGATCCTATCATGGCCAAACAAGTGTATGAACTCAACTGGGTTCCTTCCCGCGTCTCCGAGACACAACTGAATGAACTGGTATCGATTGGCGCTTTAGATGACAAAGATACAGTCCACTGGAGGGTTCCTGGAGAGGAATGTCCTCCCACACCTCAGGAAGGGGAAGTTGTGGTTTTTATGATCACCGCCCGAGGCTTCAAACCGCCTGTTCAAAATTTTACCGACGGTTGCCAATTTTCAGCTCCGCCCCCAAGACATTGGCCCCAACTCCGTCACCAACCTATGCCACTTTCAAGTGCTATCTGAAGCATATCTGCAAGAGGAACCTTCTGGTGAACTGTTTAGAGATCTCTTCCATCTAAACCGTCGTACTGAATTCACCGACGGCCCCAATACAGAATTGGGCGGTATGGCTATTCAGAAAAGGAAGGAAATCACGTATCCCCACGTCAAACTCCATACTCACCCCAAAGAATGGAATGCGACCTGGTTTTACTGCAAGGACACTTCTCCTGAGGGTTAAAACCCCTTACCTAGCTTTCGTCCAGAGCGGCTAAGCAATACTCATCCTTTTCCTCAAAGATTAAGCGCCAAAGAGAGAAGCAAATATGCCCCGCAACTGTCCAAGCTCCGAGCCTTTATGGCCAACGGTTGACTGGAATTGATCTTGCACGTTGCTGGCTATCTTGGGGCATACCGCTTTTAAGCCGGCGTTCGGTTTGATGTGTCAAGATACCGCAGCGCCGACGACCCACTCCGACACACAAACTAGAACTTTCGATGACGGTTACGGACTCAAGAAGAAGAATGCTGAATGAACCGGAGCATCTCGTGCTCAAACCGTTTGGCTCTCATCGCACCACCAACAAACCACTGCGGTAAGTCTCTAACCGCTTCATCATTAAACCCGTTATTGCCTCATGTATCCAACTTTTAATTATTTCGATCCAGGTGATAATCCGCTTTGGAGCAAGAAACTTTCCCAAGACAAAGCGGATAAAGTCAAGCGCCAAACCGCCCAAAACAAAAGTTGTCAAGAAATCAGCCCACAAGAGAAAGACCACTGCTTCATCTGACTCGGCCATTGACGATGATGTGGGTAATCCGGAACTTGATTCTCTTGGCTTGCTTTTACACGCCTTATTGATGATGATGCTTGTCAGGATGACGCTGAAGCCAGCAACGCAGGATTTGCTGAGGTAACTATCCTTTCTTCCGATTCAACAAATTTGCCTTTACCAAAACTTCGCAAGGTAAACCGGAAAGTTAATTTTTCTCACCCTCTTGCTTACTTGGATCCCAAATTTCCTATGAAGACACAGCAACATGAAGCTCGCCGCACAACCCGCAGATGTTGGTCGTAGTTACCGCTGCCGGTTTACTAAACAACCCGGTTCGAAAGCGCCGCACCGAGGTTTCCGACCTTTTATTGCTTTAAATTCCAAAGCGGTTTCTTCCACAACCTCTTAATCCGTCTGACCGATTATCGTTACTTCCCATTCATCCTCCGCGAATCCTCACCACTCAGCTACCACCATTGAAAATAGCCGCCGGGTAAGTCACCCCGGCCATATATGTTCTGATATCTTCTGTAATGGATATGCCTTTTTCCCGACTCTTTGTCTTTTCAGAACCAAACCAAAACCCAGCAAGAAGGCCCGCTTGGACAAAACAGTTGAAGAGGCTGCCGCTTCAGATCATGAGAAAGCGCCGGATCTTGAAAATTTTGCCTCTGAAGATATCCCCTATAACCCTCCGGTTCAAGAGGAGGTTATTCCTGAAGAGAGGCCTCAAATACTTCAACCTCTCGCTGATCCACCTGCCAGCACCGTCCGGTTTGAGAAGCCTCGCAGCCCTACTAAAACAGCCGTGCCCACACAATCCGTCGAGTCGAAGATGATGACGCTAGGATTATCGGTATGGGCCGCCCGAGCCGGGAATCTCGCAACCTTAACCCGCATATCGTGAAAGAGGATTCTTCCACTTTGAATAAAGGAAAGTGGGATGTCGAGTTGAAACATATGCCGCTTAAGCGCCCAAGATCTTCATTCGATATTTGAACCGCTTTACAAAGAGCCGTGACTATGAAGCTGGCCTCGGTCAAACTAATGCGGACAAGTTTGAGGTAACGACCGCTTTCTTATCACCAAGATATTAGCCCGTAGCCTAAGGGCCGGTTTGCAATCTTGATCAAACCGACTTGATTATTTTCTTGATCCATTTGAAATTCTATCCAAGATAATTGACAAGTGCCGTTTAACTCGCATACTTAAACCGTACTTTAGTAAAACTGCCTCGATGAAACATTGGTAGAACCAAATAGTCATTAGCCCCAAGTGCCAAGTTGAATACTTGTATTGAGCTTGGGACTTTGCCATGTAATAGCAGATAAAAATTGAAGGTACATTAGCCCCCAAGTGTCAAGCATATAACCTGTGTTGTGTGGTTGGGACTTTAACTTGAATTTCTCGCTGAACGATCACAATGCGCAGCTAAAGTAAAATCAAAGATGATCGGATTGCCGATTTACAAGCAGCTTTGAAAACCCAAAGCAGTCAAACAGAGAAGGCCAAAAGAGTTGACCAAAGGCCTTGACCGCGCTGAACAAGTGAAGGAAAGTATGAAGAAAGAGCAGCAGTCGGGCCACCGAAAAGGCCAATTTGACCAAACGGGCGTAAAATGTCAAGCTGCCCTTAAACCGTGGTGGATGATCCGACAACAGAAGCGGCAAGTACATTCTATGACTGCAGCCATCTTTGGTAAGCTTCCTGTGAACAATTGTGATATATTGCACCTGCTGCATCATTAGTCCGGTTTAGAACTAACCATTTACTGCTTGTAGGCACACGCGTTGGGCACTTAGGAAATGATGTGCGGAAGAAACTGAAGGTTGTCTACACTTTAGTTGAACAGTTATATACCGGAGCCCAGCGCATCATCACCACAATGTCACATAACAATCCAGCACCTTCCCTGATTCAAGATACTCTGAGCCGGCTGTCAATGCTTCCCGCCCGGATTGAAGAGGTGAAGAAATCGCGCGAACCGGAGCTATCAACGCTTTGATCCGAGCCAAGGCATGGGTACCGACTTTGATCCCGTGGAAGCAGCTCAAGGATATCCCAGGTGAAAGAAGATGGCTCGACTTTAGTGAAGAGGATTTACGGCAATAAACCGTGCAAGACGCCTCACTGGCTTGTCATTGGTCAAGAAGCCGACTTGGAGCATTACCAAGCACAATATAATGATCAAAACAAGCGAGTGTCCGCCTAACCTTTGAAGCGGAAAACCTGATCCCTCCAATCCGTAAGCATACTTACGCCCCGATATTGAACCGCCTTCTCGATCCACGAAGAGGCTGTATTCCAAGCGCTAATGGGAATCGATCGACCACCGTGGATTTCCGCCAATGGGTAGAGATGAAGAGGCTCAAGCGGCGGAGGATGAAGAGCAGGCTTGAACCGGTGGCCGGTTCAAACATCTGTTGTGGGCGGTTTGCCCAAAGGACAATGATCTCATTTGGGCACCATGTTGCCTTGTAATAGCTTAAGTTAAAACTTTCCGTCTGACTATGCCTTCGCATAAGTGAAACTTTGTTTGATTCCTGCAACCGTAAAAGTTGAACCTCGGTGGCGTGATATCGCCACCGGTTTATGATATTCAATATATATATATATAAAAATCAATGAGTATTTGATACAAATACCGCCAGATTGGCATGAAGTCATGCGAGCTAAACTTGAAGCGGAGGCCTTAAAAACCATGACCGTCTGAGGAGAGAATAGTTCTCATATAAACCTTGCTGAATCAGCACAAGCCCCCTTGTTACTCAGGAAGAAGGTAAACCGGCAGATAAAACCCCGTGTAATACTAAACTGTGTCTCGCCAGCTTTGTAACGGATAGTTGAACCGATAAAAATATTTGTCGGGTTAAAAAACGCAACAACAAAAAATCGAATACCAATTACGTGAAAATATGGCAACAAAGACAATAACTCTTTGTAAAAGAAAAGCTTCATGGAGCTGGTCAGATGGCATTACCATGGTCAGACGCAACCAAGCCCCAAGGCGAAGCGATGGTGCTAGTCGGCCAGTCCCCAAAAGACTCTTGGCGAGTACGCCGCCAAGTGGCATGACATTGGTTCGGGTTCACCAAGCCCCTAAATGACTCGCCCTAATGGTCGACCAAGAGGCGTGACCGTTTCAGACGTGACCGTGTCCCCAAATGATCCGTGGCTTTCACCTATCAAGAGGTGTTGCATTGGTTCGACACCACCAAGCCCCCAAGTGATAAATATAAATGTCAAGGGTAAACCGAGGCCGCTTTAAAAACAGTAAACACTCCATGTAACCACGCATGATAAGAAAGACAGAGACCCCGCTTAGCCGAGGCTCCGGTTTTATTATATTGAAGATAATATATACATTGTCATGCTATGTACATAAACCGAGCCGATGACTCAAGTGTAGTAAGGTCAAGATGAGCTATATTCCACGGCCTATTGGTCTCCTCCTCGATGTACGTGAGTCTTTACGCCTCGAATATCAATCGATAGTATGATCCATTGTGGAGATTCTGCCGACCACAAAAGGTCCTTCCCAAGGTGGGGATAACTTGTGCATATCTGTCTGGTCTTGATGAGACGGCACCAAATCTCCTTCTTGAAAGGCTCGTTTTAACCCGCGATCGTGATAACGACGAAGATCTTGCCGGTAAATCGCCGAACGAGCGGCTGCCATATCACGCCTCATCCAATAGGTCCAAAGCATACCGCCGCGCCGCCTCATTGTCCGCTTCAACATAAGCCGCTACACGGGCGAATCGTGCCGGATATCGCCGGGAGAATCGCCTCCGCCCGTAGACCATGAAGAACGGCGATATCCAAAGGGACCGGTTTGGCGAGTATTGATACTCCATAGCACCGATGGTAGCTCTTCTACCCATCACCCGGTGTTCTCTCAGAACGGAACCATAAGCCGAGGTTTGATGCCTCGTAAGATCTCTTGATTGGCTCGCTCGCCGCCCGCTGGATCGGGATGCGCCATCGACGACACGCTGCCGGATGTGCTCGCTCACGAACTCTTTCATAGCCCCTTGGATAGATTAGTGCCATTGTCAAGAATGATACCGTGGAAAGCCAAACCGAAAATCACCTTTTGATGAACTGCACCGCTGTTGCCGCATCACACTTGCCGACTGTGTTCCGCTTCAACCCACTTGGTGAATTTGTCCACCGCCACCAACAGTGGGTCTTCTTATCCTTGGATCGCTTAAAGGGCCCAACCATATCCAGCCCCAAGTCGCAAACGGCCACGTTATTGGGATCATCCTCAATTCTTGTGCCGTACATGAGCACGCCTCGAAAATTTCTCGACATCCATCACACCGCTTAACCAAGTCCTCCGTGATCAAGATGGGCAACAACCAAGAAAACCGCGGACGGAACGCCGCCACTGTGGACTTTGAACCGGCGTGATGTCCACAATCCCTTCATGGATTTCCTTAAAATTTCACAGCCTTCCTCGGGGAAACACAGCGTTGAAACACCCCGACACAATCGCAATGATGTAACTCACCATTAAGAATCATCATAGATTTGGAGCGCCGGATTATCCGTCTCGCCGTAACCTCATCTTCCGCAACTCCTCGAGTCATATACGCAAGGTAAGGAATCGCCCAATCCGAATAGCATGTAATGTTGCCACCAACCGAGCCTCCGGATCAGAATAGCCAAATCCGCTTCACCAGGAGCTGGACCGACGGGTTGTGCAAGACGCCCAAAAGACATTAGGCGGGACCGGTTTACGCCGAGAACCCAACCGCTTAAAGCGCTCGCCGCTTCGTTTCTTCCGCGATCCACATGATCCACTTGATAGCCCTTGAAGCAACCTGCGATATTATCCACTTCTCGACGATATGCGCCATGAGGGGGTCCTTAGAGTCCCAAGTGCCGATACTTGCCGAGCCACCAGTCCGAGTCACCAAAGCACTTAACCCGCTTAAGTTCATCTCCTTAGCCATCCGGAGACCATGGAGCAAGGCTTCAGACTCAGCTGCATTATTAGTACAAGGAACATTAAACGGAGAACGAATAAAACTTATCACCGTGGGAAGTTAAACGACTCCAGCCCCGAGCCTTCCAATTGCCTCGATCCGCCAAAATGAATAGTCCAGTATGTGTGATCCGCTTCTCCTCCGTGCTTGTAACTCCGCCCACCATTAATGAAATCAACAAGTGCTTGTGACTTCACCGCCAGGCGCTGTATATACTTTAGCCCATGCGCCCAAGCTCGATGGCCCATTTTGCAATCCGCCACGCCTCCCGGCTCAGATGATATCCCCAAAGGAGCTGAACTAACCACGGTGATAGGGTGCCCTTGGAAATATTGCTTCAGCTTCCGACTGGCCATGAAAACACCATAGACTAGCTTCTGCCAATGCGGATACCTTTGTTTGGACTCAATAAGCACCTCACTTATATAATAAACCGGCCGTTGAACCGGATACTCCTTGCCTGTTTCCTTGCGCTCTACCACAATGGCCACGCTTATCGCCGAGCATTGGCTGCCACATATAACAACAGCGTTCCTTGTCAACCGGAGCCGCAAGAACGGCGGATTGGCCAATTGCCGCTTAGATCCTCAAATGCTTCGTCTGCAGCCGACCTGCATTTAAATTATCTGCCTTCCTCAAAGATCTCGTATAAGGGATGGCTTTTTCTCCGAGGCGATCGATAAACCGCTCAACACAGCGATTCTCGCCCGCCAGACGCTGAACATCATTGATACACTTCGTTTAGCCAAGGAAGTAATAGCTGTAATTTTCTCCGGATTAGCCTCAATTCCTCTCATAGACACCGTAAACCCCAATAACTTGCTTCGCCGAACACCAAAAACACACTTAGCCGGATTAATCATCATCTTATAAATGCGCAAGTTGTCGAAAGTTTCTTCAAATCTTCCACCAAAGGTCTCCTTTTGTCTTGATTTCACCACAATATCATCCACATAAGCATGTACATTGCGCCGATCCGTGTATGTAGGCAATTCAGCACACACCGCTAATAAGTAGCTTGGGCACTTTTGAGCCCAAAAGGCATAGATACATAATGTAAGGCTCCAAAGGGAGTTATAAATGATGTCTTCTCCTGGTCCTTAACGCCATTTTGATCTCGATGATATCCAGAGTACGCATCCAAAAACTTAAACGCCACATCCCGCCGTGGCATCAATAACTGATCAATGCGGGAGGGCAAAAGGATCTGCCGGACAAGCTTTGTTAAGATCTGTAGTCCACACACATACGCCAGTGCCATTTTTCTTAAGGACCAGCACCGGATTAGCAAGCCACTCGATGAAACACCTCAATGATAAAACCAGCCGCCAAAAGCCTCGCTACTTTCTCTCCAATGGCCTTGCGCTTTTCTTCGTTAAACCGCGGAGGAACTGTTTCACCGGTTTATACTTAGGATCCACATTAAGTGTGTGCTCACGAGTTCCTCGGTACACCGCATGTCGATGGCTTCCATGCAAAGATATCCTGTTCTCACGGATGAACTCGATGAGCGCGCTTCCTATTTGGGATCCAGTTGGCACCGACAAAGGAACTGCTTGGACGAATCGCCTGCACGAAGTCAACAAGCTTGGTCTCACCGCCGATTTAAACTTCAGATCCGATTCATGCTCCGTAGTTGGCTTCTTCAAAGGGGTCATATCTGCCGGATCAACATTGTCCTTATAGAACTTCAACTCCTCCGTGGCACGCATCGCCTCGCATAAGCTGCATCGCTTTCCTCACATTCCAAAGCAACTCGGCGGCTTCCATGCACCGTTATCGCCTTTGTAACCCGCATTTTGAGCTGCAAGTAGATATAACAAGGTCGTGCCATGAACTTAGCATAAGCCGCCACCCAAACAAGGCATGATATGGACTCGGATTTTCACCACTTCAAAGGTTAGCTTTTCGACCGAATCGTGCTCGCTCCAAAAGCCACATCCGTGGCTATCTTACCAACAGATAAGCAGATTTGCTCGGTACTACACCATGGAACACCGTATTGGACGGTCTCGAGATCCTTGTCTGTGAGACCCATGCGACGGAAAGTTTCATAGTATAATATATTAATACCGCTTCTCCATCCATAAGCACCTTAGTGAACTTATAGCCCCCACCGAGGGTCTACCACCAATGCCACCTGACCCGGATTATCAACCCGGGGATGGTCCTCTCGCCCATACGATAGGCTGCTCGACCAGCAGAAATACCGCTGCAAGGCCGGTTCAACAGAGTTTATCGCCTGCTTGTGAAGCTTCCGATCCCGCTTGTCCAAACTGGTTGTGAAAACATGATATCGCCCACTATTCAACCGCTTTGGTTGGCTCGATAGCTGATCCGCTGCTTTGCTGCCCCACCCCGATTATTCTCGACTATTGTGATTACCTTGATTAGGCCCTCAACCGAAGCTCCATCCCGACCCGCCCATGGAAACCGGATCCTAAACCTGGTCATACCGAAATCATTGGAGTTTTTGAACTCCCGCATAATATAACAGCTCTTTCCAGAGATGGTTCGATGGGGACTCTTCCGTCCCTGCTTGGGGCAAGGTTGATTCAACAAGTAATTCAAACGGCTTGTATTAGGATTTGGACCCCGATTCGCTTTGCCTCTCGCGCCGCTGGCCTCGCTCCGCGATTAGTGTTGGCTACGAACCGGGTTGCCATCAGCCTTGCGCTTGCCCCCGCTTCCATGACCCGCCGGTTTGTACCGCTGCCCTTGAGTTGCTGTTCTTCTTTCCTTCCTCGCTTCATCATCATCAGCTTCAGATCCTTGGTACCGTCTCGAATCGGCATACTTTACCAAAGCGCCATGAGGGTTCCTATATCATTGCGTAACCGCTTCATACGCCCCAATTTTAATTTCAAAGGCTCAAACCGCAGCTGCCTTTCTAATGTTAAGATCGCCGAGTCAGCGCTGATCCGGTCAAGAGTGCAAAATCTCGCACACACGGCGCACTCCAACGGGTTGTTGACTTCTTCTTCCCGGACGCAAGCCGCCAGGTCTACTATGGACTTGGGCTGCTTACACGCATCCTTGAAGTTCGATAAACCGGCCCGTGAATCGCCCATGAACCGATAGAATTGGGCGGTAAGCTTTTCAACTGGCACGGGCTGTGCCTCCAAAGATCATGGTGAAGTACTTTGCACATGCGGTCTCATCCACATCTAGCATCTCCATGGCCATCTCATAACTTTCAACCCACGCCAGGGGATAGATCTGCGTGTAATTCGCACCTTGCGCGGGCCCTTAAAATCCTTAGGCAGACGCACATTGCGTAAAGCGGGGATTAAACAGGGCACCCCTAAAGCGGATGCGACTCCTGGTCCGGCGAAGGTGGTAGGGCGAACCGGTGTGTGTTGACCTGCATCATCCTGTGCTGCTAACTCGCCTCCTCGCGTGCGGGCCCGATCCACTACCTCCCGAGCATCGCGAATGCCGCCCATCCGGTGATTGCCTCGGCCGCTTCACGGTCCCGCTGCTTGATATGGCCGGTTCATCCATACGCTCGCCAGCTCCGCTTGACGGGCGAGTGAATCCGATCACGATCAGTATGAATACGCCTCGCCGAATCGCAGTCCGAGAAGCTCCTTAACCCGGCGTGTCTCAACCGCCAGGGGAATCTCCTTCGACCGATTGCTTCCAATCGCGGCAGCGGCTGCAACAAGGTTGTCCATAGGATTAGAATAATGACCGGGGCATCTGATCGGCGGAGGAACCACCATGTTCTGCCGCGGAGGCTCCATCAGCGCGGTTGGACCGCTACTCCTGCTCTCCGGTGCCTCGATCCGTTTACCTCCCCGTGCTGGGTGGGTTATCGGGTCCGCCCCGGTCCGAAGAGACTTCTAGGATCAAACTCGATGGCAAAGCGCGATCTATACTTCCGCTTCAACACCTCCCGCGATGCACTCGTCAAGCATGAGTTTGTAAGCTTATGCGTTTAAAGCGCCCGCTCGCGCCATACGCCTTTCTCTCGACGCTAGATCCGCTTTGGCTCGCGGATCTGCTTTTTCACCTTTGCAATTTCTGCATTATGAGCCTCCCGATCCGCCGGGTTGTCCTCCGCCATGAGCGCCGCTAGTGCATCAAACAGATTTGACAGAATCTTGAACGGCGGGCGACCGGCCTCCCCCCTCCGCCGCCGCTTGAACCGAAAGCATCGCTGCTGTGGTTGAAGAGTGGTTCGCTGCTCGCGCATCGCCATAAATACTCCAACCCGTTTAACGGCTTGGGGGTCCGAATATCGCCACCGCCGGAACAGCCCTCGATTATATCGCCTCGCAGCTGGTACAATGACTCGGTCTCTCCGTTGAAGATTCATCGCCGTAATAAATGACGGTCTCACTACCAGAAGTTCAACCGCGCCGATTTCCTCCATGGGTGACTCCAACGAAGACATGCTTCACGGCCGGTTTAACTCGGGCAGGTCGCGCCTGCTGAGCCGCCTCGATAAGGTCGGTGCAGATGTCCACCAGCCCAGCTCCCGATCTTGCCGATGAAAACGTATGCCGCCAAGGGGACCCGTATCCATACTCGATTGAATCGCCTCGACCCCATCCGGCATCGCCGATAGATCCGCCGCGACGACTCTTGGTCATCCGCCCACGATGTAGCCTTCGAGTCCTTTGAGCTTGCCCTCCAAGATCATCAAACCATCGTGCGATAGCCCCACGGTGGGCGCCAACTGTCGTGGATTTGTCACGGCAGATGTCCTAGCGTAAGGACTTAGTCGTGGAGCCATCGCTACGGGTTTACTTGCAGGGCTTAAAGCGGACACAAAGGCACAAGGGTTTTATACTAGTTCGGCCCCTTCGATGAAGGTAAAAGCCTACGTCTAGTTGTGATGGAATTGATGTAGTCTCGATGGCTAGGGAGCAAACAAGCTTCGCCTAGGCTCAAGTTGTGGTTGTCTGTCCTTGAACCGTCGCCGGGTCGTCCCCTTATATACAAGAGTGACGCCCGTCGGTTCATAGAGTCCCAACCGTTCATACTGTATCCCGTTGGTATCTCTCTATTCCTAACTTACAATACAAGTTATACATCAAGCCGGTTTACGGCTACAAGTTCTAAACCGACTATAGGCCTTGGGCCTTTCTCTGCTTATACCACTAATGGAATTAATCCGGCCCAAGCTGGCCGGTTTACACATGGTGGTAATATCCCCAACAGGTGGCATGCCTGGTAACTCCTCCGGAAATACGTCGGGGTAATCCTTCACCACTGGTACTTCCTCCTGAACAACTCCTGATAAGGAAGTCACCTGAGTTCTCCTCGGCGCATGCCAGGATACATACTTGATCCGCTTTCCTTCTGGGGTGGTGAGAAGAATTGATTTACTTGCACAATCGATGTTTCCTTCAAACTTGGATAGCCAATCCATGCCTAGTATCACATCCAAGCCTTGTGACTCCAGAACAATTAGGTCGGTGGGGAAAACATGTCTACCTATGGTTAGTGGCAAATGATAGCATCCCCTACTAACCATATACTCCGGTCCTGGGGAACTTACTAACATAGGTGACTTAAGGGCTACGGTTGGCAGGTTATACTTATCCACAAATCCCCTTGATATGTATGAATGCGATGCACCAGTATCGAAAAGAAAAAGTGTGCTAAATGCATTAATCAAAAACTTACCGGCAACTAAGTCGGGTTGATCCTCAATCTCCTCCGCACTGATGTGGGTTCACCTGACCTTTGGTGAAGGGGCTGGGCTTCTTTGCAGAACCTTCATTGCCATTTCCATTGTTTGCTTTAGGACATTCAGTGGCATAATATCTGGTCTTCTGGCACTTCAAACAGGTGATGTGGCTCAGATTCCTCTTGGCTAGCATTGCGGGGTTGGAACGGTTCTGGCTACTGCTTCCTCCATTACCATTGCCATTCGTGGGGCCACTGTGGTTGTGCGAACTTGCTCCATTGTGCGTATGTCCTCCATGGTTATGGTCTCCATGGTTGTGGTTATGTCCTCCCGAGTATGGGGCATAGCGGGGCTTCTGCTGAGCTCCAGAAGTGTACCTCCCCTGTCCATACTGTCTCTTGTGATTATCAATCTGTTGGTGCTTGCCTTCAATCATGAGGGCCCTGTCTACCAACTCCTGGTAGTTGTTGAATGTTGCCACCATCAACTGCATGCTCAGCTCATCGTTGAGTCCCTCCAGAAACTTTTCCTATTTAGCGGCATCTGTGGCTACATCATCTGGGGCATAACATGCTAACATGCTAAACTCATCCACATACTGGCCCACTATACGCTCTCCTTGGCGCAAGTTGCAAAACTCGCACTTCTTCATGCTCATAGCTCCTGCTGAAACATGGACAGTGTAGAAAGCCTGCTGAAACTGATCCCATGTCACAGTATCAATGGGGTAAGTGGTGGTGAAATTCTCCCACCAAGATGATGCAGGTCCATCAAGCTAATGTGCAAGAAAGAGCACTCTCTCCGCATCTGTGCATCCAGCAGTGGTCAACTCTCTTCCAATCTTGCGGAGCCAATCATCTACAACAATCGGCTCGGTGCTACTAGAGAACACTGGCGGATTCAACCTTAGAGAACAGGCTAGGTGATCAACAGGGGCGGTGGGTTGTTGTTGTTGCCTTGGTTCTGGTTCTGAACTAGTCTCTGCATCAAGGCATTCTGCTACTGGATCAACTGAGCGAGCTCCGGTGGGAATGCAAATCCATTGTCACGTCTCGGAGGCATCTGATGGGTTAGAAGGGGTGAGCGAAACATAATAGAAATGAGGTCTAAGAGAGATTCACTACCCATATGCTCATGAGAAAAACACAATAAATTCAATTCATTCAATAGCACACAAGATCACACAAATGGTCTAACTTATGATTACAAACTCGATCGTTGCTAACTACTTGGAGGAATACTACTAGTTACATGGTGGTCATCTAGAAATTTTCATCAAAGGAAGACTCCATAATATCTGCTCCAGCTTCGTCAACGTAGTCATCTTCACTGTCATCACTTGCATCACTATCCATGTCGGTGTTGTCCAATATGATGTAGTCCTCTGAACGAATCTCCTTGGCTGGTTCTCGCTTGTGATTCTCCACTGGTAGTCCTAACTTCCTCTTCAGGTCTTCATGCTTCCCCAGTAGTACGGCAATCTCTTCCTCGTATCCATCACGTGTAGACTTGAGTTCCTCTTCTAGCTCGTTGTTTCTCTTCATCAGCTTCTTGATCCTCTTCATGTGGATAATTTGTTGATTTTCTTGTCGATGAATATGATCTCCCATCTCCTGAATGTAGGCTGCAATTGATCCATCCCTCCTGGTACGAATCATCTCCCATTCTTCATCTCGGCGGCCACATATCTGATAAATGGTGTTCTCCAGCTCCTTGTGGTACACTTCACATATGCGTCCAAAGGTGATGTGGGCTGCCATGCTCTTTCCTATACTCCAGCTTGGTGCATCCAGGTAGAAATCAACAAGCTCCGTTGTTGGTGCAGATGTCCTCCCAGGTACCCTGACTTTGATCTTCCAGCGCTCCTCTGCCGGTACTGATGTAGAGAAAGTCCCCGTGAAGCTTGGTAGTCCGATGTTCAGGTACTTAGTGACTTCCTTCAAGTGTCGTCCGAAAGGGGTGTCGTCCTCCGGCTGAGTGAACTTGTTCCTAGGGTCCGCCATATGTATAGTAGAAATAGAGGAGAATTAGAAATGATCAGCGAAGAGAAATCCTATGGCTTATTCTAGTGGTCGCGTCTTACAGTCAGTGTGTGCTCTAAAACCATCTTGTAGCGACCCGACCTCAGACGGTAAAGCCTATGTGCATCAATGTCATCCCTGGATCGGTAGTGCTGACATGCACAGTACTTGAGGAATTATAACAGAGTTTGATCACACACTTATTACATCGAGTCCTCATAAAGAGTATGATTACATAAAAATATCATGGCTAAAGGCCATCTAAAATAAATAACTGCGGAAGCTTCGAAGGTAAATGAGTCCATCGACTCCAACGGCATAGCTGAGTGCAAAACAACGACCTATCACACCTTATTTGTCGTCTGAGTAGTTTGCAACATGAGACGTTGTAGCCATGTAGGTCAGCACATTGAATATGCTAGCAGAGTTACACTGTAAAGGAATGAAATGCAAGAACTATATCTACATGCAATATTTGGCTGGTGGAGGCTGTAAGTTTATGATTTTTCATAAAGCTAGTTTTTCCCTACAACAAAGGAATGCATTTATTTAACTACTCCCAAGTTGCCCAATATTTGGGAAGGTAACCCCAACTCAAATCCCAATTAAAAATATCATCATTAAACCCAATAAATTCATTAAGTAAAGTGATGAGATAACATCAATAGATTCAAGTACTAGATACTCAAGATGTCCATAACCGGGAACACGGCTAACCATGATTAGTTTATACACTCTGCAGAGGTTTGCGCACTTTTCCCCACAAGACTCGACCACATCCATGATCGGATGATCAAGACATAGTATTTATGAAGCATTAACTCTCTACTTAGGGCGGACCTTACACCAACTTTCCCCTACATCTGCTAGTCCAGCTCTTCAAGAGCTCACGCAACTTACTCAACTATGCTAGAGCCCATAATGGCTTGTGGCTGCACACGGAAGATCCTAGCATGAATAATCTTATGATCCCTTTGAGCCTTGGTGGTGAACCATAGGAAAAATCACATGGGTACTCCGGGATTTCCCAAAAATAGGCAACCCTGGGTTCCCCAGGTGCCTCAACCAATCCACCCAGATGTATATTAAAGTTGCCACCTTAATGTTATCCATGATTAAATAACTCTCAAACTTCCATGTGTAAATCACGATCCAATCCCCATCTACGAGCATGGCTAAGCAATAGATAAGCATAACGTATATTCCCAGGGTGATCAAAAGGTATTAGGTTCCTACCTCAAGCACTACAACCAAACCACATGTTCCCAGTCCTACTCATGCAAATGTTTGAGGGGAAATACTAATGCATAGTAAAAACTGGGTATAAAAGAGTATGATCAAAGTGTAACTTGCCTTGCTGACAATCTGCAAACTCTAGAGATTCATAGTAACAAGCTTCGCACTCCGGGTAATCTA
This sequence comes from Aegilops speltoides, assembly GCA_021437245.1. Taxonomy (NCBI): domain Eukaryota; kingdom Viridiplantae; phylum Streptophyta; class Magnoliopsida; order Poales; family Poaceae; genus Aegilops; species Aegilops speltoides. The sequence continues at coordinate 371,984,183 of CM038147.1, read as the reverse complement.
GTGTAGACAAACAGTAGCATACATAAGCAATCACTCAAATGAAACAACGAGAAAACCGAGAAAAAAATCCAAATCGAACACGAAGCAAGCAAACGGCTTAGACTAATAAAAGTAAAGCCCAACAACATTAATATCCTGTGAATTAGATCTTAACAATAGGTACATGTGATTAGCTACTATTTGCAAAAAGAAATAACTCAAACGGAGAAATGAAACTCCAAATACGAACGAAACAAGATCATTCACTAATCTGATCTAAACTCAAGTTTTACAGTACCAAAATCATGTTCAAGTTGGTTAACTGGAAAGAACAAAATGATACGAAGATTTAGGAACTGGTTTCATCTAATTTGGATAAACAAATAAAGAGTTAGGCTAATTTTAAGATCAGGGGCTAAATCGTGAGAAAACTATTCGCGGATAGGTCCCTAACCGAAAATAAACAAAAAAGAAAAATACTACAACACGAACGTTTGCTAACAGAACTTATACAACGAAAACCGAGAAAATACGATGAAAACCGTCCATTAAAACGAACGAACGTTTGTTAATTACGAAAACCCTAAAGAAAAACCGATCTAATCTATCAAACCGAAATAAACCAGAGATAAACCAAGAACCGACCGGTTCTTATCGGTTCGACAGCGTCTGTCGGTGTACTAAGATAGGGGTACCTTAGTACCCCAACTTGTGCACGGGCGGCTGCAGCTTCCCGCGGCAGGGTTTACCACGTGCTTGCCGGAGACCCTCCTGCTCCACGTCAATCCATTCAAGAACAAAGTATACAAGACAGAAGATCAAGACCCCGGCAAGCGGAGCTTGCCGGGAAGGCCGTTCCAGGCTCAAGGTTGCATCACTCACGCAAGACCCTGGCGAGAGGAGCTCGCCGGGAAGACTAGAAGATTACGTCATAGAAGACACGCCTCGGCGCTATATGCGTCCCAGCGAGGGCCCGGAAGCGACAAGTTACAGAGTCCGCAAGCTCCTGCCCCGCAAGATCAAGACCCCGCAAGGTGCTTACCGAAAGTTGCGCCAGGTGTGCTCAAGCCCAGCCATCGGCCCACGCCACCCCGGGCCTTTCCAGGACGCTGTGGCGGATGGCTGTGCAGCTTGGGGGACACGGTGGCACTTCACGGTGGTGGATCCATCGCCGCGGGCACGGAGACGCACGGCGGGAGCTTTGGGGTCGACGGCGACGGCATTAAATGCTCTTGTCCCCATCGCCAAAGTAGGTGGCGGCCATCGCTCACGACCGTAGCTCCACTGCTCCTCAAGACTGCTCCAACTACCACCTCTTTTACATTTTTACCCTCTCTCCTACGCTGACACTGCCGGTGACCCTTTGCACTATAAAAGGAGGCCCATGCACAACGTAGAAGGGGTTCGATCGGTTAGAGACACTTGGGGTTCGGCCGGTTCGGGTTCTAAACCTTTGCAACTCTCACGCTCAGGGCAGCAGCTACTGTAGCTCTTCAAGCTCCCGAGCTCAATACACACAAAGCAGCAGAGGAGTTTTATCTCCCGAGAGCTCCGGCTGGGTAAAAGCCGCCGCGTGCCTCGCCTCGATCTGCTCTCAGGCTCCCTCCGCCTCGCATCAAGACAGACAAGGGCCCCTGCCCCATAGGTGCTCGCAAGGCGGGCAGCCCTCCGCCCGACATCCGTGGCGCGCCAGTAGGGGCGCCGAGGTTGTGCGGACCTGATCCGGCGCCAAGCTGCGCGTTTCTTCATCAACCTCTCCATCTTCATCGACAATTGCGCCATGGCCCCAAGAAGAAGGCTTCGGGTTGCAGGCCCGCTCTGCGTTTTTCCGCCGCCACCGGAGCCAACGGGGGCGGGAGACGCCGTCGAAGGGTGGTCGCCGGCGAGACACTCGCGCGCCACCGCATCCAAGGATCGGACGGATGGCCGCGCCGCCACAAAGGGACATACCGCCCACCTCAAAGACACGACAACCCAGCAGCGCCATTCCACGGGTGGTGGTATCCGCATGCCGGGCAGAACACACCGGAGGCTCGCGGGATGCTTCGACCACCGTCCGCCACAAGCAAAGCGAAGGCGCCGGGGTGATCTTGCTCTTCTAACGCTGTTAGAGTCCGGCATATCCCGCCTCGCATCGCCGCTTCCGCCCCTCCACTCCGGCAGAAGCGCCATAAGGGCGCAATCTCTCGACTTCTCCAGCGGCGGACAAGGCCAAGACTGGAGGGCTACCATCCAGAGCTCGGTCGCCGCCAACAACGACCGACAGCGGCGGCGACCTCGCTGCCGCGCAAGCTGAGAAGGCGAAGGCCGATGGCGATAAGAGCGCCGGGTGCGACCATCACAGATTCCCGCCGGAAGCGAAGACGCCACCTCGCCGAGTTACGCCGACGACGGCTCCACGGCATCGCCGGATCCGCGGACTCGCGGGATCAACGCCAGTCCTCGACGATCGGAGACAAGAAGACGCCGACCAGACCGAGCGCCGCCGAGAAGCTCGGGCGACAATCAGACCAGAGAGCTGGGAACACTGTTGACGCGCGCGCGCCCGGTGAACCAGGCGACTTGCCGTACGCAGCGGGCTGCCCTGCGTTCACCCGCGAGCTGCGGGCGCGCCCAAAGGCTCCAGCATGAAGAATTTCAAGCCCGACGCATCGGAGAAGTACGACGGCCGACGCACCCTCGGAGTTCCTCGGTGTCTACACCATCGCGTGCAAAGGCCGGGCGCGACGAGAAGATTCTCGGCGAACCATTTCGCAGGCTTAAGCCGAACGCTCGCTTGGCTTATGCAATTGCGGAAGGCTCCATTTCTTCTTGGGCAGATCTTTGCCATCAGTTTGTTGGCGCCTTCACCGTGGCCACAAACCCCACGGCCAGAGAGCGATTCCACATTTTGGCCCGTATGAAGGAGAATCCTCGCAAGTATATCCAACGCTTCACCGTGTGCAAAGACAACATCCTCGATGTCCACCTCGCCGCGGTTATCGCGCGCTCCACCGTAACGTCGCGAACCGCCGCATGCATGAAGAAATGGCGATGACCAAGATTCGATGTCGTGAGCTCTATGCTCGCTGATAAGACGACGTATGAAGAGGGGAGGAGACTCCCCGAGGAGGATACTGGCGCAGGAGGAAGCGACACCGACGACGACGCCCCGGCAAAGAAGCGTCGGCGGCGGAACAACCGAAAGAGGAACAGGGAAGAGGTGCTTGCCGTCGAGAAGTCCGGCAAGGAGGCTCCCGCCAAGCAAACACAGGCTTGCGGCTCCGGCAAGGAGCCCGCCCCTGTAGCGGCAGCCGACAAGCAGGGCGGCTCCGACAAGCAGTACTGCAAGGTCCACCGCACCAAGGGCCACGATCTCTACAACTGCAAGAGCGTCGACTATCTCGTCGAGCAGCAAAAGGCTGAGTACGAGAGACGCGACAGGGAGAAGGCCAAAGGTGGCGGCGGAGAACCGAGCAAGAAGCGGCCCTTCAATGGCCGGGGAGGATACCGCGGCAAGGCCAAGCAGCAGCGAGGTGATCGACCCCCCCGGGGCCGCGACAAGGATGAAGAAGACGACGACGAGAACATGGAGGATGAGGATAACAGCGAGCAGGAGTTCCAGAAGGCCACGGAGGTCCTGTGCGTTGACGGTGGCGCCTCTCTGCACACCTCCCACCGCCAGCTCAAGCAGTGGGTGCGCGAGGTGAATGCAGCAGAGCCGCCCGTGGAGTCGCGCAGGCTCCTCAAATGGTCCAGCACGCCCATCATTTTCGATCTTGAGGATCACCCTGACCGCACCACCGCGGTCGGGTGCTTGCCGATGCTGGTCTCTCCCACCATCCGCAACCTCAAGGTCACTAAAATGTTGGTTGACGGCGGGGCCGGGCTGAATTTGATCTCCTCTGCTGTAATCAAGAAACTCCAAATTCCAGACGGCGAGCTCGAAGAGACCGGTTCTTTCCAAGGAATCAACCCGGGACGGAGCAAGCCCAAAGGAAAGATCACTCTGCCGGTGACCTTTGGCGGGGAGCTCAACTTCAGGACTGAGCGTATCACTTTCGACGTCGCTGATATTCCGTTGCCATACAATGGAATACTCGGCCGTCCTGCCCTCGCCAAGTTCATGGCAGCTTCTCATTATGCTTACAACGTTCTCAAGATGCCGGGCCGATAAGCGCCATCACCGTCCACGGCGACAAGAAGGATGCGCTTATCTGCGCCGACAAGATCTACCGGATGTGGCAGCTGCGCCGAGAAGGATACACTTGCCGCTGAAGCTCCCGGGGAAGAAGACGAAGACCAAGTCCGCAGTGCTCCGGGCCCACTCCGCAACCGCACCTCTTCGAGTGCTGCGCTGCCGCCGAGGACGCCCCGCCGAGCTCCACCGCAAGAGTAAAAGGGAATGGCCGCCCGCCAGCAATCAAGAAGGTGTCCGCCAAGGAGGACGGCACCGGTGGTACCTTCACCATCGCCCACGCTTGACAAAGAATAGGAAAGCGCGCTGCGTTTTCTTCCTGCGGCGAATGTCGATGTGTTTGCATGGCAACCATCCGACATCCCCGTGTTCCTGTGAAGGTGATTGAGCACAAGCTTGCCGCTTGCCCTCATGCGCGGCCCATCAAGCAAAAAGTAAGGAAGCAAGCCGTGGAGCGCCAAGAATTCATCAGCGAAGAAATCAAGAAGCTAGAGGCAGCGGGATTAGTTAGAGGTGTGATCCATCCGACGTGGTTAGCAAATCCAGTTGTCGTGCGTAAGGCCAATGGGAAGTGGAGACTGTGTATAGACTTCACCGATGTCAATAAAGCATGTCCCAAGGATCCATTTCCCTTGCCGCGCATTGACCAGATCGTTGACTCCACTGCCGGATGTGAGCTACTCTGCTTTCTTGATGCATACTCAGGCTATCACCAGATCTTTATGGCCAAAGAGGATGAAGAGAAGACTGCATTTATCACTCCATGTGGCACTTATTGCTTCATACGCATGCCATTTGGACTGAAGAATGCAGGGTCAACATTTGCAAGGGTAGTGTATACTGCTTTTGAGCCACAGATCCACAGAAATGTAGAGGCTTACATGGATGATATCGTGGTGAAGAGCAAGAGCAAGGATACGCTGATTCAGGATTTGGAAGAGACATTTCAGAACATGCGCAAGATCCAGCTTAAGTTGAACCCCGAGAAGTGCGTTTTGGAGTCCCTCCGCAAGCTTCTCGGTTCTTTGTGTCACAGAGGGGATTGAAGCCAACCCCGACAAGATTAAAGCCATTGAGCGATCAAGCCCGAAGCGAGTCAAGGATGTCAAGGCTTGCAGGTTGTGTGGCTGCCCTCGGAGGGTTCATTTCGAGTCTGCAGAACGCGCCTACCTTTCTTCAAAGTCTTGAAGAAGGCAGGTCCCATGAAGTGGACTCATGAAGCGGAGGCAGCGCTGCAAGATTTGAACGGTACCTATCCTCCACTCCAATACTTGTCGCACCTAGACCACAGGAGAAGTTGTTGTTGTACCTAGCAGAACCAACCAGTGGTTAGTGCTGCGTTAGTAGCGGAGAGGGAGTCCGACGAGGAGACCACACCCCGGCAAGTTTAACCCAGCGACAAGGGGGGCTGCTCCGCAAGCTCGCCCCGACAAGGACAACTCACAGGAGCAGGATGAGGTGCGGAAGAAGATGGTGCAGCGCCCAGTTTATTTTGTAAGTTCCTTCTCCAGGGGCTAGATCAAGATACTCGTGTGCAAAAGTTGCTTTTCGCCTCCTCATGGCCTCGAGAAAGCTGCGCCATTACTTCCGTGCACACGAGATAACAATGGTCACTGCTTTCACCAAGAGGATATTGCACAATCCGTAAGCAACAGTGCAGGATCGCTGAGTGGGCACTTGAGCTGTCGAGCTTTGACTCAAGTTTGAAAGTACTTCAACCATACAGAGCCGAGCTTTGGCAGAATTCATAGCGAATGGACCCCAACGCCCGATGAAGAAGTCCAAGAAACAAGTACACCCGCATAAGAAGCAACAAGTGAATGGGTAATGTACTTTGATGGTGCCTTCTCAAGCAAAGGCGCCGGTGCCAAGCGTGGTACTCATCGCGCCCACCGGAGAGCACCTCAAGTATGTTATCCAGATGCACTTCCCAAGGAGCAAGCGACAAACAACACCGCTGAATATGAAGGTTTGCTCGCGGCCTCGTGGATTGCGGCCGAGCTTGGGATCAAGAAGCTGATTGTGCGGGAGATTCTCGCTTGGTGGTCCGCAAGTTAACAAGAGCTATCGAGCCCCTTGATGGAAGCTTATGTCGATGAAGTGAGGAAGCTTGAGGAGCACTTTGAAGGTTTGCAGATGGAGCACGTTCCAAGAGCTCAGAATGAAATTGCAGATGGCCTTTCAAAGTGTGCTGCGATGAAGTTACCTGTGGAACCGGGGACCTTCTTGCTCAAGCTAACTCAACCATCCGTGACACCATCAATTGGGCAGTCCAAGAAAAGAAAGTTGGTCTTCGGCGACTACTTGCCGGCTGGTCTCCCTGAGGCCGCCGCCAAGGTCCCCAAGATCAACGGCCAGAACGCTGAGGAACAGTTTGCTCCTGCAGATCCTCGGACCTATACAGTTGAAGCAAGTGTTCCCGACAAGCCTCGCCCCGGCGAACTTGCCGGGGGACCTTCAGCTCCGGCAAGGCCAGAGGTTCTTGCCGTAGAAACCGAGGTTCCCGCAGCGGCCCTCATGCCTTTAGTCCTTGCCGTCGAGCCCCAAGCTTCGGCATGGGCGCAGCAGATCGTCCGTTTTCTGCAAACTGGAGAACTTCCCGACGACCCAGAAGAAATGGAAAAGATAACCAGCAAATAAGTATGTACCAGTTGTGGATAACGAGCTGTACAGTAAGAAGACTCAATGGTGTCAGTTGAAGTGCATTTCCGTGAAGATGGATGAAGCTGTTGGCAGAGATACACGGAGGCATATGTGGCCACCACATTGGCGAAGGGCGCTTGCCGAAAGCTTTCCGGCAAGGGTTCTTTTGGCAAGAAGCCTCCAAGATGCAACGCACTAGTAACCAAGTGTGAAGCGTGCGGCCCATGCAAAGCGATTCATCAGCCAGCTCAAGCTCTCCAAACAATCCCTTTGTCCTGCCCTTCTCGGTCCGGGGCTCGATATCCTCGGCCCTTTCCCCATGTTGTCGGGGCTTTGAGTACTTGTACGTAGTAATCGACAAGTTCACAAAGTGGCCAAGTGGAGCCAGAAGAAAGGTGACAAAGACAATCAGCGGTCAAGTTCTTCAGTCGATTGTGTGCCGCTTCGATCCCTAACAGATTATCACCGACAACGGTACACAATTCACTAGTCGCACCTTCAGCAAGACGCCCAAGATCTTGGCACCAAGGTCTGTTAAGCTTCGCTGCTCACCCGAGGAGCAACGGTTAAGCGGAGAGGGCTAATGCTCAAGGGCTGCGCGACTCAAGACAAGAACTTTCGACAGCTGCACAAGTGCGGAAGAAATTGATAGAGGAGCGCCGGCTCTTTGGTCAATCGAACGACACCAAATCGAGCCACCGGACGTACACCTTTTGCTCTAGTCTATGGAGCGAAGCAGTTCTCCCCATGGAACTCAGATACGGATCTCCTCGAGTGCTCGCTATGATGAGCTCGAGCAAGAGCAATCGCGCAAGATGACGATTGCTCCTTGAGGAGGGACGCCTCTAGGCTGTCAGACGAGCTGCTCGATACCAGAAGCCTTGCGCCGCTACCATAGCCGCAAGGTCAAAGCCAGAGTCTCGAGGAAGGCGACCTTGTTCTTCGGCGTGTTCAGTCCGCCAAGAATTCCAACAAGTTGACGCCTTGAAGTGGGAAGGCCCTTATCGGGTGAGACAAGTCACGAGGCCCGGCGCTGTCCGCCGAGACCGAAGAAGGCCTACCAAAGGAGCAACTCCGGAACATAGAGCATCTTCGCAAGTTTCACCCATAAGGCGCGGTTGCCGTGATCCGCTCCGGCAACCACCTTTTGTACAGGCTTTGCCGCTGTTGCATGTAACCCCTTGTACAAAGCCGGGCGCAGACCCCGTGCACCAGTAAAGTTTCTGTGTTTTGCGCTAGTTGCCTTTTCCCATGCCTTTCTTTGCTATTTGCATGTGTTATCCGGCATCTCTTGTGTGACACACATATCCGGTAAGCAAAAGCACGCCGAAAGGCCATATGCTTGTTTCCCTCTTTCCTTTCCTTGCTTTTTAAGCAGAAGGAACGTTCCTCGCGCACAAGTTTGCCGGGGGGGAAGGAAGTGGAGGATGAACCAAGTGCTGTTCAAGAAAGAGAAGCTTGCCGGATCACGAAAGCTAAGTTATTGGAATTTGAGCAGTTCAAAATTTTAAGTTGCCTTCCTTGAACGATCACACTTTGTATGGAAAACCTGTGCTCGGAGGAACCTACCCGTGGATAGCCGCGCCCTTATCTTGTTTTTGAGCACGCTCAATGATTTAAGTGAGCTGCGACAAGTGTCGCGCCCTTGTTTCGTTTCGAGTCCGCCGGCAAGCCAAGTCGCGTTATGACTAGCCGCGCAAGGTTGCTTGCCGGTAAGACTCGCCAGCCGGGCTGCTTCGAAGTTCAAAGACTTTCGGCGCTCGTGGCAAGGGCCCCTTGCTGGCAAGTTCCTAGAAGCGTAGGGTTGAAGCATGCAAAGTTGAGGATCCGAACAAGGGAGATAACACTGCACCTATTAATCAAAATAAAGATAATATCCTACAAAGGAATAACTTGTCGCGATGACTAATGAGTTCATAACGCCCTGTGCTGCAACAAAAAGAGATAAAGATACAGGAGGCCTAGTCTACGCGGTCGCCCTCCACCCTGGGGATCTTGTTCACTTTGGCAATGATGTGGGCGACCTGCTCCTTCAGAGCCTCCATGTTCGCGTCGGCCGGCAAGCTGCGAAGAACGTTGGTGAGGTTTATGCCGGGGTTGCGGTATACGATCTTCGTCAGCACGCGTTCCATGGTTCCCGTGCACAGCCGGCGGGTCTCCTCGGCGAGTTGCGCAGGGATCTTCTTCCACAGATTTGCAAGGGCCGGCGCGATCCCCCTGAAGAAGAGGCTGAGCTTGGCGCTGTGACCGAGATTTGGATCCGGGGAGTAGATGAGATGCTCCAGCTTCAGCGCCAGCAGCTCCTGATCAATGTCGGACGCAGAAGACACCAAGTCCTCGGTCCATAACTCGACGGTACGGCGGAACTGCTCGGCTGCTTTGTTGACGCTGTCCACCAAGGTTCGCTCCTCGCGGAGCTCTTCCTTTAACTTGGTCTCCCGATCCCGGGCGGCGTCAAGCGAATCCCATAGCGTGGAGACTGTCAGCTCAAGATCTTTGATGGAGTCATTGGCGGCCTTCAACTCGTCGTTTTTCTTGGAAAGACGCACCTGGAGTTCTGAGTTGGCTTGGGCGTCCTTCTCGCGCTCCGTGATGAGCGCGGCAATCTTCTCCACGTTCGCCTTCAGCAACTCCTCCAGCTTTGCGACCTTGGCGGCAAGCTCTTCCTTGGCGGACTCCGCGGCAGCTGCGGCAGTTTTCGCCTCCTTCAGTTCCCCGCCAAGGGCCTGCTCCCGAGCGGCAAGGTCTTCTTCGTAGGAGTCGAGGTTGACCTTCCGCTGGGCGAGTTCTCCTTCTCGCCGGGACAGCTCCACTCCGGCGAGCCGCTGCTGCTCTTCGGCCTCGGCCTTCTCCAGCAACCACTCCTGATACTCCCCGGTGAGCTGCTCACGCCTCTCCGCCACCTCGCGGAGGGCAGCCTGGTTGGCAGCGCTGAGCTCCGCCGCACGCTTCTCCATCTCCTCGGCGGCCTTGGCGGCAAGGGCTTCCGAAGCGAAGCTACCGCCTGGCCCGATAAAGGGCCAGGAGCTGGTGAAGCAGCCTCCTCCTCGGGCCCGCTGCTCTGCCGGGCCTCGACGATCTTCAAACCCAGCGGAGGCGAGGACTTCTTCACAAAGGCCTCGCCCCGCTGGAGCTCAGGATTAAGAGCCCCACGGCACTGGATGAAGACGCCGCTGGGGGCTTTCAAGTAGTAGCCGGGCTGCTCCTCTCCGCGGAGGGATCGGCGACGGGCGCAGACTTGATGCTCCCGCCGCCTCCGGGCGGCGGTGCGTCGCCGCCCCTCCCGGCCGCTGCATCCGCAGCCGGGCGGCCTCTCGCGCATAGGGCCCGACGGCTCCCGCCGTGTCCTCGGCGACAGGCGCTGCCGCCGCTTGCGCCGCCTCCTCAATGACGGTGACTTCTGTCTCCATCTGCTCGGGGGGAGGGGGATCTAGAAGAAGAAGAAAAAGCAAAGAAATTCAAGCAAATATCCAAAAAGGGACAACACCAAGAAAACAAGTTGCAGAACCTACCTTGGCGGACGTCGTCAGTGGCGGGCTCCCTCGGCGGAGTGGCCACCCTCGCCGGGCTGCTCACCCTCGGCGGAGTACCCGCCCTTGGCGGAGTACTCCCCCTTGCCGGGGAATTCGACCTTGGCGGGGACGGCGGGGCCTGCGGCCCCTCGGGGGCGACCTCCGGACGCTCCTGCCGCTATGGCTCCATCTCTGCACAAGTCAAGACAAAAACATCAAGGCATTAGTACAAGACCAAAATCTTCAAACGCGCCCGGCAAGTGAGAGTGCGGAACCCGGACTTACGCTGGGGGCTGCGCTGGGGGCTGCTCCTCGGAACAGCTCTCGGGTCCGGCAAGCTTGGCTCCGGCACGTCCCCGCTTGCCGCGGCGGGCGAGTCGCCCGCGATTTCGGCTGCGGGCACCTTGGCCCTCTTCGCGCGCTGAGTCAAGGTCCTGGAATCAACGCGAGAAGCAAGATTAGCATCAACAATGATCAAGGCGAAATTGGAAAAGATAAAGATATCGGATACTTACTCCTGTTCCTCTTCGTCGTCCTCGCTCAAGACGGAGAAGTCATACTCTGCCTGGGGCACGTCGGCGTGGGGAACGGGAGGCGAATATTTCCTCGGGCGCTTGGCGGTCCTCGGGGCTGGGGGCTGCAAAGACCCAGCCCCTGTGGCAGCCGGGGCCCGAGAAGTGGGCGGAGCCGCCGCCCCGCTCCGAGAAGACCCTGCCCTTGGCGCCCGACCTGCGGGCGCCTCGCTGTGGCTCGCGACGGGCCGCTTCGCCAGTAGCTGGTGCGCCCGGTCGCCCTCGGCGCAACAGCTTTCCGGGAAGCTTGCGCTGCCCGGCGAGCTGGTTGTTGCCGGGGCCTGCGCCGCCTCCGCTGCCGCTTTGCGGCGCGCTTGATGGAGAACGCGTAGGGCTTGCCCGGGGCGGGGAGGTCTCCGATGACGAGGAGAGGTCGTCGGCGTAAAGATCCGTGGACCCGCCGGCGTCCTCGGCGGCCTCGGCGTCCTCGGCGGCCTCGGCGTCCTCCTCCTCCCCCTCCCCGACTGGCTCGCTGGGCCCAGCGTCCTCCGCTGCAGCCTCTTTCCTTCTGGCGCCTCTGCTCCCTCCGGCAGCGCCACCTCTTGCCGCGGCCTCGGTCGCGATTCCGGGGATCCCGGAGTGCCTCAATGAGGTGACCCCGGCGAGCGCGTCGGGAGGAAGCCGCAGTAGTCTGCAGATCTCCGCCTCCTCCGCTCGGCCGGACGCTTCCGCAGCCTCCGCCTCCTCGGGCGTGCAACCGAACTTTCCTGCCGCTGCGGCTGCAGCGGCCTCTTCAGCCCGAGAAGCTATGTATGCAAGCTCCTGGTCGGTGGTGTCCCGCGTGTGCTCCTTGATGTCATCCTTGTTCTTCGCCACCTCCACTAGGTTGTCGAAGAGGTTGAGGACGTCTGATGGACTGGGCGGAATCCACGAGCGTTCCACGCCGTGCGAATCACACGCGGGCATCATGGCGCAAAGACTATCCCGGGCTGTGCTGTTGCAGAGGGGCACCACTCCCCGGGGAGGTCTGAACCACTCTGGATGGGTCGGGTCATATTTGAAGAGTTCCCGGATCATCCCCCTCAGCTCCAGCGTCGTGAAGTTGAAGTTCAGCCCGGGGCGCAGCCTCATTATATCCCCTGCGCCGCCGTACTCCCAGGCCGGCCTTTTCCTGTCCTGGAGAGGGGCAATGCGGCGGCGGAGGAAATCTGCGCCTACTTCTGCAACGGACAGCCCTGCAGACCGGAGACAAAGAATCCGGATGAGGGCGACGTCGAGCTTGATATCGTCCGAATCCAGCTCGCTCCAGTCTCTGCCGCGCACGATGGGCGTTGTGCGCGGCGCGGTGAAGGGCTGTGGCTCGTCCTCAACGATCCAGCACCAATCTGCGCCACTCTTCCCACTTGCCGCGGAGCTCCCCCGGCAAGTACGACTCCTTCAAATTCAGACGGAAAACCCAAGAAATTCCTCCGGAGAGGGGGGCGCCGGCCTCTGCTCTAGGAGTAAAGAAGTGCCTAAACAGCGCCACATTTGGCTGAATTCCTATGAAGTTTTTGCACATATGTGCGAAAACCGCCATTGTGAGGATGGCGTTGGGGGTGAAGTCAAGAAGGTGGAAGCCGTATGTGTTCATGATGTCGCAGAAGAAATCAGAAAAAGGGGGGCAAAGGCCGCAATGAAAGAAAGCTGCGAAGAAATAGTACCCACCAGGGTAGTTGTCCTTGGTGGCGGCCGGATGAGCTCTGGTCCGAGGATGCGCATTGGTCTTCTTGGCCCAGAACAAGTAATATTTGTTCCAGAGTTCCCGCACGCCAAGCCGCGGCGTGAAGACGACGTTCTGCTTCCGCAGCAAGGCCAGCTTCGCCGCTTGCTCGGATTTCTCCTTCTTGGTCTTCTCCGCCTTCCCCTTTCCGGTCTTCGGGGCCATGGCGGAGGCGGCGAGGGAAGGAGGACGAAGAGTCCGGCGGCACCGCGGACGCAAGGGACGGCGGAGGAGATGTGGAGGCGGAGCGCAAAGGGGATCTCTGGAGGAGGAAGAAGATGCAATGAAGGCGAAGGAGGGGAACCGTCCCTGCCTCCTCTGCTTTTATGGGGAAGTGGGGGGCGTTCCGCTCTTTCCATTGAAAGAACGTGGGCACGTCCCATCCCACGACGCCGCAATCGACGCGTGCCGTTGCAGGGGGATGTGGCAAATGCGGAAGTGGATTCGGCGCACCGTGGGCCGCGTGTGCCCGCGCACTGTTTTGGGCCTGGCCCAACAGCGCTCGGCATCGTGTGTGGCCCAGGCCCGGGGGCTCCTATCGGTGTACTAAGATAGGGGTACCTTAGTACCCCAACTTGTGCACGGGCGGCTGCAGCTTCCCGCGGCAGGGTTTACCACGTGCTTGCCGGAGACCCTCCTGCTCCACGTCAATCCATTCAAGAACAAAGTATACAAGATGAAGATCAAGACCCGCAAGCGGAGCTTGCCGGGAAGGCCGTTCCAGGCTCAAGGTTGCATCACTCACGCAAGACCCTGGCGAGAGGAGCTCGCCGGGAAGACTAGAAGATTACGTCATAGAAGACACGCCTCGGCGCTATATGCGTCCCAGCGAGGGCCCGGGAAGCGACAAGTTACAGAGCCCGGCAAGCTCCCGGGCCCGGCAAGATCAAGACCCCGGCAAGGTGCTTACCGGGAAAGTTGCGCTGTGTGCTCAAGGCTCCAGCTCATCGCCCACGCCACCACAGGGCCTTCCAGGACGCGTGACCTTCCGCTTTGTAACTCTCACGCCAGGCAGCAGCTACTGTAGCTCTTCAAGCTCCCGAGCTCAATACACACAAAGCAGCAGTAGGAGTTTTATCTCTCGGAGAGCTCCGGCTGGGTAAAGCCGCCAGCGTGCCTCGCCTCGATCTGCTCTCTGTGCTCCCTCCGCCCTCGTACCGCACAGACAAGGGGCCCCGGCCCCATAGGTGCTCGCGGCGGGCAGCCCTCCGCCCCGACAGCGTCGGTCAACGGCAGCGGTGGATGGTGGCTCCGGAGGCAGCACGGGCGTCGGCGGGGTGCGGCGGCAACGCAGCAGTAGCAGCGTGGGGCGGCGGCGTGCGGTGGCGCGGCGGAGGCGGGATGGAGCGGCGACGGCACTCTAGATCGGCGGCGGCGGCTGTGGCTTGGGGTGGCGAGAGGCGGTGGGGCGGCTCGGCTTTTAAAACCCACGGGGGGAGTGCGGCTTGCAGGAGGGGGCGCGGTAAGGCGGCGGCGGGGCGTAGCCGAGACGGACTCGGCAGCGTGCGGCGGCGGGATTCGTCCCGCGCTCGAGGATGAGGCGGACAGCGCACTGGGCCGGCTGGGCTTCGGCCGAGTTGGTCAGAAATTTTTTTTAAAACAATTTCGCCGCGAAGGAAAATCCTAAATAAATATAAAAAATTCTAAAAATTCCAGAAAGAATTTTCACCGTCCAAACCTAATATTTAGGACAAGATGTATATTTTTGTGGACTAAGATGAAATTTTCAAAAATACAATATTTTCTAATTCAAATAATATAGCAAATAAAACGATAATTTGATTTTAAAATCCTTTCTCCAATATTTCTCTCAGGTTGAAGCAGTCATATTATCTTCTCTCTTTTATTTTTAATACTGGAAATAATTGGAGAGAAAATAGTAAAATCAAATTGATCCTTTCTTCAAATTTGAAATAAATTCAAATATGAATTGTGTGAAACCTCCAACTCTCTTCTTGGGTCCTTGAGTTGCTTAAGATTTCTAGGATCTCAACAAAATGCAAAAATAATTATGATATGCATATGATGATCTATGTATAACATCCAAATTGAAAATTGGGATGTTACAATTACCCTGCCTTCCTAAGTAAATTTGCATGTACCATCTCTAAAACCTTCAAATAAATATCCTTTTTGTGTGCCTGGATTGTTCATGGAACGACAGGAGGTAGTCGGTATCTTCCATGCTAAGCGTATTATTCTTAGGTCGAGTGTTTATTCACTCGCCATCGCATGAGAAAAGGGTGGTAATAGGGATGCCCAGTCCCAAACTACAAAAAGAACTGAGCTTTCAAATAATCAAACAAAAACTCCCAATGGAGTCATAACCTCTAGTTTTCCGCTTGGGAACCGCCACTAGCGTGCTTAGTATGGAGTATATAGATAACTAATAGTCGTGAAGTAAATTAGAAAGGTGCATGTCTCAAGATATCATTTACCTCTGTGTTAAAACTTGAGCTCTAGCACCTCTGCAAATCACTGCTTCCCTCTGCGAAGGGACTTTCTATCTACTTTTATGTTGTGTAATCACCTTCTAAAATAAGCACCAGAACCTGAGAGCAATGCCGTCATGCTAATGCATTGTGTGTAGGTAAAGTTGGGTGCATCATGATTGGATCTTGTCTACCATGAATTACAATGTTTAGTCCCTGCTTGAACATTGGATGTTCTCTGCATTTATGTTTTGCATTCTCAGAAAGGGCTAGCGAGATACCACTATTGTCATATTATATCATGGTTGTTTTGATAACGTGTTTCTGTTTGAGATATCTTATTATGCTCGCTAGCTGATCATGTCATTCATATGAGTTAATGTAATTTTTAAGAGTTATTGTCGACATGGTTAGTTATCATATTGGCTGAAAACCTGGGTGCTATTTAAGCTTATTTATGCAAACAAGAGCAAAAGAGTTTGTAAAAGTTTTACCTTTTCACTTTTTGTTTATCAAGTGAAATACTTGAGGACAAGCAAAGGTTTAAGCTTTTGGGAGTTGATACGTCTCCAATGTTCCTAACGCTTTTCCTCTTGTTTTGGATTCTAATTTGCATGATCTGAATGAAACTAACCCCGGACTGATCTGTTTTCAGCAGAACTACCATTGTGTTGTTTTTGTGTAGAAATAAAAGTTCTCGGAATGGAACAAAACTTTGCGAGGATTTTTTATACAATAAAAGAGAATTTCTGGAGGCAAGAGTCACCTGAGGGGGGCACCTGGGTGGGCACAACCCACCAGGGCGCTCCTGCCCCCAAGCGCGCCTGGGTGGGTTGTCCCCACCTGGTGGCCCGCAAACCCTAAAACCGACGCTATGAAATCCTATTTTTACAAAAATAAATTAAGGAGAAAGAATTATCATGTTCCACAAGACAGAGCCGCCGTCACCTCTTGTTCTTCATCGGAGGCCAGGTCTGGAGTCCGTTTGGGGCTCCGGAGAGGGGGATCTTCGTTCTTCATCATCACCAACCCTTCTCCATCGCTAATTCCATGATGTTCCCCACCAGGAGTGAGTAATTCCTTCGTAGGATCGCTGGTCGGTGAGTAGTTGGATAAGATTCATCATGTAATCAAGTAAGTTCTGTTAGGGCTTGATCCCTAGTATCCACTATGTTCTGAGATTGATGTTGCTATGACTTTGCTATGCTTAATGCTTGTCACTTTGGGCCCGGGTGCCATGATTTCAGATCTGAACCATTTATGTTCTCACCATTATATCCATGTTCTAGATCCGATCTTGCAAGTTATAGTCACCTACTACGTCTTATGATCCGGCAACCCCAAATTGATAGTAGTCGGGACCACTCCCGGTGATGAACGTAGTTTTAGGAGTTCATGTATTCACTGTGTGTTAATGCTTTGTTCTGGTCCTCTATTAAAAGGAGGCCTTAATATCCCTTAGTTTCCAGTCGGACCCCACGGCCACAGGAGGATAGGACAAAAGATGTCATGCAAGTTCTTTCCATAAGCACGTATGACTATTTACGGAATACATGCCTACATTATATTTATGAACTGGATCTAGTGTCGTATCGCCCTAGGTTATGACTGTCACGTGATGAATATCATCCAACAAATTACCGATACAATGCCTATGAATTTATCCTATATTGTTTCTGCTAAGTTACTACTGCTATCGTACTGTTGAACTTGCTACAGAGTTATTGCTATCACTGTTACCGTTACCATTGCTGTTGTCACTATTATCAAAACTATTTTATTACTTTGCTACTCATCACGTTGTTGCAGATAATTAATCTCTAGGTGTGGTTGAATTGACAACTCAGTTGCTAATACTTGCAAATATTCTTTGGCTCCCCTTGTATCGAATCTATAAATTTGGGTTGAATACTCTACCCTCGAAAACTGTTGTGATCGCCTATAATTGTGGGTTATCACTCTTCGATAATATAAGGTCCTTCCCATTTAGAGAGAAGGTTTCCTACAATCTAAAGCGAGAGTTGTATAAAAGAACATATTCACCCACTTTGAATTCCCGCTTTTGGATTCTTTTGTCATGCCATCTTTTAACTTTTTCTTTAAACAGTTTGGCATTTCATAAGCTAGGGTTCTCCATTCATCTAGTGAGCTTATATCAGATAACCACTTTTCACTGGCAAGTTTGAAATGATAATTAAGTTCTTTAATTTCCCAATATGCTTTATGTTCTAACTCAAGATGCAATGACAAGCTTTTCCATAAACCATTTTATACGGAGACATACCGATAGTATTTTTATAAGATGTTCTGTAAGCCCAAAGTGCATCATCCAATTTCTTAGACCAATTCTTTCGGGACCTATTAACAGTCTTTTGTAAAATTAATTTTTTTCCTCTATTGCTAAGTTCAACTTGACTAGTAGATTGAGGATGATAAGGTGAAGCAATTATATGGTTAACATCATACTTAGTAAGCATTTTACGGAAAGCACCATGAATAAAGTGTTAACCACCATCAGTCATTAAATATCTAGGGACTCCAAACCTTTGGAAAATAACTTATTTAAGCACTTTAATAGAGGTGTTGTGTTCAACACTACTAGTTGGAATAGCTTATACCCACTTAGTAACATAATCAACATCAACCAAAATATTTGTATACCCATTAGAGGAAGAAAAAGGCCCCATGTAATCAAAACCCCAAACATCAAATGGTTCAATAACAAGTGAATAATTCACAGGCATTTCCCGACGCTTACCGATATTACCTATTATTTGACATTCATCACAAGATAAAACAAACTTATGGGCATCCTTGAAGAGAGTAGGCCAATAAAAACCATATTGCAATACCTTGTGAGTTATTCTATCTCCCGCATGATGCCCTCCATAAGCTTCGGAGTGGCATTTCTGTAGGATTTGTTACAGTTCATGCTCAAGTACACAACGTCTAATAATAACATCTACTCCTTCTTTATAAAGATGTTGGTCATCCCGAAAGTAATGTCTTAAATCATAGAAGAGTTTTTTTCTTTTGTTGGTATGTGAAACAAGGTGGTATATATTTAGCAACAATATAATTAGCATAGTAAGCATACCACGGAGTATTATGAGAAACATTTATTACAGCTAGTTGTACATCAGGAAAGCTATGATCAATAGGCAGTGGGAAGGGGATAATGCCTTCCCACCCACCCAGGTTCAAGGCATGGTACTTGCAATTTGGGTTTGTTGCACCAATTATACTATAGGGGGTTCTCTTACAGCCTTTCTGTCAAAAAATAGTTAGTGGGTCATCAAGAATATTTTCTAACCTAGACAACTTATCAGCTCTGGGTTCTCAGCTCCTTCCCTATCAGTAATATGCAAATCAAATTCTTGCAATAAGAGAACCCACCTAATGTGTCCAGTTTTAGCATCTTTCTTTTCCATAAGATATTTTATAGCAGCATGATCGGTGTGAACAGTTACTTTGGAATCAACAATGTACACTGATATGCATCAGTCCTATACAAATGTTTTTAACCCCTTTCCACGACGACATTTGGAACCGTCACCAAGTGAGTGTGGGCGATATGGGGGTCCTTACCACACAACCCAAAACCATTGGGGATATGCCCTCCTGGCACACACGCTCGGCAAAATGAGGTCGTGTGCGACTGGAGAGCCCTCAAATACGAAAATACATATAGTAGAGCTAAAAAAATACAATTATACGGCGAAATTGTTTCCAGTCGCAAGTACATCCCACACGGTCAGTCCCTGCTAAATGTTTCCGTTCGTATGTACATCCCACACAGTCGCTCCAAGGAAAACGTTTCCGTTCATAGGTACATCACACACAATTTTTCCCGTTAAATTGTTTGTGATAGTGTTGCCATTGCACATGATATTAATAATTTTATAGTTTCCGTTATTGAATGCATCACACACGGTGCGTAGAAGAAACAGTGTGGCAAAGGTTGTCCATCACACACACTTTTTATGTGGTAAATGTTTGCGCAAGGTGGCCTAACGCAAACAGTTTTCAAGAGAAAGTCGTGTGTGCAATGGCCTAACGCAAGGTGGCCTAACGCAAACATTTCTGATCTCCACATATATCGCAGACATTTTGTTTTCACAAACTGTGTGCAGTGTAATCCCTAATTAATCACTAATTAATCCCTATTTAAAAATCACATGTTTTGAATTTGAAAGTAGGCAATCACTTATTTCTTATCCAACCATGTTTATTACAAATATAGGTTCAACCATGAATCCATAATTCGATGCACATGTACATATACTGAAGAACTACAGAAGCACGAAGTAAAGAATGATGAACCACAGTTGTACTAAAGACTGTAAAGAGAGAAGCGAACGACATTCTGGTTGCTAGAGGAGGTGAAGCGGAATGCCCATATTGTGCCCTCCTCCATGCGTAATGCGCGCACGACTCTAGGCCAACCCCTTGTGATGGCTGCCCGTCCATCCTTCACTGTCTTCATTAGGACTTCTCCATGCTCATTGTAGTCTGGATGAAATACTTTAACCTTCATTGCGTGTCCACCAATCATGTACTTTGCGAGGTAATCTTGAGTGAACTGCTTCGGGAACCACTAGGAATGAAAAAGATTCAGACATTGTTGTCTAACAACTCATTATGGGTAGTAAAAAGAGAAGGCTGCAGAGTTTGTAGTTACCATCCTACAGCTCACTGTTGTGTTGGATAGAGCATAAACAAATAATTTGCTTACCACCATTCGTATCGTTTTGCTAATAATCCTTATCAGTTTCCTCACTTGATGCTTGTTCATCAATATCTCATTGCCCCATACGCAAAAAGGGTCGATGCGTGGATCCTTGCAAAGGGCATATGTACTTACAAGCAACAAGTCAATATTAGAAGCTAACTAGTGTCTAGGCCTAGATCTATATGCACTACATTATGGAACGACGGGGGGAGTACAAGCCAAGGGATGAAGCTAAGCTCGGCAGAAAATGGTGGCCACTCCCATTGTTGTCCTGCATAAGTAGTGGGAACGGCATGATAAGTACAACAATCTTAACATCAAACAAAAATATAGAAAAGGTAAGCAACATCAACTCGATAAATGTGTTAAACTGATATAAAGGGCATGTGTTAACTACATCAGGAATAACTGGAACCAAATATAGCCGTTCAAACTGGTATTGATGTAGTCGAGCGGCATAGTTCTGACTTGCACATAATGAACAACACATTGAATGACTGAAATAAACAAGGGATAAATGACCAGTATAACAGCCGAATATAGCCATTGAAAACTAGACAGAGTCTCACTGCAACCATCCTAACAAGCAAATAAGGATAAACATGGCATATGCTCGAAAACTGGACAAATGCTCACTCCAACCAACCTAACAAGCAGATAAAGATAAACAAGGCATCTACTTGATAACTGGACAAATGCTAAAAAAAGCAACCTAACAACCAAATACAGATAAACAAGGCATCTTCTTGATAACAGGACAAATGCTAAAAAAGCAACCTAACAACCAAATACAGATAAACAAGGCATCTGCTTGATAACTGGACAAATACTCACTACAACCAAACTAAGAACCAAATACAGATAAACAAGGCATCTCTTGATAACTGAAAAAATGCTCACTCCAACCAACCTAACAACCAAATACAGATAAACAAGGCATCTACTCACTATAAACAACCAAATATAGCCATTCGTGAAACTGAAGTGGACAATTCATACTTAAACATCACATAGACCTATTGAACAATACATTTTTGCATAACTGAAATAATTAAACATGGCACAGTTAGAGCACCTCACTACAAATGCTACTACAACAAAGGGTACGGGTTGGTAAGCTAGAAAAGGTAAGATCTGCTGATAGAATGTTGCCTCACAATTCATGGACGGGATCCTTCCAGTTGGAAGAGCACAGACCCATGGTGCATTCTCTAATGTCACAAATGGGCTGTTTCACCTTGGAAGAACCTTCGTGAGTGCCCTCCTCGTAGTCATGTTCGTGGTCTATGAGATCTGATTTGGCAATTGAGGATCCCAAGCCGCCGCCGTAGAACGTGTCCTTCAGAAGTGATAAAATGGGCTCGATGGCATATAAAGCTCGCAAATCCTTGACCGCTTGGCGGAGGGGATCAGCGGCAGGGCCGTCGAAGAGATCGACGGCGGTTGAACCAGAGGGGTTGGGGATGGACCACTTAACCTGTGACATGGCCCGCGTGAAGCCGTCGGTGTGGACGAGCTTGATGTCGTAGCTAGCTTTCCCGAGATACAGTAATATGCTAGCCTGCTGACATGAAGCCTTCTGTATGGCAACGTAGTCAACGTATTCGCCGGCTTCCGCGGCGACGTGTTGCTCCGGGATCGACAGGTCGGGGAGAACGGCGGCCACCTAGCCAACGTCCGCCGGAGAGGCCATGATAAACCTCTTCTTGGCCGAACGCTCGTCGGGCTCCCCGGGATACGTGGTCGAGCTTAGGCGGTGACATTCTGGAGCAAGTTATGTGGATCTGGCGGGGAGGGACACCACAGGCCTCATCTAAAAACTCAGGGGAGTGGGGCGACGGTATGGGAATCGCTGGGTAACCTGAACTTTATTATCTAAGCTAGGAGGAACGGGCAGACCGGCAGGGTTGGCGGCGGCCGCAAGCTAGGGTTCGAGGGGGTGGAGGGTGCGGGTGGGGGACTGTGGAGGGGGGGGGTGTTTGAGGATATGCCGTGGCTACTGAAAATTTTAGGAATGGTGTGTGGAGATGGTGGTGGACGAGGGAGGGCGACGGTTCAAATGCCTCGGTGTCACATCCCTAGCTTCTGGTTTTGCACTAGACTAGCTCCATGTGTGCATCATGTTTAAATTTTATTTAAGATTGAAATGGGGATTGTTCAAACCCTAGCACTAGATCAAATCAAATAGGTTCAACCTAAAATAATCTTCAATAAACCCAAAATGCCCTCAGAAATGTTCATGATTTATGGGAAAAGGTGAAAACCTTAACCAGAGATGATACACATTTTTCCAGGACATTTTTAGTTTTTGAATTAAATCAATACCTATTTGAATTGGAGATATAAATTCCAATAAATGCTTTTATAACTCCAAAAATTCTGAAAACTTGTGAGTGGCTCTGAATAATTTTGTATCAGGCCACATAATAATTTTCAGAAGATACAAAAATGATTTGGTTTAGAAACTAAATCAAAATAGAAAAATAAAATAGTAGAAGAGAAACAAAAAAATAGAAAGGGAGAAGACCCACCCGCGGCCCAGCCACTGTGTAGCCCATCTGGCCTGGCACCACTAGGCCAGCCCACCGCAGCCGCCACCGTCTTCAACCTCCTGCCAGTAGGCAGGAGGGCGTGTGCCCGACGCGTGCGCGCACGCGACGGCCACCTCCTGCATGCCGCTTCGCCCTGGTCTTCCCTGGCATCGCCACGCGCCCCCCAGGCCCTCTCACTCTCTCCCGAACGCTCTCCCCCTCCTCTGCTTCTCTCGCGCACAGCCACCCGAACGCGCCGTCGCGCCGCTCGCCGTTCCCGCGGCCGCAGCCACCGCCTCGCCTCGCCAAAGCGCCCAGAAGCTCCACCTCGACCCCCTCTTCCTCCCCACTGAGACACGCCCTGCCGGAAGCCATGCAACACCGTCCTCGACGCCATCTTCGTCCTCTGCACCGACGGCCGCCGCCGCTCGATTCGCCGCCCACAGAGCGTCCCCGGCCTCGCCCTCGCGCTCATTGGACTCGCGGTGAGCCGCTGACCCATTCCCCTCCTCTTCCCATGCCGTTTGGCCGCTCTAGCCGTTGTTTCCGCCGGACCGAGAGCTCGCCGCCGCCGTGCCTCGTCGCCGTCATTGCTAGAGCCACCGTGGCTCAAAGCCGGGCACACCACCGTGCTCCAAACCTCACCAGGAGAACGTAACACACACCAACGCCTCCCCTAGCGCCCCGCATCGCCTAAACCGCCGTTGGCCGAACTCCAGCGGCCACAAAAGTGCTCGCCGCCGTCAGCTCCGGCCACTCCAGCTACTGCCGCTTGTTGCTTTGGATGCGCCTCACTCCGGGGAACCCGTAGGAGCAAACCACACGTCGAATGGTGCTCCGTAGCGAGCACACGGTGCATCTCCGCCGTCGGCCATGGTCGTCGCCGGCGAAACGCCGGTGGCTAACGTGGCACCATTAGTTTAGATGCTAATTATGTTTAGGTATTACCTGTGTCAATGACATGTGGGTCCCCGCGGATAATTACGTTAGTCTAATTTTTCTGTTAAGATTAGTACTAATCTGGGTGGACCCCACGTGTCAGCTTTGACTTTGGTCAGGTCAACGTTGACCGGTCCCACCTGTCATACACCCAAACTAGCACTGTGTCACTGACCAATGGACCCCACTGGTCAGGTTTGACCTAGACCAGCCCCGTTGACCGCTGACGTCACCCTGATGCACTGCTGACGCAATAAAGCATTTACTGGAATTATTCTTATTCAGGAAATTCCAGAAAATAACCGAAACTTCTAAAATTCATAGAAATTCAACCGTAACTCCAAATGAAATAAATTATATATGAAAAATGATCAAAAAAATCCAATCTATCCATCTATACCATTTTCATGCATGTTAGAACAACTTATAGCTGCTGTTTAGCACAAATCATATAAATGGGATTTAAATATCCACATATGGAGTTTGAATTTGAATCTTGGATTCAAACCAACTTCATTTAATATGGTTGCTAGTTGCATTTGCTCAATCAACAACATATTGCCATGACATTATCATGCATCATATTTTTTGCATTGCATTGATTGTGTCCCTCTTTGTTTGCCGGTAATTGTCCCCTCTCGATAGACGTGGTTTCGACGACGAGTTCAATGACACCGATGAAGAACTATAATATCTTCAGAAGTGACAGGCAAGCAAAACCCCCTTGTTCATTCCGATACATTCCCACTCTCTCGCCCTGCTCTCTTTTACTGCATTAGGACAACAACGATTCATCTGTTACTTGCTGCGGTAGCTGAACCCCTTTATCCTCTACATGACCTGTCATTGCCACAAGAATAGATGAAACCCACTAGCATGAGTAGGAGTTGTTTGAGCCCTGATGTGCCTACTCATTCATGCTTGTTTGTCATGCCTGCTATTGCTTAGAGTTGTGTCAGGTCTGATTCATCCGGGATGAATCAGAGGTGTGTGAACATGTCCTACTGTGTGTGAGCTAAGTGTGTGAACACGATTTGGTAAAGGTATCGGTGAGAGGCCATGTAGGTGTACATGGTGGGTTGTCTCATTGAAGCCGTCCTCAGGAACTGAGTTCTGTGTTTGTGATACATGATTCAGCTACTACCATGCATTGGGCCCTGAAATATGACCCCGCTCGACTTCTTATTCACCCTTGTCCTCTGTCCAGGAGTTGCAATCTGGTGTTTGTAGTATGCTGGAGGCCGTGCGCAGCACTGATCGGAGGGGTGGGCTGTGATGCGGTAGGCACATGGCCGGGTAAACCGGGCACCCGTTTGGTGTCATGGAACCCTGTTCACATCGTTTGGGGCTGTGAGCGAAACTCTGGCCAGATCTCCTCATGGATGGAACCCGAATAGGCGATAAACCTGGACTGGAGACTTGAGTGTTTAGGTAGGTCGTGGTCTACACCCATGTCGGCTTTCGCTTGAAGTCTGTCGAGCACATGTCGTGTGCAGACGCTAAGTGGTGGAAACATGTACGAAGAAGTACACCCCTGCAGGGCTAATATCATCTATTCGAATAGCCGTGTCCGTGGTAAAGGACTTCTGGGTTGCCTATATCAGTTCATAGACAAGTGAAAGTGGATACTCTAAAATACGCAAGATAAGCGTGAGTGCTATGGATAGCGTTCTCGTAGGGAGACGGGAGCGGATCCATAGTGGTGTATTGATATGGTGAATATGTGGACTCGTGTGCGCCACCTCAAAAGAGTTACTTGCAGTCATAGTTTAGGATAGCCACTGAGTCAAAGCTGGCTTGCTGCAGTTAAACCCCACGATCCCCTTGTTGATAATGGTGCATATGTAGTTAGTTCTGATGTAAGTCTTGCTGGGTACATTTGTACTCACCTTTGCCTATTTTATGTTTTTGCAGAGAGACTTCTGTCTCGCTAGTAGTTCCACGTGGACATCGACGTTTAGCTTGTTACCTCAGCTGCGATCTTGTGCCCTCGGCAGGATCTGGTAGATAGTTAGGCTTTTCAGCCTTTTTTCATTTGTAGATGTCTGTACTCAGACATGATAAGCTTCCGCTTGTGCTTGACTTGTACGCTCTGAATGTTGGGTCGTGAGACCCATGTTTGTAATATCTCGCTCCTCGGAGCCTATTTAATAAATACTTGAGTCGTAGAGTCATGTTGTGATGCCATGTTGTATTTGCACATATCGAGCACATTGTGTGTATGTTATTGAAATGCTTGGTATGTGTGGGATCTGACTATCTAGTTGTTTATGCTTAGTAGCCTCTCTTACCGAAATGTCTCCTAGTGCTTCCATCGAGCCATGGTAGCTTGCTACTGCTCCGAACACTTAGGCTAGCCGCATGTGTCCTTCTTCGCTCTGTGTCTATCCTTCGGGAAATGTCACGCGATGAATACCGAGTCCTGTTAGCCCGCTACAGCCCGGTTCACGAGTCATGCTAGCGCAGTGCTACAGCCTGGATTCACTCGCCGATGACCGACACGCTCGATGGTGGGTCATGGATGCCTGTCCTCGTAAGTTTGTGCCACCTTGGGTTTACGACTAGTCATGTCAGCCGGGCTCCTTACCATATGGATGCTAGCGACACTATCATATACGCAGCCAAAAGGCTAAATGGTCCTCGGCAAAGGTAAGGCGACACCCGTGGGAATACCGTGCGTGAGGCCGCAAAGTGATATGAGGTGTTACATGCTAGATCGATGTGGCATTGAGTCGAGGTCCTGATAGCTTTGGTATCAGAGCCTGACTGCCTGTAGGATTACCAAGCCAAACTGGTCGAAGTTGTGTCTAGAAATGCTTTAGTTATGTAAGGGAATTGATTGTGGGATGGAACATAAGGCTGTTTTTACTCCTTACACCTCATGGCCTTCTGATCTGAGTCATCCTCTTCTCTTCTACGGGGATTAAGAACTAGGCCTTCTCATCTATCTATCAGGATGACATGTTGCTAATCCATTGACTTATAGAATTGTTAGTTTCAAATCTCAGTTCAGCTTTTACCACTTCTGTATGTTCATAGCTGATCGCAGAATCTTGATATTGTGATGATCGAGTGGTTATGCCACCATTTTGAAGCATGTCTCAAATCTTTTTGAGCATTTACAGCCGTTATGCTGTCCGAGTCATCCCAGGTTTCTAAATAGTCTGATGCATTTGCAAATCCTTTCTTTCCGTTTCCGATGTCCTTTATGGTCAGAATAAGCACACTAACTGGTGCGTTGAGGTAATTTATTGCCTTGACATATATGTTGGAGCTATTATTATGACCCTAGGTGTTTTAGGGAGTCACCTAGTAATTTAGCCATGTTATGTGTTCCCAGTGTGATGATTCTGGCCTTTATTCTCGAAAGCATCCCGTGATGCCACCTAGTAGTAGGTATTCTATTCCTGGGTTCTTGCACCCGAGACTCACCCTACTTACTTCATGTTGATAGTGTTTGCTAGTTCCTTTAGGTTATTAGTAACCTTGCGATAGTCCTCGAGGTCCGTGGTATTTCCTTCTTCCAAATACTATGAACCACTTATGGCAGAAGTTTGTTGGATCAAAAGATCACAACAACAGTACTCTCAAAGAGTTCTCCATTCTATATCGTGACCCTGCCAGTCCTACCTTCCCCGCATGGATTATCCGGAAGAAACCTGTTGAACCTGGTTCGACACATTAATTTATGCATCCTCAACTCAGAAAGTTATATGTTCCTTTGAGTTGTCCCTCTCTAGTTGTTTTCTGACCTCCATCTATCAATTGATAGTTAGGAATAATTGTGCATTCGTGTTATCGATGCTTATTATTCTTGTGGTCCGTCAAGCCATTCTATTCAGGATGACTAGGAGAAACAAACTCCAGTATGTCATCCATATCCAGGATTGGGTCAAAGTAGTTGTATCTCGCAGATCAAAATGTCAACCCAGCTCTTGTTCTGTTCTACCCTGAAGTATTACCCACTTTATGTCAGGAATGTCATGAGGGTTTCACCTTCTCTTATGGATTCTTGACGTAGTGATACTTCTCGCTATCATTATTCATTCCTCGGTCCCGTGTTGATGTAACCGGAATGCCGACAAGTGAATTGTGATGTGTGAAATTGATACTCGTAGCAACCTTGTTGCTTGGTAGTTAATGGACAATATTCTCATTCTTAGCGTGTTGGTTATTAAATCATCATCCTAAGATTGATCATGCTACCTAGTCCTTATTCTGGTGCACTCTTCGATCAATGAATTAGGATTGTGTCAAACCCTCGCTCTTTTGATCATATCATCTTGCCCTGAAAAGCAAGATTGTTCTCGAGCTTAGTAACATATCGGTGGTTCGTGATTTTCCGAATATCTTCTCGAAAGTATCACCAGATCGTCACCTGACCGCTATGTTGATTTCGTGATCAAGTTGGTTTCTTGTAACCACCCCTTCTCCAAGGATCTGTGTCGGGTATCCCTGAGCTAGTTGGGTAAGCTGAACAACAACTTGGAGAGTTGGGAGATAAAAGCCGCCTGACTTAGTTCATGTTAAGGGATATCTTGTGTGTGTGTTGAAGAAAGATGATATCTTCATCAATTGATCCTCGAGACCAGTTGTTGGAACTATTGTCTTGCCAAAACCTTTGATTTAAGTGTGGGCTATTCTCAAATCAAATCAGAACCAACGATGTTCGTAATGTTGTCTTACTCGTGGATTTTCCTCGAGCATACACCATTATGTCTTTTGGGTCTGACCAATACTATCACCTTGTTCACATAGTTATGGAATTCCATCTCCATGGGAATCTGGATGAATTGTTGTTGAGCCCATCGACAACACCCTTATCTCCTCCATGATTTTGTTGAACATTAAGCTAGTGTTGGAAACTTCTATAAGCATTATCTTCATGTTCCATTATGAAGCATATGTTTGGATGAAAGAAGTGACTTCCTCTAATTCACGCGTGTTTGATGTAAGTTGTCGCCATGGATCCGAGAAAGTTTGTTTTTGCTTCCTCTGGAATCATCCCAAGTCAGTCATGCATGTGCGAAGCATTCTATGGTCTGATAGACTGATCATCTTCATTCCATATGAATTCCCTATCACACCAAGCCACTAACTGATTTGTTCCAGTAAACAGAATTCCTTCATAAGAGCTAATCATATGACTTATGCAAGGACTTCGTTATCCACAATGATGGTTCCCCACCAGAACTCGGTAGTGTTTTATTATAATACTACTATGTGGTCATGCTTGTCTCGGACAACGTGTTCACATGTTGTAGCAGAGCCAGCTCATGTTTTGGAGCTTGCTATCGTAGTTCATCCCCCGAGAATCTCGCAACATCATTTCGTCGATTTGTGTTGCAAACTTTCGTTTTACTTTCTAGACTCGATGAGTCTAGATTATTCTGACACCAACCAGATCTGAATCTCAGGCAAATATGATGGTTGGAACGTTTCCCAAGAATTATATTATTGGTCTCTCTGTAACCCGGTAAAGTGGATGTCGTGGCCAACACACCCAGCCGGAAGACCTGTTATTGTAATATCTTGATTGAGGAAGTTGGCCACCTCCCCATAAGGACTTCGTAGGACTTACCTCCCTAGTCGTTCCTTATGGATTTTTGTGTTTCCGAAGTCCGACCTTTACTTGATGTTCTAGATACCAGACCATTTCAATGAATGGGATACGCTAGAACATCAAGGAGAACATTAGAAGCGGAGTGCTAAATGTCTCTCGGTCGATCATCCAGATGTCGTCCCCTTGGCCTCGCTAAGGTGAAATCTGAGAAAGTGTTATCCTCCTTTGCATCTGCATCGTCCATCGCTATTCATCATGGTAGTATGTTGTGTTGTCAGCACCCTTTACATGGATGTTGGTAAAACCTTGAAAGCACGCACAAGCATTAGGTGCTATCTTAGTTACTAACCGGGATTGTTCTCAGTTTCCTCGGTTATGCTATAACCATTCCAATAGTGGAATCAGTCTCTGCTATTGAGTTTCTCCCCAGTTACCTGAATCATTCCCAGCACTTGTATTTGTTCCCAACTTGCAATGTCATTGTGCCATCCTATCTTGGGTCCCATCCATTTCCGATGATAAGCAAAATCATCCCTTGTGTTGTCTTGAACAAGGTAGTCCACATCATCCATTCTGGCCCGAGAATGTCTTTCTTTCGGACTCCTTCAAATGGTCGATTGTGATTTGCCTTAAGCTGGTATAAAGAGCCTCAGTGATCTTTGAATCAAAGGTAATTCTTTTTGCCACTTAAGGGATGATTCTACGAGCCACCTTCCCTAAGGTGCCCCATTATGGAAACATGGCAGTTATCCTCGCTATTTGAAACCCTCGTCAAATTGCTTCCTCCGTCCCTCCTGATGCATGTTTTGCCTCTCAGCTCCAGAGATGTTTCTATGTCTCATTACGTGAATTGATCTTGTGAGCATTAATATGATCCTAAGTTGCTCGAATCCCAGGAAGATCGATTCTTCTAAAATTCTTCCTTTCTACTTGTTGTCATGTGGGATGGAGTTCTCAGAGCAAGACTTCAAGACAATGATGGTGAACGAATCAACGTTCATTTGAAGT
Source organism: Aegilops speltoides (assembly GCA_021437245.1). NCBI lineage: Eukaryota > Viridiplantae > Streptophyta > Magnoliopsida > Poales > Poaceae > Aegilops > Aegilops speltoides. The sequence continues at coordinate 371,954,393 of CM038147.1, read as the reverse complement.
GCAACCTGGATCGTGAAGATTATATTAGTTTGCGCTTCCCTTTCATCTTACCCTACGCTTGAATCTCGGGACGAGATTCTCGTTTAGTGGGGGTGAGTTGTCACATCCCTAGCTTCTGGTTTTGCACTAGACTAGCTCCATGTGTGCATCATGTTTAAATTTTATTTAAGATTGAAATGGGGATTGTTCAAACCCTAGCACTAGATCAAATCAAATAGGTTCAACCTAAAATAATCTTCAATAAACCCAAAATGCCCTCAAAAATGTTCATGATTTATGGGAAAATGTGAAAACCTTAACCAGAGATGATACACATTTTTCCAGGACATTTTTAGTTAAATCAATACCTATTTGAATTGGAGATATAAATTCCTATAAATGCTTTTATAACTCCAAAAATTATGAAAACTTGTGAGTGGCTCTGAATAATTATGTATCAGGCCACATAATAATTTTCAGAAGATACAAAAATGATTTGGTTTAGAAACTAAATCAAAACAGAAAAATAAAATAGCAAAACAGAAACAAAAAAATAGAAAGGGAGAAGACCCACCCGCGGCCCAGCCACTGTGTAGCCCATCTGGCCTGGCACCGCTGGGCCAGCCCACCGCAGCCGCCATCGTCTTCAACCTCCTGCTAGTAGGCAGGAGGGCATGTGCCCGATGCGCGCGCACGCGACGGCCACCTCCTCCTTTCCGCTTCTCCCTGGCCTTCCCTGGCATCGCCACGCGCCCCCCAGGCCCTCTCACTCTCTCCCGAATGCTCTCCCCCTCCTTTTCTTCTCTCGCGCACAGCCACCCGAACGCGCCGTCGCGCCGCTCACCGTTCCCGCGGCCACAGCCACCGCCTCGCCTCGCCGAAGCGCTCAGAAGCTCCACCTCGACCCCCTCTTCCTCCCCACTGAGACATGCCCTGCCGGAAGCCATGCAACACCGTCCTCGACGCCATATTTGTCCTCTGCACCGACGGCCGCTGTCGTTCGATTCGCCACCCACAGAGCATCCCCGGTCTCGCCCTCGCGCTCGTTGGACTCGCGGTGAGCCGCTGACCCATTCCCCTCCTCTTCCCATGCCTTTTGGCCGCTCTAGCCATTGTTTCCGCCGGACCGAGAGCTCGCCGCTGCCGTGCCTCGTCGCCGTCGTGGCTAGAGCCACCGTGGCTCAAAGCCGGGCACACCACAGTGCTCCAAACCTCACCAGGAGCACGTAGCACACACCAACGCCTCCCCTAGCGCCCCGCATCGCCTAACTCGCCATTGGCCGAACTCCGGCGGCCACAAAAGAGCTCGCCGACGTCAGCTCCGGCCACTCCGGCTACTGCCGCTTGTTGCTTTGGATGCGCCTCACTCCCAGGAACCCGTACGAGCAAACCACACGTCGAATGGTGCTCCGTAGCGAGCACACGGTGCATCTCCGCCGTCGGCCATGGTCGTCGCCGGCGAAACGCCGGTGGCTGACGTGGCACCATTAGTTTAGGTGCTAATTATGTTTAGGTATTACCTGTGTCAATGACATGTGGGTCCCCGCGGATAATTAGGTTAGTCTAATTTTTCTGTTAAGATTAGTACTAATCTGGGTGGACCCCACATGTCAGCTTTGACTTTGGTCAGGTCAACGTTGACCGGTCCCACCTGTCATACACCCAAACTAGCACTGTGTCACTGACCAGTGGACCCCACTGGTCAGGTTTGACCTAGACCAGCCCCGTTGACCGCTGACGTCACCCTGATGCACTGCTGACGCAATAAAGCATTTACTGGAATTATTCTTATTCAGGAAATTCCAGAAAATAACCAAAACTTCTAAAATTCATAGAAATTCAACCGTAACTCCAAATGAAATAAATTATATATGAAAAATGATCAGAAAAATCCAATCTATCCATCTGTACCATTTTCATGCATGCTAGAACAACTTATAGCTGCTGTTTAGCACAAATCATATAAATGGCATTTAAATATCCACATATGGAGTTTGAATTTGAATCTTGGATTCAAACCAACTTCATTTAATATGGTTGCTAGTTGCATTAGCTCAATCAACAGCATATTGCCATGACATTATAATGCATCATATTTGTTGCATTGCATTGATTGTGTCCCTCTTTGTTTGCCGGTAATTGTCCCCTCTCGATAGACATGGTTTCGACGAAGAGTTCGATGACACCGATGAAGAACTATAATATCTTCAGAAGTGCCAGGGAAGCAAAACCACCTTGTTCATTCCGATACATTCCCACTCTCTCGCCTTGCTCTCTTTTACTGCATTAGGACAACAATGATTCATCTGTTACTTGCTGCGGTAGCTGAACCCCTTTATCCTCTACATGACCTGTCATTGCCACAGTAAATAGATGAATCCCACTAGCATGAGTAGGAGTTGTTTGAGCCCTGATGTGCCTACTCATTCATGCTTGTTTGTCATGCCTGTGATTGCTTAGAGTTGTGTTAGGTCTGATTCATCCGGGATGAATCAGAGGTGTGTGAACATGTCCTACTGTGTGTGAGCTAAGTGTGTGAACACAATTTGGTAAAGGTATCGATGAGAGGCCATGTAGGAGTACATGGTGGGTTGTCTCATTGAAGCCGTCCTCAGGAACTGAGTTCTGTGTTTGTGATCCATGATTCAGCTACTACCATGCATTGGGCCATGAGATATGACCCCACTCGACTTCTTATTCACCCTTGTCCTCTATCCAGGAGTTGCAAGTAGTATGCTGGAGGTCGTGCGTAGTGCTGACCGGAGGGGTGGGCTGTGATGCGGTAGACACATGGCCGGGTAAACCAGGCGCCCGTTTGGTGTCAAGGAACCCTGTTCACATCGTTTGGGGCTGTGAGCGAAACTCCGGCCGGATCTCCTCATGGATGGAACCCGAATAGGCGATAAACCTGGACTAGAGACTTGAGTGTTTAGGTAGGTCATGGTCTACACCCATGCCGGCTTTCACTTGAAGTCTGCCGAGCACATGTCGTGTGCAGACGCTAAGTGGTGGAAACATGTATGAAGAAGGACACCCCTGCAGGGTTAATATCATCTATTCTAATAGCCGTGTCCGTGGTAAAGGACTTCTGGGTTGCCTATATCAGTTCATAGACAAGTGAAAGTGGATACTCTAAAATACGCAAGATAAGCGTGAGTGCTATGGATGGCGTTCTCGTAGGGAGACGGGAGCGGATCCATAGTGGTGTATTGATATGGTGAATATGTGGACTCGTAGCGCCACCTCAAAAGAGTTACTTGCAATGTAGTTTAGGATAGCCACTGAGTCAAAGCTGGCTTGCTGCAGTTAAACCCCACCATCCCCTTGTTGATAATGGTGCATATGTAGTTAGTTCTGATGTAAGTCTTGCTGGGTACATTTGTACTCACCTTTGCCTATTTTATGTTTTTGCAGAGAGACTTCTGTCTCGCTAGTAGTTCCACGTGGACATCGACGTTTAGCTTGTTACCTCAGCTGCGATCTTGTGCCCTCGGCAGGATCTGGTAGATAGTTAGGCTTTTCAGCCTTTTTTCATTTGTAGATGTCTGTACTCAGACATGATAAGCTTCCGCTTGTGCTTGACTTGTACGCTCTGAATGTTGGGTCGTGAGACCCATGTTTGTAATATCTCGCTCCTCGGAGCCTATTGAATAAATACTTGAGTCGTAGAGTCATGTTGTGATGCCATGTTGTATTTGCACATATCGAGCACATTGTGTGTATGTTATTGAAATGCTTGGTATGTGTGGGATCTGACTATCTAGTTGTTTATGCTTAGTAGCCTCTCTTACCGGGAAATGTCTCCTAGTGCTTCCACTGAGCCATGGTAGCTTGCTACTGCTCCAGAACACTTAGGCTAGCCGGCATGTGTCCTTCTTCGTTCCTGTGTCTATCCCTTCGGGGAAATGTCACGCGATGAATACTGGAGTCCTGTTAGCCCGCTACAGCCCGGTTCACCGGAGTCATGCTAGCGCAGTGCTACAGCCTGGATTCACTCGCTGATGACCGACACGTTCGATGTTGGGTCATGGATGCCTGTCCCTGTAAGTTTGTGCCACCTTGGGTTTACGACTAGTCATGTCAGCCCGGGCTCCTTATCATATGGATGCTAGCGACACTATCATATACGTGTGCCAAAAGGCGCAAATGGTCCCTGGCAAAGGTAAGGCGACACCCGTGGGAATACCGTGCGTGAGGCCGCAAAGTGATATGAGGTGTTACATGCTAGATCGATGTGGCATTGAGTCGGGGTCCTGACACTCGGCTACTGCAATTTTACTATAAGTTCGGTGCTGGAGGAATGTGGGCGACGGTTGAAGTACGATGGCTACTAAAATCTGGGTAAAGGAATTGATGAAGGGTGGGAGTTCCCAAGATCGCGCACGGTCCAATAACAATATGCGTGTATGATAATAAGGAGAAGTGGTGCGGATCCGCCGACTTTTGCAACGCTCAAGGCCGGTAGTGTTTTTTGTATTTCTAGCTAGCTGGTCTATTGCACATGGTTTGTCCTAATTTCCAAATAATCTTACCCGCATTTAGCTTGCACAGGTGGTGGTTTTATAGCGCACTTGCATTGCACACGGTTAAGCTAGTACGTCCACCCTTTGCTCGCGCTTGCCTGGTCGTGGTGATTTCAGCGCACTTGCATCGCACACGGTTGAGCCAGTACCTCCACCTTAATTTGCTCGCGCTTGCACGATCGTGGTGATTTCAGCACACTTGCATTGCACACGGTTGAGCCAGTACCTCCACCTTAATTGCTCGCGCTTGCGCGGTCGTGGTGATTCACATCGCACTTGTATCGCACACGGTTAAGATATTATACCCCGTGTCTGTTGAGGGTAATCAGAGTCTTTGCAGCAAACAATAATGTTAGAGAGGGTCAAAAGACAGCCACACCAGCATGTGGCCCAAATATATATGAGTGAAAAGGGTGGTGTGTGATGTTCAAAATTCCAATGCACAACTTTGACCCCGCGGGCCCACGGTTGGGCACATCGTTGAAGATCGATGAGAGGGGCCAGAAGTCAAGAACCACCTGGAAGTGGCCAAATATATGTACGAATATTGGGGATGTTTAAAACTTTAAATACACAATGCATAACTTTGGTGGAACCTACCTCGCAAACCTGATAGCACCCTAACAGCCACCTAGCTAGGATATATATAATGACATAATGTCATACCTAGCAAGGATGCTTGGCCCACCACCTCCCACTTCGTGTCAGCGGGGCGGATGCACGTAATGATCGATACTTTCGTCATGCATGCATGGCGCCATGACCTACCATAAGACGGACTAATGAATCTTTCGTTTCGTCAAATGACAGTTGTTGTTGTCGATAAACTGCTTGGGCCAATAGATTGAACCATCATAAAAATCACACGAGAGGGACCACAAAACCAGCACCTCTTGCATGCGGCCCAAAATGATGTACGTTGGGAAGGGGTGATGTGTGTTTTCAATATGAATAATGTACAATTTAGATGTGGTGCCTACCTCTCGATACAGATAACAACCATGAAGGCAAGGTAGTTAAGGACGCGATACGTACGCATGGTTTGTTGTAGGTCGAACCCAGCAATCCGAGCATCTGGGAGGGAATCCTGACAACGCATGAGCTCAAGCTTTGGTTGACCGACATTTGACGGTGGCCGGCCCTAACACAAACTAGGAGGAATCCATTCATGGCCAACACATACCCCTCATTATCGGTCTAAGAGATGATATATATACACTCGGGGAGCCCACAGATATCTGTGTTGTCACAAAAAAAGGGACAAGGGAGACGTTGTCGATCAGAAGACCCTGTATACACTGCATGCAGCCCAAAAATATGTATGGGTACGATGTTGTATGATGTGTTTAAATCCCAAATGCACAACTTCGATGGGCCATGCCAACTACATTACAAACTGAACACCGTACCCGACTCCAAGCCTGGTTCAATACCTATGATGTCAGTTTCCGAACTTCGAGACGGCGGTGGCTGGGGGGGTGTCGTCCCACGCATGCGCTCAAACTTTATTTTGTCTAGCATGGGACACATTTATATATACATATACATATACATCTATACACCTATATAGTGTGCGAATAACTTTGAAAGTTGCTTGTTGGATGAAGCCAATCCGACGGTACAGAGATGGCAAATCCGAGCACTACTGGCCGTTGGATATCATCTACATTCCACCAGATTCTGCCACATGTACAATCTAGAAGACTCCATGGTTGAACTTATGCATAATAAACAAACCTCAAAACACAAGCACTTCTCCTTTGTTCTCTAGAATCTTCCATATCTTAATTGCCCAAACCTTTTTTTTCTAAATGAGTTGTCACTTTTTTTTACCTTTACAATGCACAATTCCATGAATCTTAAAATAGTTTTTTTATAAAACTAATTGATTTTGGATGAGATGAACTATAAGAATTAAATGAACATCTACATCATGCATATCTGGGAGAAGAGGTGGGAAACCGATGAGAGGAGTGGCGAGAAACGGTACCCTCTTTTGAATGAAAACCTAGTAGAGAAGGAAAAGTGAGCTACACGATGCATGAACATCGTGCTTACCCATGTACTGCATGTGTTATCGAAAGGGCTCAGGGTTGCCATTCGATCTGGGAGCATCCAATGGTGCACACGTATGATCCGTCGGGTTTGGGTTCTGGCCAGTCAGAACACACGACTCAGATCGCGCACACAACGGGGGGGGGGGATATCATACAGAAACCAATATTCGGTGGAAACTGGTGAAAACCACGAGAAAAAGATGTTTTGAAGTTTCAAAAAGATTTAAAAAATGTGGGATGTTAAGAGGATGATGTTTTATTACCACACAAAATTTCAAGTTGAAACACATTACGAGATGTGAGCTATGAAAAAGACAAAATTAGTGTTGAATAGTGCCGAATAGTAATGTCACTATTCAGGGTGGATTTGTCTTTTTCATAGCTCACATCTCGTAATGTTTTTCAACTTGAAATTTTGTGTCGCAATAAAACATCACCACTTAACATCCCACATTTTTTCAGATTTTTATGAAACTTTAAAATATGGATTTCATGAAGTTTTCATTGAATATCGGCTTTCGTGAGTGAAGAATCTCGGTTTTTAAACCCCCTAAATCCAAAACTAAGCTGAAAATCTCAAAGAAGCCCCGTGGTTCCAACAGGGAAACGTGTCCCCCTTGTGGGAGAAACGTAATCACTTCCTCTTTTCGCCTTGTATTTTCTTCTACGGGCAACATGGAACGACATGATATCCGTGCTGAAATTTAAACTTATTCAGGGTTAGTTTGGCTCTTTTATACACTAATTGAGTTTCCTAGGCATTTAATGTCCATAATTCAAATCTGAACTACAAATACATGCTCCAGTTCACCAAAAGGGCTAGAAAAATTCTACATGTGTCCTTGGGTGCATGTTTTGGTCCCATGCCAGGAATGGGAACAAATTACAACCGTACCGGTGTCATGGATCGTCCTCAAACATTTTGAATCTCGGTTTTTAAGTCCCCATAAATCCTAAACTCACCAAAAATTCATCAAAGGTGGCATGGTGTCACGTCATGGCACATATATGTCGTGGTAAAAACATTGTCCAATTTGGGCCAAGCTTTATTACAAACCTCTTACAAAAACGGGAGCTTCTCTCAAAGAAGCCTCCTGGTTGTGATAGGGAAACGTGTTCCCCTTGTGGGCAAAATGTAATCACTGCCTCTTTTCGCCTTGTATTTTCTTCCGCGGGCAACATGGAACGAAGGATATCCGTGCTGAAATTTAAACTTATTCAGGGTTCGTTTGGCCTTTTTATACACTCATTGAGTTTCCTAGGCATTTAATGTCCATAATTCAAATCCGAAGTACAAATACATGCTCTAGTTCACCAAAATGTCTAGAACAATTATACATGTGTCCTTGGGTGCATGTTTAGGTCACATGCCAGGAATGGCAATGAATTACAACTATATTGTTTTCCTGGCTCGTCCTCAAACATTTCGAATCTCAGTTTTTAAGTCCCCATAAATCCTAAACTCACAAGAAAGTCATCAAAGGTGGCATGGTGTCATGTCATGGCACATATATGTCATGGTAAAAACATTGCCAATTTGGGCCAAGCTTTATTACAAACCTCTTACAAACCGGAGCCTGTCGCAAGAACCCTCGTGGTTTCAATAGGGAAACGTGTCCCCTTGTGGGCCAAACGATAATCACTCCCTCTTCTAGCCTCGTATTTTCTTCTACACGCGACACAGAACAACTGGAGATTCGCCCAGAACTTTGAAATTATTCAGGGTTCGTTTGACCTTTTTTATTCATTAATTGAGTTTCTAGACATTTAATGCCCATCATTCAAATCTGAACTACAAATACATGCTCCAGTGCACCAATGTCGGTGTACTAAGGTAGGAGTACCTCAGTACTCCAACTTGTGCACGGGCAGCCGCAGCTCCCCGCAGCTAGATCCACCGAATGCTTGCCGGAGACCATTCCAGCTCCCTGCCAAGCTATTCAAGAACAAAGTGTACAAGACAAAAGCTTAAGACCCCGGCAAGAGGAGCTTGCCGGGAAGGCTGTTCCAGGCTCAAGACTACACCACCCATGCAAGGCCCTGGCAAGAGGAGCTCGCCGGGGGGACTAGAAGATCACATCACAAAAGACACGCCTCGGCGCTATACGCGTCCCGGCGAGGGCCCGGGGAGCGACAAGTTATAAAGCCCGACAAGCCCCGGCCCGCAAGATCAAGACCCGGCAAGGTACTTGCCGGAGAGCCGGACGCATGCCGCCTCCAGCTCACACCTTGCAGCGTCGCCTTGACCTTCTCCGAGACGCGTGGCAGGTGGTGGCTGCATGAAGGGTGCGGTGGCACTCCACGGTGGTGGCTCCATCGCCGTGGGCAAACGGAGACACAAGGGCGGAGCTTTTGGGGCGACGGCGATGGGCATTTAATGCTCTTGTCCCCTCTGTCAAAAGTAGGTAGAATCCACTTTGTTCATGCCTTCGTAGCTGCCTTTGTTCCCGCACTGCTCCAACTACCACCTCTTTTACATTTTACCCCTCTACCCTCGTTGACACTGTCGGTGACCCCTTGCCCTATAAAAGGAGGCCCATGCGCAACGTAGAAGGGGTTCCGATCATTGGCCACATTCGCGAGGCTCCCGAAGCACAATACAACACAAAGCAGCAGTAGGGTTTTACGCGACCATCGCGCCCGGCTGGGTAAAGAACCGCGCCAAGCCCGCCTCGATCTGCTCTCCGCGCACCCTCCGCCCTCGTACCGAACACACGAAGGGGCCGTCCCCTGGCGGCCCCATAGGTGCCGTCGCGCCCATCCCGCGGCGACAACCAAAATGGCTAGAGAAAACATACATGTTTCCTTGGGGTGCATGTTTACGTCCCATGGAACGAATGGGAACGAATTCAACCGTCTCGCAATCCTGGCTTGGCCACAAACATTGCGAATCTCGGTTTTTAAATGTCTGTAAATCCAAAACTTACCAGGAAATCATGAAACTTGGCATGGTGTCACTGCATGGTACATATGATTATCCAATGTGGGCGAAGCTATATTACTGGCCTTTTACAAACCGGAGCCTGTCGCAACCCTCGTGGTTCCGGTAGGGAAACATGCCCCTCTTGTGGGCGAGACGATAATCGCTGCCTCTTCTCGCCTTGAACTTTGTTTTCTACAGACAACATAGAATAACAGGAGTGTCAGGCTGAAATTTGAAACTGTTCAGGGTTCGTTTGGCCATTGTATATATGCATTACTAATTACTAAGTTTTCCATGCATTTAATGTAGTCCATAATTCAAATTTGAACTACAACCACATGCTCTAGTGAACCAAAATGGGTGGGAAATCGTACATGTGTCATTGGGTGCATGTTTAGGTCTCATTTAAGGAATGAGAATGAATTACAAACTTGTCGTCGTCCTGAAACAATGAGAATCTCAATTTTTAAATCGTAGTAAATCAAACAGTCACCCAAAAAACATGAAACTTGGCATGGTTTCATGACATGGCACATATATGCCATGGTAAAAAAATTGTCCAATTTGAGAAGAGGCGCACACATTAGTATCCAACGAAGTCCTTTTTGAAACAAAGCTGACACGTTAATATCGCAAACAGTTGTATTATATTTACCATGTCGAAATTTAACCATACTCGGTGGTGTGCATGCAGCTGTTTGATTAGACAGGACGAGCGCGAGAAGTCCACCGTCCAGGCTCAAGAGGATGCATGCGAGCAGTTTGCCGAGCAGGCTCGACGGGATGCGTGCATCCTGTCCACCTCGTAGGCTCGATGGGACACGTCCGAGCAGCAAGGCCGCCCATGCTCACTGGGAAGCGAGATCTTTGACCTCCATGCACCAGCTGCCGCCCGCCTCGCTCACAACTTCTCCATTAATGGGTTAATTAAAGCACCTAGACGGAGGGTGTTTGCTTGTGATCCCATGGTAACATTTGCTTTGTTCGTGTTTTCAACTCGTATTCCGCCCTAATTTAAATTGCCACATAGGGCAACGGATAATACGACCACAAATAAAATGGCAACGGATAATACGACGACAAATTTACAATGGCGCAGATAATAATTGTCTTACATATTCTGCATAATTTAAAATCCCACATGCGGCAAAGCCCGGAAGACACGGGGGAAAGAGAAGAAGGAAATTGCAGACAACGTTCTTGGTCGCTACTGTCTCTACTCGTCGATGGATCGTTGGGCGGCGAAATCCTCCAGCTCCTTCTTCAATTCCTCACCACTTTGCTTGAAAGCAGCCATAGATTCCTCCAACTCCTGCTCGTGCTCGATCCGGAGCTTCCTCAAGCCGCCCGTCAATTCCTCGACGGCCGCTTTCAGTGTCATCTCTGAGGCACTCCTCTGCTCATGCATCATCTTCCAGCCGGCGGCATCCTTCTCCTTCTCGGTGACCAACTTGAGGAGCTTCGCATTGTCACCCATGAGTTGCTTGACGAGGTCGGTTGCCTTGTCAACCGAGGAATCGCTGATCTTGAGCAGCTTCATCAAGCTGTCGGCCAGCTCCTGCTGCGTAGTGACGCCAGCGAGAATGTTGTCGGCGGCGGTGAAGGACTTCAGGAACGCCGGCTCGTCGTGATGGCTGACACCGCGAATGCGTTTGTCAGAGCGCTCGCGTGCCTGTGAGAGCTCGTTCGAGGGCTCCGTGGCGCGCCGGGACATCTCTGCTGCGACTTCGTGGCGGGACCTCTCTAGTGCTTCCGCGGCCTTGGTCTTTGCCGCCTAGTTATATGTCCACCCTAAACTCCTCCAACCGGTCATGGCAGAATGATTTGACAGAAAAACCAGTTTTGTGGGTGATGAGGAGAGGAACTGTGAAGTAAGTTTTGAGTGGGTAGGTTTTATAGCCCGGTGCTAAGTGTGAACACATATTAGTTTGATAGGTGTGAACAGATTTGCAATTACTTATTGCGTTGTAATCAGCAATGTGACGAGAAACAAGGTCAAAATTTATTGATAGCAGAAGGTTAACCACGTGGTTGCTCGCTGTTGAGGCAGCCACGGCGCGCTTCACTCTGGCGTCCCTGCGCGTGCTCTGCTCGCCGTTGCGGCAAAGTTATAATGGCAACGGTTAATAATTCTTAATAATTGTCTTACATATTCAGTATAACTTAAAATGCCAAATGCAGCAAGGCCCAGAACACTCACGACCTACATATGCATACAATTATAATAAAATATAAGCTAAAAGGCTGAGCTGACGGCCTTCTGATGATGGTCTTCTCGGACTCCATGATCAGCATAGCACCCTTGCGGCCGTTTACTCCGAGTGTCCCGGCCCGCCTCCGCCTATGGAGCTGCTGGCGCTGGGAGGCTCTTGGGGCTGCTGGGCCTCTTCCAGAAGAGCTTGACTGCATGTAATCGTGCACATGACAACTCTGCGGAACCGCTCCATTTCCATGTCTCTGGCCTGGTAGCAAATTCCGTCGATTACCTGCATCCTCAAGATATCACGTTGGTGATGTTCTACTTCATCGGGGACGTCAACTCCGCCAAGGATGCGCTCGAGCCTGGCCACCACATCATCTGGATCGAGGTTGACACGGCCGTCGCAGTCAATGATGAAGCCGCAGGCTGCCTTTGTCTTGACTGAATCACAGAGGTCCTCTGCCCATTCCTTGCGGGGCATCAGGCTCCCGATGAGCACTGGTGACGGCAGTTCTTCGGGTGGGTCGTCGATCATGACGCTGAGCAGCTCTGGATCTTTTGCATGGTGGATGGCAAACTGCTCATCACACCTCCTCTGCAATATGTCGATTGTGCTCCCAAGGATATGACGCTGATATAAATGCTGATGTGCCATGGTGCCTGCACCGACCGATGAAGCTCTTGCTCCCTGACATGGTCCGGCTCGTTCTCCTCGCCAAAGATGTAACGCAGGTAGACGTCGATGTCAAAGCTTTGGTTGTTGCTTGGCATGCTTGGAATAACTAATGGTAGATGGGTGAGGACTAGATCTTCACAGAGTGTCGTAGCGGTGTGTTGCCACCTGGGTTATATGCAGCAAGCCGTTAGCTGGTGGCAGGAAATTGGTGAGGGAGTAGGGATGGATTTTACAATGCACCCATGTGGAGTGCGGCAAGAATAAGTGGAGCACACACACAACCCGAATACCGTATCCGGTGCCACGTGTTATCTATCACACAAGTGTTAACATAAGGAAATGCATGTGTAACTTACTAATCATTGCACACGAGTACTCGCAGACGCATCATGAGCGATACTCCTAGCCACCGCAAGCAACTAGTTTGCATTTTTCAAAGTTTTTTGTGCACACAGAATCACACACGAACTAATTGTATTAACCATCTGTGTTGTAAATTCTCATCACAAATAGTTCATCCGAGTCGCTGTTTGCTAGGTATCACACACATCTTGTTAAGTTGAACCGTCTCTGTTGCGTTCGCTAATCGAAAACAGTTTGTCCGAGTGAACCGCATGCCCTATATCACACACACCTTGATCTGGCTAACCATTTATGTTGCACTCCCTAATAGCAAACGGTTCCTCGGAGCAAACTGTATGTCGTATATCGCACACACACACATTGATATGGCTGCCCATTTCTATTGTTCTGCCTCATCGCAAATAGTTCGAACGGGTTAACCGTGTGCCCTGCATCCCACACACAACTAAAATCTGAACCGTGTTTGATGCATCCTCCATCGCAAATGTTTTGCACCTTTTTTGACGGTTTTTTACATCCCCGTTTGTGATTAATGCATCGCACACAGTTTCGTGAAAGGCTCTCTAATCGTAGTGTCGCGTTAGCAGCATCATGTAGCAGTGGTAAGATCTGAATTTATCACAAGCAAATACAATTGTTAAAAGTTCTTTTTTAGTAGTAGCATAATTTCTTTGGGTACTATCAAGAGTTTTGCTATCATAATGAATAACATTCAATTTCTTATCAACTCTTTGTCCTAAAACAGCCCCAACAGCATAATCACTAGCATCACACATAATTTCAAAAGGCAAGTTCCAATCAGGTGGTTGAACAATAGGTGCAGAAGTTAAGGCTTCGTAAGTGTTCCAAAGGCTTCTACACAATCATCATCAAAAACAAATGGAACATCCTTTTGTAAAAGATTTGTATGAGGCCTAGAAATTTTAGAGAAGTGTTTAATAAACCTCCTATAGAAACCAGCATGACAAAGGAAACTACGAATACCTTTAATAACTTTAGGATAAGGCATTTTCTCAATTGCATCAACTTTATCTTTATCCACCTCAATACCTCGTTAAGAAATTTTATGCCCCAAGACAATACCTTCATTAACCATAAAGTACCAATTCTCCCAATTCAAGATTAGTTTGTTCACATCCCTAGAAAACTCGATCAAGGTTGCCTAAGCAATCATCAAAAGAAGTCCCATAAACGAAAAAATCATCCATGAAAAGCTCAACAATCTTTTCACAAAAGTCAGAGAATACAGCAATCATACATCTTCGAAAGGTAGCAGGTGCATTGCATAAACAAAAAGGCATACGTCTATAAGCATACGTTCCAAAAGGACAAGTAAAAGTGGTTTTCTCTTGATCAGGTTATGAAACAGGTATTTGAGAAAAACCAGAATATCCATCAAGAAAACAAAAGTGTGTGTGCTTAGATAATCTTTCTAGCATTTGATCAATAAAAGGCAGAGGGTAATGATCTTGTCTAGTAGCTTTATGTAATTTCCTAAAAATCAATTACCATTCTATAGCCAGTAACAATTCTTTGTGGACTGAGTTCATTTTATCAATAGGAACAACAGTAATACCTCCCTTCTAAGGGACACAATGAACATGACTTACCCATCTACTATCAGCTATGGGATAGATTATACCTGCTTACAAAAGCTTTATTATTTCAGTTATTACCACTTCATTCATCTTAGGATTCAAACATCGTTGGTGATTGACGAAATTGTGTGTGATGCATTAGTCGCAAATGGTCATGTAAAAAAACCGTCACAAAATATGCAAAACATTTGCGATGAAGCAATGAGGGGCATATGGTTGATGCGTACGAACTATTTGTGATGAGACAGAACAATAGAAATGGGCAACCGGATCAAGGTGTGTGCGATATATGGCATACAGTTCACTTCGATGAACCGTTTGCGATGATTTAGGTGGACACAAACGATTCGGTGTAACAAGATGTGTGTGATACCCGGCAAAAAGGCCGGCAATCAGAATTGTGTGCGATCATTATAGACAGCCCATATGGTCCTTTTTTGTGAATTGTGTGCTCGTCATGGCACATAGTTCAACAAACCAACCTGTGGGCAATAATGTAGAAGATCTCTATCGTATACATATTACTAACCGTCTGTGATGAGATTGACAGGATAACTACTTAATTTAGTCCTTCTTATTCTTGTTGTTGTTGTTGGATGGCCCCGCAACATCGTCTTGGCGAGGACGCTTCTTGCCACTGACTGTTGGCTTTTCATCGTCACTGCCATCATCATTGTCGTTGTTGTCATTGTCCTCCTCCTCCTTGTTCGACCATTCCCCCTTATCATCATTGTCATCCTCTTCTTCGTCCTCCGATGGCTCCTCATCCGTCTGGTTGTCGTCTGACGACTCTGGAGGTAGCGTCCCTTCCATGAACCTGATATAATCGAGGTCTGGGCTCAACGTCGGACTCATGGAAGACAGGCGGGATGATTCCGATGTTGACCTATCATCGGGCACCAGACTGCTGGCCGAACTATCATCCTCGCTTTCGCTTGACATGGCTGCAGAGTGTGTGCCAGTGTGTAGCATGGCCTGTCAGGGACGATGAAGATGGTGGACACTTCAGTAGGGTATGCAGAGAAGAGGAACTGCCAATTGAAGCGGGGGATTTTTTGCACGGGGAATTGAAGCGGGGTTGACGTATTATCTAACCGCTGATACAATCAACCGCAATTATTTGTACCCATTCGCTCAAAATTCCTGGGGTTGCGCAGGACTCCTACTGGCTATTTGGTTGGTTTCCTTTTTCAGGACAAAAATAAGGAACGAGTTTTGGGATTATGCACCGGTACCGGTACGAACGGAGTAGGATAGTTGGCAAGCAATACATTGAGCTCTCCTTATTGATAAAGCCAGTAATAATCAAACTAGAAAGGAAAAGAAAAAAGACAAAGAAAAATATATGCACAAATCTTCACGTAACATCAATGTCATAGGACCTCGATGTGCATTACTTAGAGCACATCTTGATGTGCTTTAGCAATACTGTCAAACAAAACCCCTAATCATCATTGCAAACAATGCATAGAACATGGCTAATGCGACAACCACAACTACACATGCTAGTTCCTTCTTGTCTCTTGCTATCATCTGTTGCCTGTGATTGATTCTTTCTTCCTTCATCGTACTGATTGTATATTCCAGATCAGCTAGTTTCTTCTTCAGCTTTACGTTATCTTCTGCATGCTTGGTGATAGCACTCTAAGCCCTGCCATGCCATTCTTCATCCAGCCAGTTAACAAAGGCACTGATGTCTACGACACAACTTTCTTCTTGTAGACGTTGTTGGGCCTGCAAGTGCACAGGTTTGTAGGACAGTAGCAAATTTCCCTCAAGTGGATGACCTAAGGTTTATCAACCCGTAGGAGGCGTAGGATGAAGACGGTCTCTCTCAAACAACCCAACAACCAAATAACAAAAAGTCTTTTGTGTCCCCAACACACCCAATACAATGGAAAATTGTATAGGTGCACTAGTTCGGCAAAGAGATGGTGATACAAGTGCAAAATAGATAGTAGATATGGGTTTTTGTAATCTGAAAATATAAAAACAGCAAAGTAACAAGTGGTAAAAGTGAGCGTAAACGGTATTGCAATGATAGGAAACAAGGCCTAGGGTTCATACTTTCACCAATGCATGTTCTCTCAACAATAATAACATAGATAGATCATATAACAAGCCCTCAACATGCAAGAAAGAGTCACTCCAAAGCCACTAATAGTGGAGAACAAACGTAGAGATTATGGTAGGGTACGAAACCACCTCAAAGTTATTCTTTCGGATCGATCTATAAAAGAGTTCGTACTAGAATAACACCATAAGACACAAATCAACTAAAACCCTAATGTCACCTAGATACTCCATTGTCACCTCAAGTATCCGTGGGCATGATTATACGATATGCATCACACAATCTCAGATTCATCCAACCAACATAAAAGTACTTCAAAGAGTGCCCCAAAGTTTCTACCGGAGAGTCGAGAACTTGTGCCAGCCCCTATGCATAGGTTCCCAATGTCACGAAACCCGCAAGTTGATCACCAAAACATACATCAAGTGGCACATGAAATCCCATTGTCACCACAGATAATCATGGCAAGACATACCTCAAGTGTTCTCATAAAAGACTCAATCCGATAAGATAACTTCAAAGGGGAAACTCAATTCATCACAAGAGAGTAGAGGGGGAGAAACATCATAAGATCCAACTAAAATAGCAAAGCTCGGGATACATCAAGATCGTGCCATAGAGGAACACGAGAGAGAGAGATCAAACACATAGCTACTAGTACATACCCTCAGCCCCGAGGGTGAACTACTCGCTCCTCGTCATGGATAGCGCCGGGATGATGAAGATGGCCACCGGTGATGGGTTCCCCCTCCGGCAGGGCGCTGAAACGGGCTCCCGAGAGGTTTTTCGTGGCTACAGAGGCTTGCGACGGCGGAACTCCCAATCTATCTTCTGTTCTGGAAGTTTTAGGGTACAAGAGTATATATGGGTGCAGGGGGTACATCGGTGGAGCTATGGGGCCCCACGAGGCAGGGCGCCCGGGGCGCCCCACCCTCGTGGGCAGCCCAGTATCTCCCGACATGCACTCCAAGTTCCTGGGTTGCTTTCCTTCCAAAAATAAATTCTCGATTGATTTCATTCCGTTTTGGTGTATCGATATTCCTTTTCCTCGAAACACTGAAATAGGCATAAAACAGCAAATCTGGGTTGGGCCTCCGGTTAATAGGTTAGTCCCAAAAATAATATAAAAGTGGATAATAAAGCCCAATATTGCCTAAAACAGTAGATAAAGTAGCATGGAGCAATCAAAATTTATAGATATGTTGGAGACGTATCAAGCATCCCCAAGCTTAATTCCTGCTCGTTCTCGCGTAGGTAAATGATAAAAAAGAATTTTTGATGCGGAGTGATACTTTGGCATAATTTCAATCTAAATCTTCTTATTGTGGTATGAATATTCAGATCCGAAAGATTCAAGACAAAAGTTCATATTGATAAAAGAAATAGTAATACTTCAAGCATACTAATCAAAATAATCATGTCTTCTCAAAATAGCATGGCAAAAGAAATTTCATCCCTACAAAATCATATATTTAGGATATGCTTCATTTTCGTCACACAAAGATGTTCCCAACTTCTATACCCACGATGACAAGCCAAGCAATTGTTTCATACTCAAATAATCTCAAACTTTTTCAACCTTCACGCAATACATGAGCGTGAGCCATGGATATAGCACTATGGGTGGAATAGAATATGATGATGGGGATTGTGTGGAGAAGACAAAAAAGGAGGAAGTCTCACATTGACGAGGATAATCAACGGGCTATGGAGATGCCCATTAATTGATGTCAACATGAGGAGTAGGGATTGCCTTGCAACGGATGCACTAGAGCTATGAATGCTCAACAAAAGAAAACTAGTGCGTGTGCATCCAACTCGATTGCTCATGAAGACCTAGGGCATTTGAGGAAGCCCATCGTAGGAATATACAAGCCAAGTTCTATAATGAAAAATTCCCACTAGTATAAAAATACAACTTTATGAGACTCACTACATGAAGATCAAGGTGCTACTTTGAAGCACAAGTAGATAGTAGCATTGCCCCTTTATTTATTTATTTATTTCTTTTGGGCCTTTTGTTGGCCTTTCACTTTTTTTGTTTGGGCAATGCTCTAATAATGATGATCATCACACTTCTATTGATTACACCATAATTAAGGATTACAACTCGAAACTTAGAACAAGATATGACTCTATATGAATGCCTCCGGCGGTGTACCGGGATGGTGCAATGAATCAAGAGTAACATGTATGAAAAATAATGCATGGTGGCTTTACCACAAATACGATGTCAACTACATGATCATGCAATGGCAATATGACAAAAGTAAAGTATGTCATGAGGATGATGAACGGAACGGTGGAAAGTTGCATGGCAATATATCTCAGAATGGCTATGGAAATGCCATAATAGGTAGGTATGGTGGCTGTTTTGAGGAAGATATAGGGAGGTTTATGTGTGATAGAGCGTATCGTATCACGGGGTTTGGATGCACCGGCGAAGTTTGCACCAACTTTCAAGGTGAGAAAGGGCAATGCACGGTACCGAAGAGTCTAGGAATGGTGGAAAGGTGAGAGTGCGTATAATCCATGGACTCAAAATTATTCAAAAGAACTCATATACTTATTGCAAAAATTTAGAAGTCATAAAAAATCAAGTAGTACGCGCATGCTCCTAGGGGGATAGATTGGTAGGAAAAGACCATCGCTCGTCCCCGACCGCCACTCATAAGGATGCACAAGCCAGGTACACTTCATGTTTCAAATTTGTTACACAACTTTAACCATACGTGCATGCTACGGGACTTGCAAACTTCAACACAAGCATTCTTTAAATTCACAATTACTCAACTAGCACGACTTTGATATTATCACCTCCATATCTCAAAACAATTATCAAGCATCAAGCTTTTCTTAGTATTCAACACACTCATAAGAATTCTTACAAATCTTTTATGCTTAGCATATTAGGATTTTAAGCAAATTACCATGCTATTTAAGACTCTCAAAATAATATAAGTGAAGCATGAGAGTTCATCTATTTCTTAAAAATAAAACTACCACCATGCTCTAAAAGATATAAGTGAAGTACTAGAGCAATAACAAAATCTACTCCGAAAGATATAAGTGAAGATCAATGAGTAGTCGAATAATTATGCAACTATGTGAAGACTCTCCCATTTAATAATTTCAGATCTTGATACTTTATTCAAACAGCAAGCAAAGCTAAAGAAAACTACATTGCAAGGATATCACAACTCATGTGAAGAAGCAAAATCTTAGGCTCAACCGATACTAACCGATAGTTGTTGAAAAGAAAGGTGGGATGCCTACCGGGGCATCCCCAAGCTTAGATGCTTGAGACTTCTTGAAATATTATCTTGGGGTCCCTTGGGCATCCCCAAGCTTGAACTTTTGTGTTTTCTTAATTCATCTCATATCATGGTTTCTCTTTTTATCAAAAGCTTCATTCACAACAAACTCAACAAGAACTCGTGGGATAGGTTAGTATAAACCAATGCAAAACCTTATCATTTTCTACTGTAACAAATCACTTATATAATTATTCAACATTGCATACTAAATTCCTCTGCATATTTAATACTCCTATCCTCAAATAGAATCATTAATCAAGCAAACATTTGCAAACAATGCAACCATAACAGCAATCTGCCAAAACAGTACAGTCTGTAAAGAAAGCAAGAGTATCAATACTTCCCTGACTCCAAAAATTATGAACTAAAATTACCACTGTAATAAATTTATCAGAGCTCAATATGCAAAAAGATTCAACATTATACCACTCCCTGGCTTTTCTAGAGAATTTTTTCAACAGCGGTAAACTTTCTGTTTTCAAACAGCAACATGTATACTAGCAAAATAAGCATGGCAAAGGCTATCCTTGACTTATTTATTGAAACTAAAGATTCAAAACATTAATCTAAATAACAGCAAGCAAAAACTAACAAAATAAAATGACACTCCAAGCAAAACACATATCATGTGGCGAATAAAAATATAGCTCCAAGTAAAGTTTACCGATGAACGAAGACGAAAGAGGGGATGCCTTCCGGGGCATCCCCAAGCTTAGGCTCTTGGTTGTCCTTGAATATTACCTTGGGGTGCCTTGGGAATCCCCAATCTTAGGCTCTTGCCACTCCTTATTCCATAGTCCATTGAATCTTTACCCAAAACTTGAAAACTTCACAACACAAAACTTAACAGAAAACTCGTGAGCACCGTTAGTGAAAGAAAACAAAAGACCATTTCAAGGTACTGTAATGAACTCATTCTAAATTCATATTGGTATAATATATACTGTATTCCAACTTATCTATGGTTCATACCCTTCGATACTACTCATAGATTCATCAAAATAAGCAAATAACACATAGAAAACAGAATCATCAAAAAGCAATAAATCAGTAGTAATCTGTATCAAACGTATACTTATGGAACTCCAAAACTCCTACCAAATTAGGAAGTCAGAAATTCGTGTATCAATCCAGATCAAAAATAATTAGAGAAGAAGCACGTTTCTGTGAATTAACAAAACTAATTTACTGGGTGCAAAAGTTTCTGATTTTCAGCAGGATCAACACAACTATCACCGTGAACCATCCTAAAGGTCTTACTTGGGACTTCATTGAAACGAAAACTATAAAACATGATTACTACAGTAGCATAATCATGTGGACACATAAAAACAGTAAGGACAAATATTGGGTTGTCTCCCAACAAGCGCTTTTCTTTAAAGCGTTTTTAGCTAGGCATGATGATGACAATGATGCTCACATAAAAGATAAGAATTAAAACATAATGGGAGCATCATGAAGCATATGACTAGCACTTTTAAGTCTAACCCACTTCCTATGCATATGGATTTTGTGAGCAAACAACTTATGATAACAATAATCAACTAGCATAGGAAGGTAAAACAAGCATAGCTTCAAAACTTGAAGCACATAGAGAGGAAACTTGATATTATTGCAATTCCTACAAGCATATGTTCCTCCCTCATAATAATTTTCAGTAGCATCATGAATGAATTCAACAATATAACCAGAACCTAAAGCATTCTTTTCATGATCTACTAGCATAGAAAATTTACTACTCTCCACATAAGCAAAATTCTTCTCATTCGGAATAGTGGGAGTATCATAAGAGACTTGAACACTAAAAATTGTTTTCACATTAAAAGAGTAATATTCAGAAAAAGGGTAATCATAATCATGACAAGATTTGTAAATATAATCATCACTACTTTTTATAGCATAAGTTTCATCACAATAGTCATCATAAGTAGCAACTTCGTTCTCATCATAATTGATTGAAACCTCTCCCAAGATAGTGGAATCACTAAATAAAGTTGACACTCTTCCAAATCCACTTTCATATTCATCACAATAAGATTCAACATCCTCCAAAATAATGGGATCACTACTTCCTAAAGTTGACATTCTTCCAAACACACTTTCATCAGTATAATCATCATAAGTAGGAGGCATGCTATCATCATAACAACTTTGCATATCAAAACTTGGGGTGCTAAAACTATCATCTTCATTAAACATAGCATCCCCAAGCTTGGGACAAACATTAATTCCAGCAAATGTATTCTCAAATATTTCATCCTCGTCAAACATAGCTTCCCCAAGATTGGGCCCTTTCATATCATAAGCATAATCACTCTCATCATTAAAAATATGGATAGCACCAATAGTATAGCAATTATCATCATCACAAGTAGTAGTAGGAGCAACATCATTTGGGAGGGATACCTTTTTACCTTTGTTGCTCCTTCTTTTCTTTTTCTTCTTCACATTATGTGTAGGTTCAACCTTCCTCTTTGAGCTCCTTATTGATGAGATTGGTTGAATAGAAGGCTCCTCCTCGTTACCTGATTCATCATAAGAAATAATAGGAGGATATTGGGAAGTCTCTTCCCTTTCATTAGTATTCTCTTCATCTTCTATTTGTTTTCTTTTCTTTATGTAATTGGCAATATAAGGATTTTCAATGCAATTCACCGCACAATACATATAAATCTTCTCTAGATCAAAATCAAGAAATCTATCAAGATTAAATTTTGGAATACCCTCAGTTATACGTTTCATTTCTTCATAACCCAAAAGAAGGCTAAGCTCTTTATGATGCTCAAGGGTAATCAAATTATCACAATATTTGGAAACGACTTGATCATGAAACAAATAGCATTTGAGCTTTAAATGACCATGTTCATTGCAAAATTACAAGGGGTACTATAAATATTGAATCTTTCAGCACATTCATCTAGCTCTTCTTGCAACAATTTGGTTTCTAAGTACTTATGCCTCTTGCAATATTTATCTTCCCTATTTGGTGTGTACATACAAACCCAATGCACTCCACAAAAATTGACATGTTGATAGGAGACATTTTCATCATAACTAGTGCAATCATCATTAGCATCATGGATATTCAAAGAATTCGTACTAACAACATTGCAATCATGCTCATCATTGAAATATATAGTGCCAAACAATTTAGAGATTTCTTCTTCTAGCACTTGAGCACAATTATCCTTTCCATCATACTCACGAAAGATATTAAAAAGGTGAAGCGTATGAGACAAACATAACTCCATTTGTTTGTAATTTTCTTTTATAAACTAAACTAGTGATAAAACAAGAAACAAAAAGATTCGATTGCAAGATCTAAAGATATACCTTCAAGCGCTAACCTCCCCGGCAACGGCGCCAGAAAAGAGCTTGATGTCTACTACACAACCTTCTTCTTGTAGACGATGTTGGGCCTGCAAGTGCACAGGTTTGTAGGACAGTAGCAAATTTCCCTCAAGTGGATGACCTAAGGTTTACCAATCCGTAGGAGGCGTGGGATGAAGATGGTCTCTCTCAAACAACCCTGCAACCAAATAACAAAAAGTCTCTTGTGTCCCCAACAAACCCAATACAATGGCAAATTGTATAGGTGCACTAGTTCGGCGAAGAGATGGTGATACAAGTGCAAAATAGATAGTAGATATGGGTTTTTGTAATCTGAAAATATAAAAACAGCAAGGTAACACGTGGTAAAAGTGAGCGTAAACGGTATTGCAATGATAGGAAACAAGGCCTAGGGTTCATACTTTCACCAATGCATGTTCTCTCAACAATAATAACATAGATAGATCATATAACAAGCCCTCAACATGCAACAAAGAGTCACTCAAAAGCCACTAATAGTGGAGAACAAACGTAGAGATTATGGTAGGGTACGAAACCACCTCAAAGTTATTCTTTCGGATCGATCTATAAAAGAGTTCGTACTAGAATAATACCTTAAGACACAAATCAACCAAAACCCTAATGTCAGCTAGATACTCCGTTGTCACCTCAAGTATCCGTGGGCATGATTATACGATATGCATCACACAATCTCAGATTCATCCAACCAACATAAAAGTATTTCAAAGAGTGCCCCAAAGTTTCTACCGGAGAGTCAAGAACGTGTGCCAACCCCTATGCATAGGTTACCAATGTCACGAAACCCGCAAGTTGATCACCAAAACATACATCAAGTGGCACATGATATCCCATTGTCACCACAGATAATCATGGAAAGACATACATCAAGTGTTCTCATAAAAGACTCAATCCGATAAGATAACTTCAAAGGGGAAACTCAATTCATCACAAGAGAGTAGAGGGGAAGAAACATCATAAAATCCAACTACAATAGCAAAGCTTGGGATACATCAAGATCGTGCCATAGAGGACCACGAGAGAGAACACGAGACAGAGAGATCAAACAGATAGCTACTGGTACATACCCTCAGCTCCGAGGTTGAACTACTCCCTCCTCGTCATGGATAGCGCCGGGATGATGAAGATGGCCACCGGTGATGGGTACCCCCTCCGGCAGGGCATCGAAACGGGCTCCCGAGAGGTTTTTGGTGGCTATAGAGGCTTGCGGCAGCGGAACTCCCGATCTATCTTCTGTTCTGGAAGTTTTAGGGTACAAGTGTATATATGGGTGCAGGGGGTACGTCGGTGGAGCTACGTGGGCCCCACGAGGCAGGGGCACGCGCCCGGGGGTGGGCGCGCTCTCCACCCTCGTGGGCAGCCCGTATCTACCCTGACGTGCACTCCAAGTTCCCTGGGTTGCTTTCCTTCCAAAAATAACTTCTCCAATTGATTTAATTCCGTTTTGACTCCGTCTGATATTCCTTTTCCTCGAAACACTGAAATAGGCATAAAACAACAAATCTGGGCTGGGCCTCCGGTTAATAGGTTAGTCCCAAAAATAATATAAAAGTGGATAATAAAGCCCAATATTGCCTAAAACAGTAGATAAAGTAGCATGCATCAATCAAAAATTATAGATACGTTGGAGACGTATCAGGCACAAGCATCATATCCCTTGCCAATGTTAAATAGTATTCAGGATGAGCGGTGAAATTAACTCAAGTAAAATGATGAACTTAGCACTAACCTCTAAGTGGCAACTGAGAAACCGCCTGCCAATGTCGATTCCCTCTGTGCATACATGTCGAGCAGGAGTGTGCCCGTGCACACAACTCAGCTTTTGGTACTTCTCGGTGGCGCAACACTTGGATTCGAACTTGTGTTGCGGGAGTCTGGATTCATGCTCCGGATCCGGCGGCGGATCGCTTTCCTGGGGAGGGGGGAGGGGGTCATTCAGTACGGATTCAGCAAGGAGCTACTTTGGACATGCTAAAAAAGATCGGGATAGATTGGAACCTGACATGACGATTCAGATCCATAGTACACCTGCCTTCTCATGCCCTGAGACAAGTGCTTGGCGGTGACCGCCGTCGTGGCGGCGATACGAGCAGGAGCAGCCACACCGAAACCATCAGCACCACTCGTCCGCATACCCACAATGTCAGCTTGACGCGAGGGAATTTGGAGGCTATGTAGGGATTTGGGGGAAATGGGGAAACTGTGGGGATAAGCTAACGGTCGGGAACTACTTATGGCACTATATGATGGAGTATACGGCACATTGTTTGATACATGTCGTTTGTGTTAGGTATTACAATGTCACACACGATTTCCGCACCAAACCGTGTGAGAAGACAATGTAGGTGAGACAAGATTGCTTTTACATAACCGTATGTGCTGTACTACCCTGTACATATAATTGAGTTACAGTGATACCATGTAAACAACCGCTCTACGGATATCCGTAAAAAAATAGACGGTCTGCATATAGAGATGGCGGCGGCGGCCTACATAGCGGCTACCAGAGAAGAGGTCAATCCTCGGTCGGTGGGTAGTGGCAGCGTCATAGGAGGTCAGTCCTCAGTCTATGGCGGGAGATAGGAGGAGCTGAACCATCGAGGTCGGTGGCCGCGTGATTCGAGCACATCCATGGCGATCGATGGATGGGATAGTGGAGGTCGAACTTCAGGCGGCAGCTGCACTAAGCTTTGCTCCTCGACCCTGCTGTCTCGGCGTGCCGCCGCATCCCGCTTCTCTGTCTGCTTGGTGGAGCTCATTGTGTGGCTAATTAATTAAGGTATTCTTTTCGTGAGTGGCTTAATTAAGGTAATCAATTCCTAAAGGTAGTGTTGTACTAGTACTCTGCGTGTAAATTGACTAGCCATTAATTTTTGTCATTGCATGTCTGGATAACAATATGGAGCGCCCTCAGTAATTATGAAAATAAAGCCTTGTGATTTATGCACGCATCATTGGGCAGTAGTTAATCCGTGTATTAATGTTGTTGCTTTGTTTTTAATTATCATTCGTGTGGTGCATATGGAACGATCTCAATGGATGAAGAATCGGAAAACTGCAGATTTTATTAGTGGCGTGACAGAGTCCATGAATTTGGTTGAAAGTACAAAGAGGAGAATTGGTTATGTGGATTACATCCTGTGTCCATGTACTGATTGTGCCAATACAGAGTCACATGAAGTTGCAGATGTCTAGTGGTACTTAGTCCCTCGGGGATTCATGGATGGATATACACGTTGGACCAGACTCGGTGTAGAGGAGGTCGTGGATGAAGATACCCAGGGATGTGAGATGCTAAACTCCGATCAGTGTCACATGGATGTTGAATCTAACATCTAGGTAGATGCGTCAGGCTACCAATGGAACACCGGAAAACTGAAACACCCACTGGAAAACCAGGACGTCGACGTAGATGACAACGATCTTGATATGCCAGAGTTTGCTGCTATGATTGCAGATTTCGAGGGCCCAAAAAAGGATATGATTGGGTACAAGGATCTGCCAACCATTGATGCGGACTCCAAGAAAGAATTGTATCCAAGTTGCAAAAATAAATATTCCAGGTTGAGTGCGACCCTGGCGCTTCTCAGATTTAAAGCAGCAAACGGTCTATCAAACAAGGGCTTCATAGAGATGTTAGGTCTTTTCAAAGAAATTCTTCCAGAAGATAATGTGCTCCCCAGAAGCACGAATGAAGCGAAGAAAATTGTTTGCCAATTGGAACTGGAAGTACAGAAGATACACGCTTGTGTGAATGATTGTATGTTGTACCATGGTGAGTACAAAGATTTGCGTGCATGTCCCCAATGCAAGCATGCATGATACAAGCACAGGAGAGCAAAGGACAAGTACAAATTGGACGACGAGATCAAGACAGGAATCCCGTTCAAGGTTTTTTGCTACTTGCCTTTAATTCTAAGGTTGAGGAGTTTGTTTGCAAACCCTAGA
Organism: Aegilops speltoides; assembly: GCA_021437245.1. Lineage (NCBI taxonomy): Eukaryota > Viridiplantae > Streptophyta > Magnoliopsida > Poales > Poaceae > Aegilops > Aegilops speltoides. Next base: position 371,927,366 of record CM038147.1, on the reverse strand, counting down.
GAGGCAAAGATGTTGCGGTGGTATCATGATAAGCGAATTGCGGATAAATATATGAGGCACCCGAAAGATGGGGCTTGGTGGGAATTAATCAACAACAAGTTTGAAGACTTTGCCAAGGATCCTAGTTAATGTAAATGTTTTCAAATAGCACACGGTTCACTCACAAAAGCCGTGTTTCCACTAAACTGTGGTCGATGCCCCCTCTTCCACGCGCGCGATCTGAGTCGTGCGTTCTGATTGGCTAGAACCCAAGCCCACGGATTGTACGTCTACACCGTTGGATTCTCCTTAATCGAATGGCGATCCTCATCCCTTTCGACAACACATGCAGTCCTGCTTGTGGTTTTAACTATATCCACAAATTGCACGCTAAATTCAAAAAATTCCTTAAATATAGCAAATGATACCTGAAAGGCATTAGATAATCAAACCCGTGGTATAATGGTGAATGCGTACTGTGGAAATTTTTATGATGCCAAACGATGAAGTCACCGACCACTAGAGTCTGAATTGACACGTCTCCTTTTGGAAACCATGGTCCTTCATGTGAGATGCTCCGGTTTGGAAGGAGCGGTCATCAAAACCTGTGCCAAACTTTACCAAAAAAATTCCCCGGGGCCATGAGAGCAAGCCACGGGCACAAACCGATTTTCATGAAGTCTGGTCTCCATCTAAATTCCCAGTAATTAAAATACCAAATAGGCCTACACCGATGGGCGCACCTCGTGACCAAAATGTTTGACACTTCTCCCCATTTCTCAGACAATGGATGAAAACTCGCAAATCGACACACAAATAATTTGTACACCTTCTTTGCTAACTAAGACCCAAATGTGTAGTTGTAGAACAATTTTTGAATTTAATTATAAGCACTAAATGCAAGGTAAGTCAAAGCATTTACTTGAATATAGCAATGAGACCTGAAATGGGCCAAAAAATCGAACCTAGGGTATATACGTGATTGTTTACCGTGAAAATAATTCAAAGTTGAACGATGTAGTAAGTGATGATTGGAGTCCGAAGTGCCGCGTCTCCTTTTTGAAACTATGATCCTTCTTGTGAGATGCTCCGATTTGGAAGGTGTGAGCATCAAAACTCATGCCATCTTTACCAAAAAAATCCATGTGATCCTGAGAACACGACACGGTGACACACCGATTTTCGTTATTTCCGGACTTTATATGCATTTCCTGTAATTAGAATACCAACATGGCATACGCCTCTGGCCGCGCCCTGCGGCCGAACTGTTTGAATTTTTTCCCCGTTTCTCGAACAATGAATGAAAACTCCCAAAGTGACACACAAATGATCTTGCTAGCTAAGTAGCACCCATGTGTAGTTGCGACTGTAGCAAACGACTCAAATATAGCAAACGGTACCTCAAATGCACGAGAAAATTGAACCATAGGGTACAATTGTGATTTCTTACCGTGGAAAACAATTTGGAGGCGAAACGATGAACTCCTGTTTTCATTCGAACAAAAATATATTGTTAGTTCATGTAAATGTTTTCAAATAGCACACGGTTCACTCACGAAAATCGTGTGCCTACCAAACCGTGGTGGATCCCCCCCCTTGCTGCGCGCGCGATCTGAGTCATGCGTTCTGATTGGCCAGAACCCAAGCCCCACGGATCGTACATCTGCAACGTTGGATGCTCCTCGATCGAACGACAATCCTCATCCCTTTATCCAGGAAATGCAGTATGTCTAGGAATTAATTTATATGCCAAAATGCACGGTAAATGCTTAACATGGTAAATGCTAATGTCTTACATATAGCACACGAGATCTGAAATGTGCCAGCAAATCAAACCCGTGGTATAATGGTGATTGCTTAACGTGGGAAAAACTTAGAGGTGAAACGGCGTCTTTAGTTCAAAATTAATACGTCTTCATTTCAAACAAAATTATTCTCTTTGTGCACACGAGTGCTTAGAAGCAACCGTTTGCATAGGCCTTTCCGCGCGACGACATGGGATATTTTCCACCCTTTTCACCTAGGTCGCCAACACCCCCCCCCCACAACCCGCCGCGTTTCACTCAACTAGTCCACCCAATCTCCATCGGCAGCTCCCCCTCCCCCAGATCCACAGCAGAACCCTCTCCGGCGCCGGCGTGCTCACCCCCGCTGTGTGCCCGCTCTTTGGCGTCAAGCCTACCTCCACTGTCATTCCCAACATGCGGCTGCCCGCGCCACACCATCTTTGTTTGCTTGCGAGCCACCCTCAAGCATATCAATGTTGTAACCCTCGCCTCTCCTGTGGTCCGGCCGGGTTTGCATTAAGAAGCATGTTAGTTACTGCTCTCCATCATGGTGAGGCATATTTCCTCGCAATCCCTCTTCCTATTTTGTTCCGTTTATTCCCAAAGTGGCTATAAAATAACGGAGAGCGTATATATGTTAATTATCTACCTTCCTAAGTAGTACATATAAGTTGTATTTCTTCCAATAAGTTACTGCCGATTTATAGATCAAGGGCGCCCGAGTCACACAAACTTAAAAAAATAGCCATACATTTTCTAAATTATTGCATGGCATGTTTAGAAAGCTTGATACCAAGTTGCTAGTTTTATGCTTATCCTCCTTTCCTGAGTTTCACATGTCTTCTCTGTAGATGCCGAATAGCAGTGACAACACTCATGCTTCAGGTGATGTATCTTCATCTGATTCCGACAACCCTAGGTCTTCAGCAGATGGTGAGGGATCAAGTAATCTTGAACGGGATAGAGCTGCAGCAATTACCCTTTCGGTCAGGAAACAGAGGAACACTCCAAGGAAGCCCATGCACCAGCCTAAAGGTGTATATGAAGTAACCGAGATCAATTTAAAGTCTTGGGATCCAACTAAAGCAGATAAAGCACGCACGAGGTTCAGGAGTGTGTGTGGATTTGTTGGCAGGGCAAGGCTCAACATTAATCTGTCGGGGTTTCGGAAGGCTGGCACAGAAACATGGAAACAGATAGTCCGGGAGGTCATGGATCACTTTAACGTTCTAGATCAATGGAGAATGCAGGTGGAACATGCTGCACTGAAGAAGGCTAGGGATGCTTGGAGAAACTAGAAGCACGTGTTGTACAAGAAGTACTTGAGTGAAGGCAAGAACCCAATCCCCGCATACCCCCAAATTACAAGGAAGACTGGGAAGAATTCAAAAGGGTTAGGGCAACAAAAGAGTTTGCTGAGAAGAGTTTCAAGCAATCGGAACTTCGGAAGAAGAACACACACCCCCATCGTATGGGTGTGGAAGGATACTACGGCATGAAACCAATATGGGACCAGGAGGACAAAGAAGCAGTAGCGGTGGGTGGAAAACTGGCCTTTAGTGAAATCAGGGGCGAATGCACTAGAGACTACTTGCGGTCACGTGCAAGGAGGCGTGATGATGGAACTTATTACTTTAAAAACTCACATAACGAAGAACTGTATCAAGTGACGTTAGAGGCTTCCAAGATCCCTGGAAGGTTCTACAGAAACTCGGGCCATGTGACATTCTGTCCATTGCTCTGGAAACAAGAGAACCCCCTGGTCGTGCAAGCGGTATAGGTGTTAATGTCCCGCACAAGAGGGCATTCACACTCATCAAAGAAGAGAGGCTCAGCATGAAACAAGCAAGGAGTGAAATGAAGCAGAATGCATTGTACGAAAGGTTGAGGAAGGGCATGTATCCGGCTGTTCAAAAGGATATTGAGGAGTCAATGATGATGCAGAAGACTCTAACACTGACAGATAGCCAATGGATGGGAGGGGAGGCAGGCATGGAGGATGCTTCTTATTGCGCAACAGACCCTGGGTATGTTGCCCAACTGTGCACAGTCACAAGATCAAGATTGAAGCACTAGCTCAAGAGTGAGATTGAATGCCCAAGAGATTTTATGAACCTGTATACAACCCAGAAAGACCAAGGATGAGTTAGAGAACAAGATATATACAAGTAAAGGGTATGCCTCGCCGGGCAGGCGAGCCCGACAAGGGGCCATGCCACCACCAGAAGCAAGCAACCAAGACTCCCCGGTAGGGCCTGCAGGGGCTTGCGGGGGCTGAACCACCCCGCCAACCGTGCAAGTATGACTCACGTCGTCAATCAGTGCGGTGTCAAGCTGCAAGGTGATTAAGTGGCAGCATCTGCCACATGGCAGCCATCTCCTATAGAAGAAACCCACGGGTGACACCAGTCCAGTGACGTGTTAAGGGAACAGATGCAGAGCTGGCGAGATAAGCCCGGCAGGCCTTGCCGGGCAGCTAGTGATGTGACACCGAGCGGTGCATTTAATGCACCCTGTCAGCCTGCAGAGTTAGGTATGATAGCACTGTTTGCTATCATATAAGTGGTAATGACGTTTTGCCACTATGGTGATCCCTTAATCTATAAAAGGAGGCCCATGGCATTCGTAGGAGGGGGTTAGAAGGTTGGAAACTTGACAAACCCAAGCCACCATATGTTTGTGGTCACCGTAGCCCCGAGGCAGGTCTTGTCAGGCAAGTGTATGGTTTTTGCCCTGTTTTCTCTTCTGGTTTTCAGTTGAGTTTTGATTTGAATTTTCAATTTGAGTCATTTTGGTTGGACTTAAAACACTTGGGCATCACCTTGGCTTTCACCCAAGTGGCTCACTCCTCCTCCAAACCATCATTTCCTCTCTGTTCTACCTCAAAATAATGCCATGGATATTTTTCTTTAATGAAAAATATTCATTTTCCTCTCAAAAACCCTAAACAGAAACTTGTGCTCCAAAGCCACCCCTATTTTTCTTGCCCACAAAAATCTGAGAAAATTCTCAAAAATCCTTTGAACCCTAGGGCACCTCCCTGAGCAAAAATATCACACCACTTTTTGAAATATTTTTGCTACAGAAAATATTTTCTGTTCTGGCCACAAATGGTGGTTTCTACAACAACTACATTTTTACTTGCTCCATTGGTGCTGCATTTTCTAGTGCATCACTACCCTCCTAACTCACTGCTACACAACAAATCACAGCTCCCAACTCCCAACCGTTTAACCACAACAACCTCTCAAAGTTACTGTCCAATAACTTGCAGCGAAGTAAAAATCTTGCTCACTGCGCCTGAGCTCAAACCAAATTGTGGTAACACCTATATCTACCACGAACAACACGCCAGACATGAAGTTTAGGCTTAGGTCGGCCTGAGGTCAGAGTTCACGCGGTGACCGTGTTCGACCAAGCGTGCTGGCATGCAGATGGTGCGCTCTGCGCCGCGCGTGAGCCTCTGTTGCTCACGTGATCGCTTCCCCACCTACCAAACCTTGCCAAACCCCACCACCATCACCATCCCGATGCCATTTACTTCACCCTGGCACTCGCTGATGCCGGAGCTCGCCGCAGCGAGCACGGGCGTGGTCCGGCCAACCCAACAGTGCGTCATGCACTGTGTTCGTCGCCTTCTCCTTGCTCGTGTGATCGTCTCCGCGCGCCCACTGTTCCCGCGTGAGCTGTGTTGCCTTCCCCCTTTCTCACTGATGCCGCTCGTCGCTGGGCGCAGCGTCCAGGTGTCCTCCGGCGGAGCCCGAGCACCTCCCGTCGCTCAGCTATAAATAGAGCCCTCCCCAGCCTCCTCGAGCATCATCCACTCCTCACACACACTCTACAAACCTGTAGAAAGCCGTGGCCCGGCCGGGCAGGCCTCAGGCCGCCGTCCCCGATCTCGAGCTCGCCGGTGATCCCCTCTGTCCGTCCGCACCATTCTAGCCCCTCCCAAGCTCAGGAGACCCTTCTAGGGCCTCCGCCGTGCCTTGGTGGTGCCATTCTGCCCGGTTGGAGCCCTTGGTGCCGCCTCTAGTCGTCGGCGTCTTCAACTCCGGCGACCGCTGCCTTCTTTCGCCGCTTGAGAGGCCGTTTCCGACGCCGTCTGACCACCCCTAGCTAACCTACGGGTACGGGAAGGTTGCCTCCGTCACCTCTTTCGATCCCTCCCTCTAGTTTTGGAGAAGGAGCTCTCCTCGCCGGCGTGTGCTCCGGCGAAGCCCCGCCGCCCTCTGTCTGTATGCGCCCAAAGTGGTACGAGTGGAGGCGGCCCACAGGTTTACGCCTTCGACGTCACCCCCAGTTCTGTTTACTTAAATTTAAAATGTACAAAACACTTCAAACAGCCACAACTTTTTAATCATAAGTCCAAATGAATTGATTCTTTTTGCATTGGTTTCTGTATGGAAATCTCTAACGGCACACCAAAGATGGGATTTTTTCCCTGCTGCCTAGAGTTTCTGGTAAATTTCAGAAGGGTTCTTGATGTTTTCTTTTTGTGTTTATAATTGTTTTCGGAAGGTGGAGGTTGTCTTGAGGATCACCAGGGAGAGTGTGACCCTCATCTGCACTAAGGCAAGCCACAACAACATTTTCATGGTGCCATTGCAATATTTGTGATTTATTTTCAACTTTAATGGTTAATTAGTTCGTGCATTTAAATCACCTAGTTAAATAATTATTTTGATTATGTTGCAAGCTTATTCATGTGGATATGTTGTTTGACAGAAAGTTAGGAGTTAACTAAGCTAGAGTTATTATAGGTGATGATAGTCTTTGGAGAAATAATTGGCTATTGAAAATGGACTAGTTTGAATAACATTTTCTTGAGTAAGAAAATGATTATGCTAAGTTATTGCCATGATTAGTTGCTGCATAAACATGACCAAAAAAGTGCCATGAGGTTCTGAACTGTTTAGTGCTAGATATAAGTTGACTCGATATGATTCTTATGATTAGTGAAGCATGTTATATGACTGCATTTGCATGGCATGTCATGACACCGGTCATTTTTATCTTAAGTTGAACCTGATAATAAATCAACTTGAACATATCGTTGATCGGGTCATGGTGCCACTGAGTCGAGCATTTCCCAGCGCAACCACATTTGCCTTTATGGGAAGGCCTTTATTCGGTCCATTTTTTTGACAGAAAGACTATAAGGGAACCCCCTACAGTATAATTGGTGCAACAAACCCAAATTGCAAGTATCATGCCTTGAACCTGGGTGGGTGGAAAGGCATCAGCCCCTTCCCACCACTAGGCTATGCCTTAGTCTGCCTTTATTCGGTCCATTGTCATGCCTCTGGTCGGTAACTCCAACGATGGAAGGTTATGGGCGTGCGGTACCATGGCCTGGTAAGCAGACATAACCTTGTGTGCATGTTGATTTGTTATTATGGTACCTTGTTCCCGTTTGGGACCGTTTTGCCACGACGGTGGCCGTTGGTGTCTGGGGTAGACACGGGGCCACCCATGACTTAGTCCATTGGGCAGTTAGTCGGAGTGGTCGGGAGAGTGTCGTGACAATGGAGGGGTTTTGTTGGAATGCTGTTGGTCCACCCGAATATGAGTTCCAGCCCATGGGTTCCTTGGTGTGGGTACAGTGTGGTACCTCTGTAGAGTGTATTCAATCTATCAATAGCCGAGTCCACGGTTACGGACACGGTCAAAAGTAGGTCACACCATGGGTCAACGTTTTAAATAAATCTTGCACACTAAAATAATATGGCACTGTTGGTGAAATGATGGTTGAAGAATCATGTTGAGGTTGATGACCAAGTTGTTAGTCCGTTTGTGATCCAAGCAAGATCACCGTTTCGTTGCGTGGCAACCTATTGGTAAGCAAGTCCCTAGGACTTGAGGCACGATAATTGATTCACTGCATTCATAGCATGATCTTTCCTTGATGATTAAATTGGTTAATATCATGATATTGGTTGTCATTATGTTTATGCTTGTTGTGAGCTTGCAAGTACATTCAATGTACTGACCTAGTGTGTCATGCCAGATTTCAGGAAAGGTTCGTTGGAACGGAGTGCTGTTCGAGTCTAGATCGTGTCCACATCAGTGTTCCTGTGCTATGGAGTCCCGCTTCGTCGTCGTTCCGCTGCCGCATAGTCGTCATGATCGAGGCCCTCCTTATGTTCATTAAATAATGCACATATTGTTCAGCCGCACCGTATGTGCCGCTTGGCCTCGTAACTTGTTGTAATATGAACTATGTTCCACTAGTATCAATAAAGCAGTTGCATTCTGTGCCAAGATGTTGTGTGTTGCCAGACGACATGGTCTCTGGGCTGGCAATGCAAGGTAAACCGGTTGCTCTGAGCCGGTGTGCCACAATGCTTGGTATAGGGTCTTACACCTCGCAGCGGCCCGAACCTGGGTAAATTGCTTGTGTGCTCTCTGCCGTGCTGCCGTGCGCTGATCTTCTCTTTGTGCAACGCAACGTCCCCCACCGAACCAGCAAGGGGCCGCTCGGTCCCATAGGTGGCCGCAGTTATCCTGCGACATCTTCGGCGCGCCAGGTAGGGGGCTCGCTTGTGTGAACCTGAAACCGTGTCACACCCTGATTTTCATGGCACAACACTTAAGATGATAAATCATGATAAAGTGTGGTTTGACAAAAACTTTTGAGTGTTTTGGACATTGCTTGATTGGATTTTTGTTTACTGTTTGCAAGTGCTCTAGAAATCAAATAAATCCTCCAACTTCTATACTTCATTTCCTTGCCCCAAACTTCTGCCCAATGATCATGCCATGTGTATAGAGCAATATAGTATTTTCTTACAAAATTAATTTGGCCAAAAAGTATTTTCTAAAATTAGTTTTTCAAGAACCCCTGAATTGAGTGTTGCACTGCAAGTACTTAATTAAGGGCAGTAAAAATCTTTCCAAAAATAGATTTAGCTCCTATTAGATATAGGATACCCAGAAACCACAAAAATATAATTTTAAATGTTATTTTACTATTTTATTAAAAATCTCTTTCTTAAGGCCAGAAATGGTCTTTAATAGGGAAAAATTATTTTATTGTTTCAAAAATATTTGACAAAAATTAGGGAAACTCAGTGGACATATATTTTCCATATATAAGAGTTTCAACACATGGTCATGTTCAAAATATTGGCCAAACCCCTCAAAAACCCTTTCTGGATATTTCAAGCTTTTGAAATATTTACAAAGGAAATATTCTCCAAAAATTCCAAGAACATTCTATCATGTCACATATGACATATTTGGTGATATTGCCAAGTATCATGTCTTGGAGAACAAGATAACATCATCAAATCCCCTCAAAACCATTTCTGTCCATTTTGAAGTTTGAGCAACTTTACATTGCCAAACATGTCCAAATGTTCTCAAACCTTGTGAAAATGCTAAAATGGTCTAATAGTTCATCTAGACCAAATGGCACAAGTTGGAGAACAGGTTAACTTGATCAAAGTACCTCAAAACTCTTTCTGTCCAGAACCAAATTTGAACAACTCTACATTGGCAACTTTCTCCTTTTGATCTCAACTTTTGTGGACATGTTCAGAATCTCAAATTATGACACTACACTAAGTGGTGCATCAAGGAGAATAGATTTGCATGGCTAAATCTTGAAAAGTCCATTTCTTCTAATTTTTAGGGTTTACAAAAGTTGCATTGGCAACTTTGCCCAAATGAACTCAAAATTGGTGGAAGGCCCTAATTATATGTGACATTTCACCCTGTGGAGTCTCATGGAAAATGCAGATCATCTGCTTGCCCAAACCACCATCAAACACCTTCTGGCAGAAACTTAAAATGCCTGTTTTGGCAATTTCCACTATTCTCCATGAGTCAACTCTTTACCACACCTCCTCCTAACCTCCCTCTACCTCTGGCATTCAGCTCAAGTCAATGCTATTTGATCAAGGGGATGGAACCACTAATTTTCTATTCTGGACAGCCCCATTTCCACTCTTCTCCATCCTCTCTCTTCACCCACTGGCCACCCAAAGCATCCAAGGCCAAGATACCTTCCCGAGCACCCCCCAAATGCTACTAGACATGCAACGGCGCGCCCACAAGCATAGAAAATGGCCTGGACAGCCATATGGGCGCTCTGGAGCGTGCTTCTGATCTTGCTCAAGATCAGTAGCCGCCCCCTGCCAACTGCCTCCGTCCACCTTGGGCCTCCCCAGCGTGTCTCACGAGGCCGCCTCGGCGTCTGGGACACGGCAAGTTGCCGGCCCCCTCCTAAACCTCTCTCCTCTCCCCTCCATGACCTCACCCGAGTGCGCCGTAGGCCGCATCCACGGTGCACCATGGCCCCTCTATTTAGAGGCCCTCCCGAGCTCTCCTACGGATTCTTCCCGCTCTCCCTCTTTCCCAACAATCTCCTATACAAGACACCTCTACCCCTCGCGCTCTCTTTCCCTCTCCACGGCCGCCATGGTCGCTGTCTGCCTCCGCCTGGAACTAGCGAACCAGAGCCTCCCCTCCTCTCCTTCAACCACCAGGAGAAGCGCTTCAGGCCAGCGGAGCCCTCCTGATCCTTATCCCCCCTGCCCTTGTGCCCACGGCGTCGCGCCCATCCACTCCCGACGCCGCCCGCTGTCTCCAAGGCCGCCGTCGCCCTAGATCCTCCCAGCCCGCGCGAAGCCCCTGGATGGACGCGTCTCGGTGTCCCGAGTACGTCGGTGCATCAAACGCCACCGGGGATGGCCGGAGTCGCCGGGGATAAGCGCCGGCGCGCGCTCGGCCTCGCCTCCCCTGACGCTCCTCTGCCTCAGGCGCGAGGTAGGGGACGACCACCCCACCAGCTGGGGAAGACACATAAGTGGATGCCCACGCGAAGAGGAGTACGAGGGTTCACTGGTTCAGCAGCGGTGTGAGGCTGTCGTCGCTGCAGAATAACAGGGGGTGTCGATGAGTAGAGGGATGGCCTGGCCAGTGGTGGGAGTAGTAGGGGGTGGTGAGGCCTCCGCAGCATCACAGCCGGCCACGGGAGGCACGAGCACGTGGCACGACCGGCGCTGGTTTGGCCCGCTGGAGCAAGAAGACCAGAGGTTGAAGAAGCACTACGGCTGTTGGATGAACATCGTACGGTAATAGGATCTAGAATCATTCATATTGACTAAGTTGACAAAGCCCTCCGTCCTCGTCAACTTGGTAGGCCCACAAGTCAGCCTCCCATTATGCTTGGTTCCAGCTGGCAGGGGTAGTATTCTTTTTTTGTGCGTAATAAGGAGGCACTTCCTTGCGTGCGAAGATAGTTGGTGGGTCCGACCTGTCAGTGGGGGGGGCACATTTTTTTCGCAAAATACAGAGGCCCTTCCGGTGGGTCCCAGATGTCAGATGGAGGAATCATTATTATGAGCGTAATAAGGAGGCATTTCCTTGTGTGCGGCCGTGGACCCAGCTATCAGCCTCTCCACGCACAGTCTACTTCCGATGGTGTTGTTCGTTGACCACGTTGACCACGCGCGCCAAGTGCATCCAAGGTGGTGGACGACGGCGAGGCCCCGGACAGCAACGAGCCAGTGATGGGAAGACGCGGGACTAGAGTCGCAGATGGAGAGGCGTACAAGGGTTAACTGGTTCTAGTGCGGTGTGGTTCGGCAGTCGGTGGAGAAGAACAGGAGGTGTGGACGGGTGGAGGGATGGCCTGGCCAATAGTGGACTAGCGCTTCATAGCGAAGCATGCTAAGCAGAGCTGCTAGCACCAGGAGGCGGGGAGTGGTCCCGGCGGCGCTGGAGGAAGAAGACGAGAGATTGAAGATGGATGCCGGTCGTTGGATGTACATCCAACGGCTAACATGTCAGAATCATTTGTTGACTAAATTGACAACGACTTGCGTTGGCTTCGACCTATTGGCCCATATTTCAGCCTCCAAAGATGTTGCACGTATTCAACCCATTTTTCAGAATTTACAATCTTTTTTTGCGCTGTAGAATTTATAGTCAAGTTGATCTTCTTTTTTTTGAATTACAGTGCATTAACGTAGCGTCCATGCGGCCCATTTATTCTATTTCCTAAAAAAGTACAGGCCATTTGCACTTTCTCAAAATACACGATTTTGTTGGGCTGATTCTAATTATAATGTTGGGTTGGGCCAGCAAAGTTATCAAAAAATAAAAAGGGGCTGAGCATTTGGTTATAAATATATTTTAATAATAAGTGATATTATTACATTCGTCCTTAAATCTTACCAAGCTTTTGTACACAATCACTAGGATTTTCGTGCCAAAACAATCCAGGATTTTATTGTTAAGAAATTATTTTTGTAATTTAATAAGATGTGGGATATTGTTTTCTTACATATGTAAGTATCTGTTAAATATATGATGAAAAAAATATAATAACATATAAAATAATTTAAATATATATATAATATAGTTAGAAGGGAAACATAAGTTGGACCTGGCATTCCTATTCTTATATAGAAAAATAGAACAGACCTCTACGTTTTCTTCAAAAAATACATAAATTAGGCTGCCGATATTCAGGAAAAATAAAACCTCGGATGGGAGGTCCATAGGCCGGTCGATACATGACGACCCTCAAGAAAATACAAACAGGCCTATGGATCTCCCATCCGAGGTCGTGGGATGCGCATGTTAAAAATGAAAGCCTGGACGGGGCAGCGCAAAACCCAGCTGACACTTGCTGCCCTAGTGATAATAAATGATACCTACCAGCTCCCCGGCTTCGTTGTGAATTTATCTCCTATAGTAACTACGTTGAAGCACCTAAAAAATGTAACTATGTTGACAAACCCATGGGCCCCAATGTCAGTATAGCATTAGGAGGAAGTATTTTTTCGATGAGGCACTTGCTTGCGTCCGGCCATAGACCTGGTGAGTCTCGACTGTCCGCCTCTCCACGTACAGTCCTCTCCAGATTCCTCTCGTTTGTTCAGCATGTTCACAACAGCAGACAATGGCGTTGCGGCGAGCGCACAAAGGCACAGGAGGGGATCCGAGCACCTGAGGAAGTGCCTTATTATTAACGAATCTACTGAACTAGCCTAGTGGCCAAGTGACACTACCCGACAACTGTTCCACCCGGGTTTGATTCCACCTGTGCAGGGAAATATCTCCAATTTTTTTTTCTCTGCCTTTCTTGACATGTGGGTCCCCATTTTCATCTACGCACACCATGTCAACCACTTGCCAAAACTTCATCCCTCGTTTTCTCTGTGTTTTGCACACTCGACATTGTGTGGGCATTTTGACTGTGCATCATATGAAGATGTGTTATGCATGAATGTTGATCAGCATGATGTTAACTGGCTGGTAGTTCCATTTTCGACCATGAATAAAACTTCCAACATGATGTTAACCCAGTTTGAAAAGGCCGTGTTAATATAAATGATCTGCCTATGAAAGTTGCAGTTTCTTATCTGAAACTGAACTTGTAGTTTCTTATCTGAAACTGAAACTTGCAGTTTCTTCTCTGAGAATCACATTGTCTACACTTCTATACTCCTATGAGACTACATTTTTTAAGTGCTAAAAATAGATCTCTAGAATTCATAAAATACTTCATATGCTGAATGCTGCAAATCTGAAATTCAAAAGACATTCATATCTGAAAGTACTCTCAAAATAAACAACACAAAACACAATTCACAACCTGCAAATACTAGCAACCCTAAGCTCCTCCTGACAATTCACAACCTTCCCGACTATTGGGCTGGGGGGCAGTCCCCTCCTATTTCTTGGTGGCAGACAGCCGCCCCATGGGACGATGTGAACGGCGAGGGAGAGGATGGCGGGGAAGCGTCGTCGGGCCAACTGCTTTTCTCCTCTTGCAGTTGGGTTCGGTCGACGAAGACTCCACCGACTCGCTTCGGCAGGACACCCTCACAAACGGCACCCTATAGATGCTCGATCCTTTCAAGCTCTGGTGGATGCTCCATCTGGGATCGATATTCCCACCACCACTCCCTCATGATCGGATTCAGTGAATCTATTTGCTCCATGGCCTAGAGGAGCAGCTCTATGTACTCCCGCGTGACTCCCTCTGGGACTATCGCCACCTTTTCGCTCTATTGCAGATATTTGGCCATGGAAGTCGTCGTCGCCGCTAGTTGGTCCTTGTTGTCAAACCAAGACTGTATCTCTAACATCCTAGCTAGCTTCACAGGGTCGCCGTTTGTGATCCTCACGTACTGGTTGTACTCCTCCATCGATCTACTCAGGACCTTCACTCACCGGCAGTGGTTTTTGAATGGAAGAGGAAAGGACCAGCACTGGTTTTGTACTAGAACGGGAGAGGAGCGACACTGGTTTTGGACTGTAACAGGAGAGGAGGGGCGGTGGTTTTGAAATGGAAGAGGAGTGGAGCGGCGTTGGATTTAGATTGGAACAGGAGAGGAGCGGCGGTGGATTAAGAGGAGAAGACAGAAGAGCAGCGCTGGTCTTGGAAGTATTTTGTTGTTGTATTGCGTAGTTTGGGTCAAAGTTTGACCACGTACTGTATTTGACAGGCAAAATGTGAATGCATGTCACAAAAAATTGTATGTTTGGTTCGTATCTGAATGTACTTTCAAATTATATTATTTTTGCAACGTATTACATATATTTTATGTGCGAAAATCATGGTCAATTATGACCCAGAATAAAAGGGACACTAGTTAATGTGGGGTCGCTTTCTTAATTGAAGGGTAAATTGATTTTGATTTTGATCCAGTCACAGCGCGTCGGCCCTCTCGTCCAATCCTAAATCGCTGTCGCACGTTCCGCTCCCTCTTCTCCATTACAAAACCACCTCCTCTCCTCTCCATCATCTCCATTCCAAAACCACCGTCTCGCCTCTCCCTCTTCTGATCTTCTCCATTGCAAAACCACCTCCTCTCCTCTCCATCATCTCCATTCAAAAACCACCGTATCGCCTCTCCCTCTTCTCTATTGCAAGACCATCGGTTCTCCTCCAATCCTCCAAAGCTAGCACCGGACCACTCAGAAGGACGTCTATGGAGAGGATGCAACAGTGAATCAGGCAGATCGCCAGCGGCGACCAGGAAAAGTTAGCCAGGTTGAAGGAGATCCTTACTTGGTTTGACAATGAGTGGGAGATTTCAAGGACGGTGCAGGCCATGTGGCAATGTATGCGAAAGAGCGAGACGGCAGCGATGTACATGTACTCCTCGGCGGCAGTCATGCTGCAGTCCTCCGAGGTCATCGAGTATCTCCTCTGGGCGATGGAGCAGACAGATTCACCCAAGGTGACAGTCAGGCGGAGGTGTTGGGCGTACAGGTCGAAGGTCGAGCACCCAGAGGATAACGAATCGATCGAGTATGGTGTGCCGTTCGTGAGTGTGCAGAGCCAGCCGAAGCCACAGGAGTATTCGTTCTCCCACCGCAAGAGGAGGCCGGATGGCGCGACGTTGCTTCCCCTCTATTCTCCACGGTTCCCTCGACGCTCGCCTCATTTCAACGGCGGCGGTAGGGTTTAAGGTAAGCTTCACACTAACCTAATCTTCCACTTGCTCATGCTTACAATTAGTGTGACAGCTAATGAAAGTCATGCTTACAATCAGTCTCCGAGTACTACGCCAATCACCCTAAAATAGCTCTGGACCTTTGGGTCAAAGTTGTGACACAGTGTACAAATAAAGAAAAATAGATTGGTGCTTCTTACAGAAAAGAGTACTCCCTAGAAAACTGCCAATATAAGCTACTAGTATTTGGTTAGAGCATTTGCTGCCAAGAAAGATCCGTCCACAGAGAGCGCCACACATCCCACTAGTGGTGGTGGATGCCAATGCATGCATGCAGCATGGTTGGTGTCGGTAATTTTTACTTTGCACACCTCGCACTCTGCATATATGCCGGTTCAATACGTACATTTGTGGAGTTCCACCAAAATGCAGCTGAATAACCCTGTTTGCACAGATAATGAAAAAGCGTGATTACATTATAGTGGCACTAGTTGATCAAACACACAAAATAAATAGAAGAAAATATTGCGATAGCATCATACTATGCTATCTCATGCGGGCGAGATGGGCCTGCGGACGCCTCATCTGATCGCCTCATATCGAAATCATCCCAAGTCTCCCAGATACACCTTCTGCCAGTGATGAACATCAGTGTACAGCGGTAGTACAAGGAGGCGCCTTGGGACATTCAAATCTCTATTTTTGTACAGATCAACTAAAATTAAGTGCCCCAATTTGCAGAAACGCTTAAACATTAACAATGGGACTAGTTGATGCAACATACATTAACAAAGAGAAGCACTTTCTTTATCTACATTGGAAATGAAATGATAGAGAGGACACTCGCTCTATTTTAACTGTATTATTACTTCATTTTATCAGTGACATTAGGTCGAGCAGGTGGCAATCGAGGTGTATCGTGTGTCGCAAGGATGGAGGTCGGGGGTGCTTAGACTGGGATGCTGAAGCTGGCTCTTTCCATCACCAACATGGATGATTCAATGCATGGGACCTTTTGGTGCAGTTCACCTAAAATGAAGCAATGTCCCGTGAGCTAGCAGCTTCTTCTTCAAATTTTTTAGGAAAAGGGCTCCAGCCCCGGTTCCATTTCCATCAGAAAATGAAACCCACAGAGCTTCTCTTCATTAGTTGCAATAAAATTGAGCGACATCAAGGTTGGTTGTGAAGCTCCTGGAATGTTCAACTATAATTTAGACATCATTTGTGCAGTTCAACTAAATCGAGCGTGAAATGTATATCTCTTTTGCCCAAAAAAGGTGGAAAGGAGGGTGACTAACAGGTGATGAAACATGCATCAAATGAAAAGAAGCATGTTCCTTATCTGAATGGCAATCCTACAAGGACAATAGCAATTTCTAAAGCAGTGGCATTGCTAGATATTAGTGTGGGCATTAGGATTAACTATGACAATCGTTAAATACGACATTACTTTGGGCACGGGAGAGTAGGCGGACCAGGACAGTTGCATTTCTAACAAAAAGAACCAACTTATCTTAATGGGAAATTTAGCAGGACATGTAAAAAATTGCCATTGATTGATATTACTGGAGGCATTACAATTAAAACAACATTGGTTTAACGTGTCCTTACTTTTAACAGTGTGACTGCTACATTTTACCAGTGGCATTACATAAGAGTGGCTCGGGGCAACAAACATTAGAACGGGATATCTGGGTTGGTCCCATTTTTGTTCGCTATAGCCACCTTATACAATGTGAGGCTAGCAAATCTAGTGCTGGACTTACTCTGTTGACTTGTCCCCCAGTCCCCACTTTCTTTCCTTTTTCAACCACTAGATCAGGTTTATATTGAGTTTGTACTGCGTTTCCCTTTATTTCCCTATTAGACCTAGAGACCAGTTGGATAGCCAGTCTCTGCTACTTTTCGCCCCCATTATTTCCTCTTTCAACCAAGTCCTAGATTCAGGTAACAAATCCTCCCCCCACCCCCAGCCCCTTTCTTCCTTGTTTGAACCAAGTAGTACTACATTCGAGTGCATGAACTAGTTTTACCTCTCAAACATAAAAAAATTAAGTGGTTTTCGAACAGCCGATCGATCCTATCTACGAGGTGGCCTGAGAAATAGTAAAAGATACAAATGCAGCGGCGTCGAGCTCGGGAAATAAACAAGGCGGTTTGAAGGAAGTTATACCTGATGGTCGCCGGGATGTCGCTAGGTGGGCGGCGGGATGCCGGATCTGCCCACACTATGGCAACAAGGAAGAAGGGGTTGGAGGCCCTCCCTCGCCAGCGGTGCTTGGGTGAGAACGGCAAGGCAGGCTGATCGGGACGCGCCAGCAGTGGGTAAGAACCATCGCCGAGGACGACCGTGAACGTTGCACCTTCTCACCTTCCCCGGCGGGGAGGATCCGGCTGAATCTGTGACTAGCAGTGAGCAGAGAGAGAGAGCGTGGCCACCGCTGTCATGTTTAGATTTGGAGAGGACGAGACAATGTGAAGAGAGCAACACTAGCAAGCAAGCGCAGAGGCTCCTGCCTATATAGTGGAGTAGTACTAGTTTTCTTTTGTCTACAGCAGCCAGCTTGACCTCGTCAATGACTGTCGAGAAGTATTCATGCACGTGGACCGGAGGCGCAGTTGTCGTCATTTTGATCTGAAGCGCCAGATTATAACATATAACACGAAAAAATGCCACATGACAAGAAATCATAACCTCACTGCCCAAAGGAGACAACATGAATCCCAATGGAGAAACTAGACGAGGAACAAAGCTCAAATTAAAGATAAACTCGTACAAAAGGGGTCTGTTGATAGATGTCCTAATTAGTATAGCCGGCTTGACCTAGATGGCAGCCGAGTAGTCTTCATGCATGTGCTCCCAATGACTAGCCCAACTCAGTTGTCGCTGTTTAACCCTCGCAGTGATCCGAAGCACATGACACCTAATTTTGCGAGATGACAAGAAAACTTTTTTTAGATTTCTCACCAGAGCTACAGCCATGTAC
The DNA here is from genome assembly GCA_021437245.1 of Aegilops speltoides. Taxonomy (NCBI): domain Eukaryota; kingdom Viridiplantae; phylum Streptophyta; class Magnoliopsida; order Poales; family Poaceae; genus Aegilops; species Aegilops speltoides. The sequence goes on along the minus strand of CM038147.1, from coordinate 371,909,195 downwards.
AACACAACCTGCATGATATGTAGACGATAGCCAATCCAGGCGTGTCTGCTGGAGTCTGGTCACATGCATGGACGAACTGATCTTCCATGTCTTGCAGGGATCATCCAGGCACCAACGTAGTACAACACTTCTCTAGTACTATCGCTCGTCTCCCTCTTCTATTAAGTCACCCGACTTGCGGGGCCGGGGAGTGTGCCTATGGTCGGTTCTAAATTGCGGTCCCACATGTGTGTGCAAACGCAATATGACGCACGTTCCATTCGGAGAGCAGCGTGCCAGACCGACCGACCGACCGTCTGGGGCGCGATGCGAACGCGACGGGCGTGTTGTATACTCCGTACATGTGTACCGCCGTTTTCTAGAGGCTTTGCTCCATGGCGCAATCCATGGATACAAAATTAGTATACTGCACTATTTAAAAGTTGAGGGTGGGGCTTTTCCTGCGCGGTAGGCGGGGCAGTTCCGCCTAGTCGGTTCGACAGAGACGCGAGAAGATGAGGGAGTAGGCTGCTGCAAACGTAGGGCTATGTGATTTGATAGTGAGTTACTGCTGGACAGGTGGGGCCCCATGATTTGACTTGCCATTATCATTTTAACTGCGGCGCTACGACCGGCGTGAGTCTTCTGATTCCTGACCACCTCCATACAGGTGCCTCTCCCAATGCTCCACCATGTAGTAGAGGCTGGCTCTGGAATGAGAGCCCACTTCTCCACTTTTTCCTTGCCTCTCTTTCCTCCACATATGCAAAAATGCCATGTAAAGCGCACTATTGTACTTACTTGCTCCTACAGGTGCTAAGCTTGCCACATAGGCATAAAGTCTGATGTGGCAAGTTAATCAAGAAGAGAGAGACTAGTTTGGTGACCCAAGGAAGAAACGATGCTAAGCGCGTGTACCTAGGTGAAAAGACAATTTTGAGTCTATAGCTAATTAAATGAAGCAAACTTAGCAACAAAAAACTAATAAGCACACCATTTCATTGGAAGAGGTCACTTCTTGGCAAATGCAATAAATACTACTCATAATATAAGAACGGTTTTGGCACTACACTAGTGTCAAAAACGTTCTTATATTATGGGACGGAGGGAGTACCAAGAAAGAGATAGAGAGAAGTAAAAAATACACTTATAGCCAACCTTATAGCTAACCTTGTTGTAGTATGAGTGACTAAGTGATGACTATGTATGACATGCCAACATCAGATAGCCTAACGCACCGTGTTAAATCTCCAAGGGCGCGACCGCGCGAGCAATGCGACGGCCGTGGTAGGCGCGACCATGATATGGGCTGTGGCAGCCCTTGGATCTGAGATCAAACGGTCGCATGCTAAGTTGCTGAAAATTTGCAGAATAACCCTCCAGGATAGGATATTCACCCATAGGTCTATAATCACGCCATGCAACCATTCGATCTCAGATCCAAGGGCTCTCGGAAGCCCGTATCACGAGAGAATGGAAAGTCACTATCCTACCATTCGCACGCTGGTAGTTTGCTCCTACTCGTCCCCGCACGTCCTTTAATACTACGGCGGTTCACTCCTAGTTGTCCCGTCCTTTCACATTATGGCAGTTCCACTAATCCTAACCCTCCTCCCAAATCCATGACGTCCCAAATCTCCATGATCGGCGGTGAGTACAAGGTTAGAACCATCACCAGCGATGAGTTCGATGTCATCTACACCCGTTCTTCCATGACGGTGAAAGGCATGGATGATGAGAGGGGGACATTGGATATATAATTAATGTGGGTGTATTATCTATATATGTTAATCCAATATAGAGAGGTATAGATTGATCGATGTGGACGTGGGAAAGAGGGTGAGACCTCACTGGATATATTGATTGATCGGTTTGTGTGGAAAACTATGAAAGACCTAGCTATATACACACATACATAGAGGAACATCGATCGTTGCGCATGCACGCGTGAGAGATAAAGAATGCCCGATATGATGGAGAGGGGGATGTGTGTGGGTGTGTGCCTTCATGGGAGACCGACCTGAAGAAAAAGATTGCATGTGTGCGATGGATAATGCCGACTGGTAATGTGTGTGCATGCATGCACGAGAGAAAGTTAGTGGTACAATTATAAAGAGAAGACGACTGTGTGGGTGTAAAAGACTAGGTTAGGTCATAATCAATGTAAAGTTGAATTAAAATATTTGAATAAGAGATCCTGATGTTTGAAACCCATGCATGCATGAATATAATGGAGATCTGCGTGGTGTGGTTTGGAAACGAGCATGTTGTAATGTATACACATTGAACAAGCTCAGACTGATTTGAATTTGAGATACCGATGGCAGACATCATTTGGCAACGTCGCATCCGTGCATGGACACATTATTCTAATTGGAGATGATGGGTGGCTTTCGCATCACATATCAATATCTATACCCCTATATATATTATATTTTATATTTTTTTATATTGTGTGCGGGTAACTTTAACTTTGAAAGATGGTCGTTGGATGAGGTGAATCCGATGGTCCAAAGATGGCAAATTTGAGCACTACTGGCCGTTGGATATCATATAGATTCCACCAGATTTCGCCACATGTATAATCTAGAAGACTCCATGGTTGAACTTAAGCATAATGCACAAACATCAAAACACAAACAATTCTTCTTGGTTCTAGAATCTTCCGTATTAGAATTGCCCAAATGTTTTTCTACATGATTTGCCATTAGTTGTTTTTACTTTATGTCTTACAACGCACAATTCCATGAATCTTAAAATAGATTAGCTTCCTTATAAAAACTAGATGATTTTGAATGAAATGAACTATAAGAATTAAGCGAACATCTACATCATGCATATATGACTCAAAGCTTACATGCTATAATGTGGTATTTATTCATAATTTGGTTGCCAAATCTCATGTGTGCAATGCACGTGTACCTTACTCTAGTATAAATGGTGTTTGTGTGTGTGTTGTGCGTGTTGAGGTGCAAATTGTCTTTTGTTTTGGGTACACGTTAAGCGTGTTCTCCAGAAATTTCAAGTCGCAGCTTGTTATGCCGAAAATTCAAGCTAGCGTCTCTGTATATCGTGCTGCGAAACTCCCGCCTCTTCAACCCGCGCCTTGTTAGCCCGGAATATTTAAGATATATCTTTGTCTCCTTGTGCGCCAACAACTCCCTCCATCTCAACATGCGCCTTGCTATTCTGAAATTACAACGCACGCGAAATCTCCCACCTCCTGTGAAATCCCGACACGCGAAATGCCCTTGGTACCCCTGAACCGAAAGAACCGCCTCAAATCTGTCGGGGTACTTATGTAACTTACCCCACATTTCAGACAAGCGCGTCCCTAAGCCATGGTTCCCCACTGCCATCCCATCCGCCCACCCATTCGTACACCGAGGCCGCGAAAACCCGCGATGAAGCCCCACACCCTGCTCTGTCCGCCACCCAGCCGGAGCCTCTTCCCCGACAACGTCATCCACAAATACACCTCGACGTCCCTCATCTACCGTATTGGATGAGGATCCGTCATCGATCTCGTCGTCCCATCGGTTCAGCCACCCTGCCCTCCACCTCCAAGGGCCTGCCCCGATGTTCCCCTCGTCTTTCGCGCCACCTCCATTCCCACACTGCCGTCTTCACCTGCACCACCGGAAGAGCATCATCATCTCCGTTTCCTCGGATGAAGCTGCGGCCTAATCGGCGCCACCAAAGAGGTTGTACACTAATCACTGCATTTTCTTCTTGATTCGATCTCACGGAACTGTCGGCGCTCGGTCCCGAGCCGACACGGCACGGCTCCATCCACGGCGGCATCGCCGGCCACTTCCTCCATGACGTCGCTCCCTCGTTGGCGACATCCACATCAGTAGGAGTTGCTGCTGCTTTAGCTCTCACTCGCACTGCTGCTCTCCTCTTGCTCTCGGTCCCCTACCTGGTCTGCTCTTGCTATAGCTCTTGCTCGTGCTGCTGCTCTCACTCTTGCTCTTGCTTATGATGTTGCTCTGATTTAGCTACACTTCAGTCGACTGAATCGACTTTTGAGTCGGTCGATTTTCAGGGGGTGGCGGGGCTCGCCAGGCTGAAGGAAGAACCAGCCGCAGCGGGGAGGGGGGCTCGCCGGAGAGGTACCCCACTATCTATCTTAGGGTTCAGGGTGGGGGCGGTGGTCACCGGTGGTGGCTAGGCGTTGGCGGGGCGGTGGCGTGGGGATCGCCGGAGAAAAAGCTCGGCACGGGGGGGCCTAGAGGGATGGACGAGGCGGCGGCGGACCAGCGGTTGGGAGTGTTTTCGGGGCGGCGGGGCGGCGCACCCTGACTGCGGGCGGCGGGGGGCTGCTGTTTGGCCGGTGGTGGCTGGCGGCTCAGGGGGGTGGAGGTTGAAGATGAACTACAGGCCCTTGATTTCATATCCAACAGCTGCAAAATCGACTGACCAGAGATGAAAAAGTCAGCCGACCGACATGTAGCCTCACCTTGCTGGTGCGTTCAGTTTCGATAGAAAAATTCAGTTTCGACGGCAAAATTCAGTTTCAACAGTTAAGTTCAGTTTCAACAGTTAAGTTCAGTTTCGACAGTTAAATTCAGTTTCGATAGTTAAGTTCAGAGATGAGCGGCTGATGTATTTTACATCTAGCACTTTGTGGTTATGTATTTTACGTCATGTATTGAAGATGCTATTGGAATTCCACTCAGGTTAACATTGTCTCTCTTGTCCTGCTTCTGCCTCGGTGTCGTAAAACTCACCGGAGCTGCTCCAACGACGAAGCCCTCCATCACATCGGGGTAGTACCTCGAGCTCCATCTCTAGATGCCTAAGAACTTCTTCCCCTCCTCCGACAGCCAAGTCAGCCAGAGCATCCTCTCACCGGCCAACCCAATCACGCTGAGATTGACATGGCTTTGCCAAAGAGGTTGTACACTGGTTGCATCTCTTTTTTACTCTACATGTTATATATATTGTCCACTGAGCACTCGTAGTAAAGGGAAATACGATTATTTTATCCTACTATATGAAAAGCAGTGAGGTACCAGGCAACTTAGCTATCCGTGATGGACTCTCTTGAGTGCCATCATTATTTATCTCTGCGCGTTTGAGCTGTGCATTTGTCGATGGGCCTGGGAGTTGAGCTAGTATGGCAGTGGCCTGGGTCCAAAGTAATAGAAGTAGCACAAAAACATTTTTTTAGTGTAGGATTTTCCTTGCTCAAGCCTGCCTAATAGAGTCTATGGTACTACTTTTCATGAATTTGGTGCAAAGGAATGGAGCAAAGGAAAACTGTAGGATTTGTTCCTTTAGTGTCTCCTTGAAAGAAAAACCATAGGAATTATAATTTCCACTTGTCCTCCTTTTCATATTCCTATTCATCAAGCACAAGACTAAGAGATAGTAGCATAATAGCATTATAGCCGTACATTTTCTTGTGGTTTGACTTAATCTCACCATGCTTTTTTGCATCCTGTGATCTTCCAATTGTTGTGAATCAAACACCCAGATTGGCAGAAATCTTGTGTTTTTTAATTCTCTGTTTTGCACGTGCATTCCTATCCTATTCCTGTCTATTTCCTATCCCTGCATTGTTAGAATCCTCAAATTCAAACAAGCCCTTACTCAATTACTTCTGTTACATATATGTGTCAAAGAAAACCTTGTGTGGTTTGTCCTGCTCTGCTGGCCAGGTTCCACCCCAGCTCAGCTGCTCCAACAACGGAACGGTTCACCACAGCAGGGATCCACTCTCCAGACTGTCTTTCGCCGCCTCAGATCTTCTTCCCCGCCACCGACAGCCATGACAACTGCATTACCATCATCAACTGAGCAGATGACCTTGAGGGCTACACGGGTCCGCAAGAGAGGTCACACTCTTCCATGCCTGCTTACGTTATGCGTCGCTTAATATGATGACATGCTACATTATCGTCGTGTTCACCTATTAGACTCCGAGTCAGGTCCAAACTAATGCTGAAACTTGAGTTTTTAAATGGTTGTGGGGTACATATTGGGGCAACAATCAGTACTATCTGTCTACTATATAGTTAATCTCGGGTGTCTACTATGAGTTTCATGTTGGGTGCAAACAAACATTAAAGGAGCCATTATCTGTATTTTTTAACTAAAGCTATTATCTGCCTGCTAACACTGGTTTTGTGTCTATCCACAATTTGCTACCATCACTCTGGATTTATGCATGCACTCCTTACATAATCTCACTATGTTTTTTTCCTATGCATGCCAGTTATTGTACATAATGGAACTGATCAAGTAAAGCAAAAGAGACGAGCCTTGCGTGGCAATAAAATTTCATGCAGACGTCACTCCATTGTGGGCGCAAAGGCAACCCCCCCTCCACCCATTTCGGATCGTAATCAAGAGGAAGATAACTGTTCTGAGGGGGATTTAGAAGGAGAAGACCACTCCTATTTACCCCATGAGGTCTTCGCTCTAACTTGGCATGCTGATGTTGGTAATATCATGCATATGGTGCCTTGCATTGCTTAATGTATACATTAAAGATGTCATCTGCTTAGTTTAGACATGTTTTGTGTCAATGCCATCTGTTTAGTTTCTTTATCGTATATGTGAATCATGCAATGCCATCTTGTTTAGCCAGGCATCATTTTTTATTACTTGTTAAATTTGTAAGCAATTTTATTACATTCAATTACTCTTCCTGTGCATCAGCCATTCGACACGGTCATGGAAAATCTGGAGTGGAAACAAGGTCTTCAGAGCAGACAATGCTATCTGACAAAGCGCATGTCTTGTTGTTTACCGATAGCTCCTCACAGGAGGATTCGGAGATAGATGACCAGTCATATTCACCCCCCCCCGAGGTGCATGCTCTAACTTGGCAGGGTTATGTTGCTCATATCCTACGTATGGTATCTTGCATTTCTATGTCATTTGCTTAGTTTAGACATGCTTTGTGATTGCCACCTGTTTAGTGTCTAATTACCATATATGTGAATTATGCAATACCATCTTGTTGCAAGACATTATATATGTGAATTATGCAATGTTATCTTGTTGAAAGGCATTATGTATGTGAATTAAGCAATGCCATGCTGTTTAGGCAAGCGTCATATATGTGAATTATATCATGCCATCCTTTTTTTGTATTTCTCATTGCTTTTGTCGACAATGTTTGTATATTCAACTGCTCTTCCTGTGCATCAGCCATAGAATTGGTGATGGAGAAATTTGGAGTGAAAACAAGGTCTTCAGAGCAGACAATGCTACCTGCTGAAATAGATATCTTGCTGGTTACAGATAGCTCTTCAGAGGAGGATTCAGAGGCAGATATCCAGCCCTATTATCCCCCTGAGGTGTATGCTCAAACTTGCCAGGGTTATATTACTCATATCATGCATATGTTGTATTGCAATGCTTAGTTTTTACATCATATACACAATATTGAATGCCATATCCTTAGTTGACACATCATATATGCGATTGCCCTCTGCTCACTTCCTTAGTATATAAATCATATATTTGAATTATGTCATGCCATGATGTTTACATAGACACCATGTATCTGAATTATGGCATGCCAACCCATTTTCTAAAGACATAATATAGTTATATCATCTCATCCTGTTTACATAGTCATCATATTTTAAATTATGTCATTCTATCCGTGAATTATATCATACCATCATGTTTCCATCGACGACATGTTTGTGATTTATGGCATGCCAACCACTTTAATAGACACATTGTATAGTTATATCATGTCATCCTATTTATATAGTCATCATATTTTGAAGTATGTCATTCTATCCTATTTAGTTAGACATCATACCTGTGAAATTGTGTCATGCTATCTTGTTTAATTAGCCATCATATATGTGAAATTATGTCCTACTATTTTGTTTGGTTAGACAACATAAATGTGAATTATTTCATGCCCTGTTTTCTTCCCTACTATTGCACCTGTCTATCTTACAATGTCTGTACGTTCAATTACTTTTCTTGTTTATCAGCCATATCAATTGCAGGGAGTGATGTCAGTATTTGTGGAGTAAAAACATGGTCTTCAGAAAAGATCGTGCTACCTGTCGATGCACATAGAACCATGGTTGTACTTGCCCAAGAACCAGCCCTACCACACATAACCCACACTCATGCAGATTGTACCCCTACCCAGTTGGACAGAGAACCAGCTACACCCCTTCTAACCCCAACCCCAGCAGATAGACACCCAGTTCCCGTTGACACAGCAACGTCTCCACCACAGAGCACCCAAACACGAGCAGTTAGTAAGGCAGCTGCAGTGCCCAAAGCACGAGGACCACCACTCCGAACCCCAAGTCAACGCTGAAAGCAGAAGAAGAATTGTTCTCAGGTCAGGTTCCACAGCTATGGTTCATACTACTTTTCTCTTGCATCACTGTATTTACTCATACCAACTAATTTCAAATTTGAAGGATGCAATTGAAACTCCAGTGGCGCAACAGGTATGTTTTAAACCTGTTTCTTTTACATTTTTGGCTGTTTGCTGTTGTAACTTGCTCTATGTTGATTTCAGTTTCAATTGAATAAATAGTTATGTTCGCATGCCATGCACATTACAAGTGTTGTTATTACTGTGTAGTTTCCCACACTAATATTCTATCTATGCTACTTTGTCTTAAATATATATGATTCGAACTGTGTCTATCTTGATTTGGCAACATAAAGTAGAATGATATAGACCATTCAGTGACCATAATACATAGATATATGTTTGTTTCATGCTGTTATCCTGTTCACCTTACTACTGAACTGGTTTACCAAAATGAGTTTCATATACTACATTGTAAACCTATGATGTGTTTGTTTGTTTCTCTCTTAGAACGCGGATAAAATATTGAAGAAGAGTACCCCGTTATGCAATGGTAGAGGAAGTAATGCAGATAAGGTTCAAGATAGTGAGACATCCCTGTTGGTCTCCAAGAAAGCTGATAAAAACTATATTGAAGAAACTAAGACAACCCCAAAGTCCTATCTTGATGTAGTGTTCGAGTTACTGGCTACTACTGCTAGCACCAGCTCTTCGAACTTGTTGCCTAAATCAATTCCGCTTCTTGACTCAACTTCTAGTTGAAAGACATCGATCAGATGTTATGCGACAGGAAGCCGAAGGACTGAGGAAGTCCCTGCAAAATTCAGATGCCTACTTTCTGGTGCAACAGCAAGTGCTGGAGGACTTAAGCGCTAAACAAGAGAAAGTTAATAAGCTTGCTAAGCATCTTGCCAGCATTAGGGGTACCCTAGATATTGTTTCTTGAGCTCTTCTGAAGTGGTTTCAGTTCTGGAATTGTTTTGCTGCGGCGTTTATATGCTGCTATGTTCCCTATATTTGCACTGGTGGTGAACTTTGATGCCCAGTGGATGTAATATGTGTAATAGTCGTGATAGCCTAGCGTAAGTTGCTTGCTTATTTACTTCCTTATTGTCTTGTTTATTTATTTGCTTGTAGTCAATGCAGTTCTTTTTTCGCGGTTTGCTAGTGGCCGCAATAACCTATTTTTTAAAACTAGGCCACAATAACCATGGGCTACATATTTACTGTAGTTACCATTTCCCTCCTACGGGCCGTAGAAACAATCGACCTTCTACGTTTCGTAGAAACAATGGGACTTATACGGGTCATAGACACAATGGGCCTTCTACGGGCCATATCATCCATGGGCCTTGTACGGGCCATATGATCGGTTGGCCAAACATGGGCCAATAACAGACCGCATTATAGCCATAAACGGGCTAGAGTTGGAATCATCTATTCATGGGCCGACCATAACGGGCCGTCGTTAATCGGCCGTATTTGATGACGCTATGAAAACGGGCCAATGTATTAACGGGCCACAAAACGGGCCGAGTGTAACCTCGGGCTGAATTTAGCCCACAAGCAGAAAATGACAGTAACGGGCCATAAGTAAATGAATGCTGGAAATGAGCCCAAGAGTAAATGGGCTCTGAGAAGGCCGAAAGATAACATGGGCTGGAAATGGCCCAACAGAATAACGGGTCGTTAATGGTTATAAAGTGATACACTGTTCATTACGGGCCAGTTTCACCACGGGCCGTTAATGGGTATAAAGTGATACACTGTTCACTGCGGGCCAGTTTCACCACGGGCCGTTAATGGGCCAAGAGTTACAAAGGGCCTCATATGGGCCGAAAGACGTCCTGGGCCATACATGGGCTAGAAGTGAAAATGGGCTGGAATCATATTGGATGGCCCAGATGACGCTACTGGGCCTAACTCAGATAGGGCGTAACGGGCCTTGGGTTAGCGGGTTGTAAATGGGCTATATGCGTACAAGCCGTTAACAGGCTTTCCATGGGCCGGCCCGCCACCTTTTGACCAAGTGAAACGGGCCGGCCTTTTCATAGGAATGGGCCCCTATTGGGTCGTGCCACGTGTCGACATATCATAGCCGCCTTCTGTCCAATGAGTGGATGACATCTGTCTCAACGATGAGCCGACGCGTGTTTCCTCCAGCCAATGATGATTTTATACGTGGAAAATCCCCATTGGTCCGGGTTGTTAATGGGTTATCGGATCCAAAACCCGACCCGATAGCTTAACGATGTTCAGTTACGGTGGATGCCACGTGTCGGTCACCCTTGATGAAAGCACTTCTATGACGTGCGATTTATCGTCATGGAAGTGGACACTTCCGTGATGATAATTTTGGTAATGTCATGGAACACTTCTATGACAGCACAGGTATAACTATCTTGATTTTGTCATAAAATCGTCATGGATGTACATGCACGACAAAAACCGCGACCTACTGTGACAAACACGTATCATCACGGAAGTGTATTTTTTTGTAGTGAAGTGGCCAAGAGCGGCGAGGATCTCCTCACCAAAAATACCGCAGAGCAACACCCCACAGAAGACGACGACCTTAGAGTATTGACGGTCTTCGAGACTTTCGCCTCAAACAATAGGCGCAAAAGGGCACTCCACGGCCTCGATGAAGTCTGCCAAGTAGTAGCAATAAACCCCTGGGACGACACGACCATAACTTTCAATGCTGATGACGAACCAAAATTCAGGACAGTCCAGGCACAAGCCGCCTTGGTCCTCAGTCCAATCTTGGACGTCTTTCGGCTTACCAAAGTGCTCATGGACGGCGGCAGCGGACTAAACCTCACTTACGAAGAAACTCTCAACAAAATGGAAATAGAAAGGAGCTACATTGAGCAAAGTAGCACGACCTTCCAAGGAATCATTCCCAGTCGGGAGGCACGATGCGCGGGAAAAATCACAGTCGACGTGGTATTCGGCACACCGGAGAATTATCGGTCCGAAGAGATAACCTTCCAAGTGGCCCCTTTCAACAGTGGATATCACGCCTTATTAGGGCGATATGCATTTACACGCTTCCAAGCTATACCTCATTACGAGTACATGAAGCTCAAGATGCCCGGGCCCAATGGTATTATCACTCTTGCCAGTGATCCGTACATTGCACTCCGTGCCGGAAACAAAACTGTAGCCCTGGCCCTTGAGGCATTGTCTGAAGCCCTCGTGGCCGAAGAATTAACCGCAGTACGCTCCACATTGGATAGGGATGACGTGATTCTGGACAAGCGACCCAAATCCACCTCCTTTGAACCAGCAGGTGAAATAGTCAAATTTCAGGTCCACCCGACGGACCCCAAGAACACAGCATCCATCGAGGCATAGTTGGACCCAATGGTTGACGCCGCGCTACGAGAGTTCCTGCGCAAGAACTGGGACATATTCGCCTGGCACCCTTCTAATATGCCAGGAATCCCATGCAGGTTGTCTGAACACAGCGTCAACATACTAAAGGGATATAAACCGGTCAAGCAAAATCTGCGGCGCTTTTCCGAACCGAAACGACAAGCTATGGGGGAGGAGCTAGCCAAGTTAATGAGGTCGGATTCATCAGTGAAATAAAACACCTGGACTGGCTGGCAACCTGGTGATGGTGCCAAAGAAGGATAAATCCTGGCACCTATGTGTCGATATCAAAGACTCAACAAGGCCTGCCCTAAGGATCCATTTCACCTCCCTTGCATCGATCAGATTATTGATGCTACAGCCAGACACGACTCACTGTGTTCCCTCGACGCATACTCCGGATACCATCTAATCAAAATGAATGAGTCCGACCAATCTGCAACAGCATTCATTACCCCATATGTGCCATTCTGCTTCAACACTATGCCCTTCGGACTCAAAAATGCCGGCGCCACCTACCAACGCATGATTCAAACATGCCTGGATAAACAGATCGGCAAGACAGTTGAAGCGTATGTGGATGATGTCGTCATCAAAACTAGGCACGTTGAGTCATTAATAGACGATCTACGTCTCACATTTGACAACCTCCGTACATATGACAGCAAGCTCAATCCGGAAAAGTGTGTCTTCGCGTTCCTGCTGGAAAACTGCTGGGCTTCATCGTTTCCAATAGAGGAATTGGGGCGAACCCAGCTGAAAGCCCAGCTTTGTCATAGTTGGTAATGCCAACAGACCTTAAACAAGTCCAAAAACTAGCCGGTTGTGTGGCAGCTTTATGCCGCTTTATCTCTAGACTAGGAGAAAAAGCATTGCCACTTTATCGCCTTCTCTGACGCACTGATCACTTCGAGTGGACGGACGCGGCAACGACCAGACTGGAGGAACTAAAAGGTTCTTTTAGCGAGCAACCCAATTGGCCGCACCGAACGTCGGCGAACCCATGTTATTATACATATCACCAACACACCAGGTCGTGAGTGCGGTGCTCGTCGTTGAACAAGAGGAGGATGGACACAAATTCCCGCTTCAGAAGCCGGTATACTACGTATCCACTGTCCTCACACCATGCAAATCCCGGTACCGTCATTACCAAAAAATAGCATAGCGGTCTTCATGGCATCCCGGAAGCCACGACACTACTTTCAAGAGTGCTCAATCAGGGTGGCCTCTGAAGTACCACTCAATGACATAATAAACAACCGCGAGGCCACAGGCCGGATTACCAAGTGGGCCATTGAGCTCCTCCCATTCGACATAACATACAGACCGCGCCAGGCCATTAAATCCCAAGTACTGTCTGACTTTGTCGCCGAATGGACAGAGGCCAAACTCCCTAAAGAGTACGACACATATTCCAACTGGGTCATGCACTTTGACGGCTCCAAAATGATGGCGGGCTTAGGAGCAGGCATTGTCCTAACATCCCCCACTGGAGATATAGTTCAGTATGTACTCCAAATATTATACACAGACTCCAACAATGTACCCGAATATGAGGCCTTATTGCATGGTCTTCGGATGGCTGTCTCCATGGGCATACAACGCCTGGAAGTGCGTGGGGATTCAAACCTCACAATATCTCAAATAAATGGAGATGTCGATGCCAAAGATCTGAAGATGGCGGCTTACCGTAACGCCGTTCTCAAAATGTCAGCTCAGTTCGAGGGGCTCAAGTTTCATCATGTGGCTCGAGAAAGTAATCAAGTGGCGGATGTCCTCGCTCGCATCGGCTCCAAGTGCGAGCCCATCCCACCTAACATCTTTCTGGAAAGGCTCTTCAGGCCATCCGTGTGTGGCAAGGGGAGAGCAGCAACACCAGTCCGGATCCGACTATAACCCCAGATCCTGAACACATCGATATCCTCGGGGGCTCAGCCACCGAAATAACACCATCGGCCCATCTTATCATGGTAGTCATTGCCCCATGGAATGAATCCTACTTGGCCTACCTTAATAGGCGAGAACTCCCTGAGGATCAGAATGAGGCGCGCCGCATTGTCTGGCGCTCGAAAGCATGCAAGGCTCATGATGGAGAACTCTACAAAAAAAAGTGCTACCAGAGTACTTCAAAGATGTATCTCCGAGGAAGAGGGGCGGCAGCTCTTGGATGAAACTCATGCCGGTCTCAGTGGTCACCACGCCGCGGCTCGGGCCCTTGTAAGCAAGGCCTTTCGTACAGGTTTCTATTGGTCGACGGCTCGAGAAGATGCACAGGACCTTGTCCAACATTGCGTCGGATGCCAGCTTTTTGCCAACCAAAGCCATATGCCACCCAACGCTCTACAAACAATCCCCATCACCTGGCCTTTCGTGGTCTGGGGGCTTGATATGGTCGGACCCCTTAAAGGAGGAAGCCATAATAAAAAAATTCTGTTGGTCATGGTGGATAAATTCACTAAGTTGATAGAGGACAAACCAGTTAAAGCGGCCGAAGACGGACGAGTGATAGACTTCATATCTGGTGTTGTGCACCGTTATGGTGTTCCACACACCATCATCACCGATAACGGCTCCAATTTTCACAGCCGATGAGGTGAAAACCTGGTGTGCTAATCTGGGCATTAAGCTCGATTACGCCTCCGTCTATCACCCGCAAACAAACGGTCAAGTGGAACGAGCCAATGGTCTTATTATGAGAGGCACTAAGCCCAGACTAGTGCGGTCTTTGAAAGAATCAGACAAGCACTGGGTTGAGGAGCTCGACTCCGTAGTCTCGGGGCTGCGGACCACGCCCTACTGCACTACCGGATATACACCTTTCTTCATGGTGTACGGCGCAAAGGCTGTGTTACCCTGCGCCATTATTCATGACTCACCTCGAGTGCGCATGTATGAAGAGAGGGAGGCCGAGCTTGATCGGCAAGACAACTTAGATGCCCTAGAGGAGGAGCGTGACGTTGCAAAAGCCCATTCCGCATTTTGTCAACAACAAGCCCGCAGATATCAAAGCAGAGAAGTGCGGGCCAAGACATATAATGTTGGCGATCTCATTCTACGCTTGCCGGAGAAGAAAAAGGACAAACTCAAGCCCAAGTGGGAGGGTCCCTTCATCATCGACAAAGTTCTCACTGGAGGAGCGTACCGCCTGCGTGATGCATCACAAAATCTCCTAGAGCCGAACCCATGGAATGCGGCCAGTGTTCGAAGATTCTATGCCTAGCGCCGAACTCTTTGTTCGTGTCCTTCTCCCTTTTATTTTGATTATTTTCTTCCCTCTCTTTTTGCTTTTTCTTTTTTTAGCCTTAAAGCTTTCATGCGGCTAAACTGCGCACCTACGACATACATATCCTCAAATATGTACGTCCATTATACCTGGGGGCTTCTTGTACAAAAGCTTATTATAATTATTTTTGGAGCATTAAGCTCACCACATATGTGTCTTTTCCTCGTATGTACCTTTTCTTCGCCATTATATGCATCGATATGACTTAAGTTTTGGCCAAGCTGGGTTGCCTGGCTCCTGTGCTTATGCCCTACGTTTCCGTTAGTTCGGCTAGGGCATAAAGGGAGCACCTCTACGATTGTTACTGTCGGGTCATCCGGATGTGTACCTCAGACTGGGTGAAGCCGAAAGCTAGCGTTCTTAAGGGAATATTCGGCCGGCGGACTAAAGAGGTTTTCTACTCATTACACTATGCACCCCAGATGTTATGTATACTCCGATTTTCAGTCATAGTTCGGGCATGCACGTTAACGCATGCTCACTCAGGGAAAGGAACCCTTATCGGAACTATTCTCTCCCGAAGATGTTTCTTACAATCACAATGTAATATAACATATATAGCTGGATACAAATTGTCTGTTCAAGCAATTATGACCCCTACACCTGGTTTCCACGCATACCCCGGTTTATTTTGCCGCTCAGGTATTCGGAAACACTCCGCACCTTCGGGTCCAGAAGTAAAAGCGAAAAGGTCTGCCATGACAATTGTTTTACAATCCAACCACGGACAAATATGTCAAGGAAAGTACATAGTCACTTGGGCTCAAAAATTTACTCTTCTATGTCGTCCAACAGGTTGTCTAGCTTACAATCCTGTTGAGAATATTTTGCGGCTACTTTTACCTGGTCATATACCAAACCAGCGGGAATTTCTTTTCCATCTGACCCTAAAGGTCCGACCCGGGCCATATGATTCGGATCAAGCTTGGTATACCGTGTTTTCAACATGGCCCAGGCCTCTCACGCAGCTTCCCGGCAGGCCGATATCTTCCATAATCGGAAACGCCGCCGCACTCCCTTAAATAGCTGTACAAGCTCCTCCATACTTCCTGGAGGATAGGCGGATGGCCATAAGGCCTTAGCAACACGTCGCATCGCCTGCCGAGCTCGCTCGTGCATTTGCGACAGCTCTTGTAGCAGATCGCCTGAAGATCTGGACATCTCCTCTTTAGGATGGCCAGTTAGCATACCTACAGACATAACTCTGTCAGTTCCTTTCCTCACCGAATTATACGGAGGTAAGTTTGAACACATACTAAATATGCCGCCTTCCAGCCTCTTATTTTCGTTCACGGAGTCAGCCAGCTGGTCCCGCACATCTTTCAGTTCTTCGCCCAGCTGGGTGTTGGAATCCTAGAGTTTGTTTTTTTCTCCCTGACCCGTGTCAGCATATGTTCGCCCGCGGCCCATTGCCTTTTGGCTTCTTGTTAACTCGCTTGTGCGACTTCCAGTGCCTCTTCCGGATGATCTGACGATCCTGCCATAAGATATGCAACTGTGTTAGCATTCCTGGTGTATAATTCTGTTTTTTCGATGGAGGGACACATTACCAGGCGATGCCTTCTTGGATTTCTCTAGTTCGGCTGTCGCAGAAGCTAGCTGGGTCCGACACTTTTCAAGTTATTGAGACAACATGTTGTTCTTCTCCGTAAGCACCTAGTTTTGCAATGATCCTTGAATCAGCTGAATCAACTGCTTCAAGCCTCGGGCGCTACTGGTATATAATTATCAGGTTTATACAATGAGAGCTCACCCGCATATCTTTCAAATGTTGGTATGTGGCTCTGGCAAGCCCGTCTCGAGTAGCTCGCATACATGCATCAGCCGAGTTGAAGGCATTGAATGCCTCTTTGGTAAAGCCGGGGTCACAAAGAGCGGCCCGCCGGCACCTATGGTTCATTACGCTCTCCACTTCCGAGTTTTTGATGGACACATCATCTGAATCCTCTGCCAAAGGACAATCCGGCGACACTCTCGTATCAGCCCTCGTTGTTACGGCAGGGTTTGGAACCTGGCTATTGGGAGTGTGGCTGGCAAGACTCCCAGACATATACCGGCGAACACTCTTCCTGATAATACACGAATGGATAATGTCACAGTTGGATGTGACTGCCAAAGGGCATACTTACAAAGCCATACCTCTTTGATGATGGCTCCGGTGTGTTTTCGCTTGCCTTCCTCTTCAAAAGCTTGCCGGTGCGGGCGCCGCTCTCTTTGGAGTCGCCTCTAGTGCAGGATGGTGCGCCGAGCACCTCCCCTTTGGAGCACGAGATAGTGCGGTGGGTGAGGCAGAATGAGGAAGCTCTTTCGGAGGAGATGTCTCCTGATTAGTTACGTGTGAGGCAGGGAGAAGACCGGGATAGTCGGTCATGATGGGCACTTCCGTGCCATCATAGCTCGCCTGGTAGAACATCCCATCCTCGAGCTCCACGAATATATCTGGATCCTCTTCGAATCCAGGGTCAAGGTCCCGGTTGTGGTCTTCTAGCTGTGGGGCGGGGCTGTGGAGCCCTTTGGTGATCTTCTGCCATTCCTGTTACAAATGGATGTATTAATGTCCATGGAAAGTGACTGATTGAGTAGAGTAGAGGGATTGGAACTCACCCAGCTAGGAGGATTGTACATGGAAAATCCGTCTCAGCGCTTAATACGAATGAATTCCTCTTTCTGCCCTTTGTATAGTTCGGCCAGTATTTTGGCAAAAGCGACGGGGGTGTCCGGACCCTTCCGACAGCAGCAGGAGGCGTCATCTTCCCCATTATAGTGCCACATGGGAAGCCCTCTGTATTGGAGTGGCTGAACCCCTCGTACTATGGAAGTCGCCATTACCTCGACTAATGATAATCCGGACTGGGCGAGCATCTTTCTCTTGCTCATCAATTGATGGACTTCCACACTATCTTCCTCCTCGAGGCTCCGAGGGCGCCCATTGTGGTGTTTCTTCAACGGAAGGCTTGAAAATTTGGAAAGACTCATTCGGACTGGGTCGGGAAGGGCGACGTCCTCATTATAGAACTATTCGGATGGCCACCCTTCGGATGCCTTCTTCGGCGTGCCGAACAGGTATCCAGTCCTGGCGATGCGACATACCTCGGCTCCGCCCACTTCAAATATTGATCCCTCTTGTCTACGAGGGACAAGGAGAAAAGTTTCCTACATAATTCCAAATGGGCCTCACAACCCAGGAATATCTCACAAAGAGCAACGTAACCCGTGATGTGCAGGATGGAGGTAGGAGTGAAATTGTGCAGTTGGAGACATAATACTCCAGAAGCCCTCAGAGGAACGGGTGGGTTGGAAATCCAACACCTCACAACAAGTAGGGAACAAAGAACACTCGTTCCCCCTAGATGGATTGGGGAAATTCTCCGCCTGGGTCCCGCCATTGAAAGAAGTCAATCCTGCACGAATGGGGACTAGGTCCTCAGGGGGAAGAAATCCCTGTGTCTGCAGCTTCACTAGCTGACTGTCAGATACGGAACATTTCTCCCAACCGCCTTTTTCGGGGCCGTGCGGATGGGAGAAAGAGCTGGGAGCGCTAGCCATGTTGGAATGGTTTCTCATAGCAAGCTCTGAGGATTCCTCGCTTGGTGTGGAATGGATCTGAAGATCCCAATCTCTTGAAATAGACGCCTTTCTTACATGATCAGGGTGATATGTGCAAAAAATATCCCGACCCCTCGTATTCACTCAACACATGGAAGCTAAAATCATGAAGGTGTGGAAGCTGATCTGCGCGACATTAAATGGAAAGCCGAATACTGCTCTTTAAGTCAGGTACTTTGAAGTAATCGAAGGAGGAACCCGCCTTGCAATGCCGAAGACAATCTGTGCGCCGAACATGTTGTCATTGAAAGACTGGTTCGGGGGCTACTAAGGGAGTCCTGGATTAAGGGGTCCTCGGGCGTCCGGCCTATTGGTATGGGCCGGACTTGATGGGCTATGAAGATACAAGACCGAAGACTCTGACCTGTGTCCGGATGGGACACTCCTTGGCGTGGAAGGCAAGCTTGGTGCCCGGATATGAAGATTCCTTTCTTTGTAACCAACTTTGTACAACCCTAGTCCCCTCCAGTGTCTATATAAATCGGAGGGCTTAGTCCATAGAGCAATCATAATCATACAGGCTAGACTTCTAGGGTTTTAGCCATCACGATCTCGTGGTAGATCAACTCTTGTAATACTCATATTCATCAGGATCAATCAAGCAGGAAGTAGGGTATTACCTCCATAGAGAGGGCCCTAACCTGGGTAAACATCGTGTCCCCCTCCTCCTGTTACAATCAACCTTAGACGCACAGTTCGGGACCCCCTACCCGAGATCCGCCGGTTTTGACACCGACACCCTTCCCCCGAGCAATCAGGGGCTTTGAATTCTTGTTCGTCACCATCGATAAGTTTACAAAGTGGCCGGAAGTGACTTCCATGAGGAAGGTGACTGCCCAATCAGCTATCAAGTTATTGAAAGAATTGGTGTGTCATTTCAGAGTTCCGGCAAGGATCATCACTGACAACGGCACCCAATTCACGAGCCACACCTTCATGCAATATGTTCAAACCCTCGGATGCAAGATATCATTTGCCCTTATGGCACACCCCTGGAGCAATGGACAAGCTGAGAGGGCGAATGCTTAAGTGCTTCATGGACTCAAGAAAAGGACTTTCGATACGTTGCAGAAGCACCGCAGGTGGTGGATCAAGGAGCTGCTGGTAGTTCTCTGGTCCCTCAGAACGACACCTAATCGAGCTACCGGGTTGACTCCCTTCTCCCTGGTCTACGGGGCAGAAGTAGTTATCCCCACAGAACTCATTTATGGGTCTCCTCGGGTTCTTGCCTACGATGAAGTAGCGCAAGATCAGCACCGGCGTAACGATGCTGTGCTACTCGAGGAGAACCGTCTCCAAGCCACTACGCGTGTTGCATGCTATCAGCAAGCCCTGCATCGCTATCACAGCCACGGGGCTCGTGCCCGGTGTTTTGAGGAAGGTGACCTTGTCCTTAGGCGCGTTCAGTCCGCCAAGGGTACACACAAGTTATCACCAAAGTGGGAAGGTCCTTACCAGATAGTACGAGTCTCCAGACCTGGCACAGTCCGTATGGAGACAGGAGATGGCACACTGTTGCAAAACTCATGGAACATTGAGCTTCTCCGTAAGTTCTACCCGTAAGGCGTAGAGGCTGTCGGGCCCTGCCCGACAGCCACCCATTGTATATGGCCTTGCCGAAGTTACTTTTAACCCCTTGTACAAGCTGGGGCGATGACCCCGTGCAAGAGAAAATAAAGAAGCGTTGTAGGGGGGAACTAAGATTGCATGCATGCACAGCCACACCCATATCATTGCATAAGCATTTCCTGAGCATTTGCATATTCATATAGATAGGATTGCATCCTGCATTCATTCTATTCTACATGGAGTTGCAGGTTCTTGCCATGAACCTGGCTTCGACAACGGACGAGAGGATTGCATGGCACGGCGATCCCCGACAAGCCAAACAGATAAGTTCACCTCTTGTCCATTAGTATTTTGTAAAGCTACAACTTTGCATGAGAAAACCTCGCCTCTCTCTTTGAAACTTAGGTGCTCCCATCCATGACTCGAACACTGCTTTGGTCAGGGTGGTCGCAGTGGCCTTTGGGAAAAAGGAGTTGGTGGGGGGCTGGCCCCTCTGTCTGTTCCCCGACAGATGTAGTTCTTCGGCAGACAAAGAGGGTGCCGACAGGATATCATGCCGGGGAAAACTCGTTTATTCTATTAAAGAGGCACTTTGCCTCTACATGGACATACGCATGCACGGGTTACCGACAAGATTCATCTTTTTCATTCATATGCAGTTAAAAGTACAAGCATTACAGAATAGAAAGATGGACTCGAGAGATTACATTATTTGAATTAAAATTTGGCGATTGCCTACAGGTTTAAGATTGAAAAAAGATAAGTGCCCCGTTACGCCTTTGCCCCTATCCATCCCTCGCAGGAAAAGGTCGAGGGGGCCGAAGGTAGGCACCACTGGGATTAGGCGCCTCCACAGGATCAGGACAGTGCTGCTCCCCAGCAAGGAGGAAGAAACCGGAGGGCAGACATGGATGGTGATGCTGTCGGAGGACCAGATGGGAGGCACGGAGTCACTGGCAAACACGACTCATCAGAATGGCCATCCCCATTCTTAACGCGCCATGGGTTGCCGCTGCTGTCCGCATCACTACCACCCAAAGACCTCGGCGCGACCACCACGCCAGACACCATGCTCCCTAAACTCTTCCACAGAGAGCATGGTCGTCCCCAGGAGCCCTGGCGTTTGAAGTTACCGCACGTCTTGAAGACACATGATAAAACAAGGAGCCTCCCTGATCGACGGGGTGACCACGCCCCAGAGGAGCCAGGTTCGCCCCCATTAATGGCAAATAACTCCTACGACTCCTCCCCGACGCCAGCCGAAGAAAAAGAACAAGGAGCGGTCGGCTACCACGTGCCATGTTCGCCTCGAGCCGTGGCATGGTGCCAACCGCGTCCCCTCTCACTAAGGTCAAGGCTACGGGCGACACGGTGACAGGTGCGCAGGGACTGCCACTCCTGGCCTGAACGCTGCATCGCCCGAACCTTCCTCTCAGATCCGAGGGAGACGCCGAGCAGAAGCCCGGGGGCTGGCCCCGGGCGCTTCTCTTCAACATCACCAGAAGAAGCAGAGAACCAGAAAAGAAGGATATGGATGCAGAGGTGGATGACTCCGCCTTCCTCCACCCCTCCTTTTATAGGCAGGCCGGGGAAGGGGACTGCTCCATCAACGGGCGACCATCGCCCTCCTCTGCCAATTCAAGGCAGGCGGGCCTTCTTCAAGATGCTCGCCCATGCCACGCGCCTCCGTTACCTACCCCGCGCGATGCATGCAGCATATGTGGGTAAGGATAAGAGTGCGTCGTGGGAAGAGTAATTTGGCAGTTTCTGCCCCGTGCGTTAAAGTCATTCACGGGCCATCACTGCAACAGCCCCACCACTATTGTCTTTGCATCATGCACGGAGAAATTGGAAACCGCCCCAGAGTCAAGACTACCACAACAGTAATGGAAAAACTTGAAGGGGCCAACCCCTTCAGCAGCCCTGCCTATGCACTTATTAGGCCCTACACCACCGATGCTCCGCAGCACGATCGGGGCAGGCCGGGGGGCTTCTGTCGGTGCAACGAACCCCGGGTATGTTACCCAACTGTGCACATGCAGAAGATTAAGATTGAAGCACCAGCTCAAGACAGGGATTGAAGGCCCAAGAGATTTTAAGAACCCGTATACAACCCAGAAAGACTAAGGACGAGTCAGAGAACAAGATATATACAAGTAATGGGCCTCCCTCGCCGGGCAGGCGAGCCCGGCAAGGGGCCAGGCCACCACCAGAGGCAGGTAACCAAAACTCCCCGTTAGGGCCTGCCGGGGCTTGCGGGGGCTAAACCACCCCGCTAACCGCGCAAGTACGGCCCATGTCGTCAATCAGTGTGGTGTCAAGCCGCAAGGTGATTAAGTGGCAGCATCTGCCACATGGCATCCATCTCTTACAGAAGAAACCCATAGGTGACACCCGTCCAGCGACATGTCAAGAGAACAGATGCGGAGCTGGCGAGATAAGCCCGCAAGGCCTTGCCGGGCAGCTAGTGGTGTGACACTGAGCGGTGCATTTAACGCACCCAGTCAGCCCGCAGAGTTGGGTATGATAGAACTGCTTGCTATCATATCAGTGGGTAATGACCATTTTGCCACATTGGTGACCCCTTAATCTATAAAAGGAGGCCCATGCCATTCGTAGGAGGGGGTTAGAAGTTTGGAAACTTGACAGACCCAAGCCATCATACGCATATGGTCACCGTAGCCCTGAGGCAGGCATTGCCGGGCAAGTGTACCATGCACCACCACGTTCATTTCCACCATCAACCACCAAAGCAGGAGTAGGGTCTTACACCTCGCGGCGTCCCAAACCTGGGTAAATTGCTTGTGTGCTCTCTGTCGTGCTCCTGTGCGCTGATTTTCTCTTTGTGCAACACAACGCCCCCCCCCCCCGAACCAGCAAGGGGCCGCCCGGTCCCATAGGTGGCCGTGGATATCCCACGTCATTGCGTGACAACACCGCACAAGCGTAGGTGTGCATCAGCTGACCCCAGCGACACTGAGACTGCAGCTGCTAGTGATGATGCTATATCTAATCTATCTGGAATGAAAGACAGACTGAAGGGCGTGCTTACACATTATGAAGGTACATTAAAATGTACAACAACCTGGGTTTGCCCACCCTTCTTGGAAGATGGCCTCTTGTTGGACAATGTGCCATTGAAGTCGGGCTGTGTAAAGTGCTATGTGACTGAAGTCAAGCCTGGATTCAATGAATTTGCCCTGAAGAATGTCCTAGGGGACTTTGATGAGCAAAGGACCTAAGGAGAAACACTGTTATATCACATCCAGTGGCCACGAAAGTAAATAGAGTTCATCGATGAGATCCCTGAAGCCCTGCCAAGAGTAACGAATGTTGCCCCTCAACCGGAGATGCTCTCCTTGCCACAGTAGCTCTGCATGCTTCCCCCAAAGAACCTAATACTCGTAATCCGACGGCTGATGCATCAACCTGTGATCAGCCGGCCCAACTTTGTGGTGTACATGCCATGTCATCCTCCGCCCCAAAGCAGCCAGTGGCAAGGCCTACAACTGCTGAAGATGCACCACCGGTTCAGATGCCAGCCGCTAAAGCAGCGGGGGGAGACCCAGCTGCAGCACATGCTCAACAGACTAACTCAGGAACGGATCGCTAAGCGATGCGATGCTTCGAACCGCTGTAAGCGCCTAATCCGTAACCGATCGCTCATCAGTCCGTCGGTCCGTGTTCGTGTGATCATCATACCAATGCATCAGCACTTCCTGCTCAGCAAACCAACGCGTTGGCACGGCCTCCTCAGCACACTGACAAGTTGGCACCACCTGCGCAGAAACCCGACATACCTTCAACACATGGTCAGCAGGCTGACGCCTTTGCTCCTACAGCCCAGCAGTCCATCACAACAGCACTACAAGCTCAGCGGTCCGGTATAGATAAACCATCTGCTAAGCAATCTGTCAAAGCTTCACCGTCTGCTCGGCAGTCTACCTTGTAGCCAACCAGACGTTCTGCCAGAAATGCTTCAAGTACCAAGAAGGAAGTGGCCAAAAAGGCTACAGCCGCAAGGCAGCGCAGCGCGAGAGTGACGAGGAAAGAGAACGATTGCCTCTTACTTAAAGCAATCATCGCCCAGAACTAAATTAACAGCACGTTGTTCGAATCGGGGAGTAATATTATTTCTGACGGCATGGATGATGAAGAAGTAGATTTGTTTCTTGCTAAAAGTAAAGCAGACGTACTTGAAGCACGCAATTACGTCCATAGCTGGCCATTTCTTATTGGCGAATACTTTGATGAGTGCAGCTCCAGTTGCCGCGAGTTACATGAATATTGCATGGATCTAATGTCAACAAGTCATTATAAGTTTCTAGTCCACTACAACAGAGATCATTTCCGACACGATGTTGGTTCCATCAATGTGAGTTTCAAGGATTTACATCTCTTCTTGAACTTCAACGAGATCGATGCCACTCTTGTTAGATGCCTGATTTTGTAAGTACTTAACAAACTCTGAGCAACTTCTCCATACAAGGTTGTATGATAAATAGCTAACTGCATTTTATTCCTCTCAGGGGATTGAATGCGCAGAGAAGAAAAAGAGAGTGCGTATATTTCATAGATCCTGAATTAGCAAATGGCACAACATTACATGGTAAGGACATACGGGACTGGGCCGTTAACACGGCCGCCCGTCTCTTCGAAAACACATCCCATGCAGAATCATTTCTCTGGCCATGTCATGAACGGTAAGTCAAGTAAACAACCACACATACATTGATTGTCTTTCATATTTTGACATAATTCTTATGTTCATGGCTTTCTTATATGTAGCCATCATTGGATATTGGTATTCATTGTTCCAAACAAGAACACAGTTTACTACATCGACTCTCTCATAGAGTCAACAAACTCTCAGGATCTGACGCATCTTCAGCAATTCATGAATAGGTATTGAATTCTATGATGTTGAAATTAATTTGCATTCATCTCTGTGTGGTGTACAGAAGTAGGGGCTCTACTTGTACCCCTTTACTTGTGCACAGCCAATCGGAGCCGCGCCTGTGGCCAAACTTAGCAAGGCAAGGGAGGGAAGCCGAAGCCACGGGGCGATCAAAGCAACGCCAAGACAGAAACACAAAGAGCAAGAGGGCGAGGTGGGCTCCCTCGGCAAGACCCTTGCTGGGGCGGCCTCCGCAGCCCCGGCAAGAGCCTTGCCGGGGCAACTTGCCCAACACCAACAAAGCACGCCACCCTTGAGCCAGAGGTTTCCAGCAAGATCAACCACATTGGAACCAAGGCTCGGGAGGCGCCTCCATGGTGGCATGCAGATCTTTGTGAAAATCAATAAGACACAATATCAGGTGAGGACTAGAAGCCGAGACCTCCAGCAACATCCTTGCCGGGGATGACCGCAGTGCCACGGCAAGACCCTTGCTGGGCCCCCGGCAAGACCCTTGCCGAGGACATCAGCGAGGCCACGGCCAGGCCCACACGCGTCAGGACCCCACCGCCGTTCCCATGCAGCTGCCAGCCCAGCCAGCCAGATGGGCACCTGCGTGGCGATGTGCGGTCCTGAGGCCAACTCGACAAGCACCTACGTGGTGGCATGCAGATCTTTGTGAAGACGCTGCCACCGCGCCACCTCAGTAGCCTGCCAGCCTACATGGCGCTGCCCGCCTCGCTGGCCTGGACGCGCGTTGAAGTAGGGCGAGGCGGCAATAAAGCAGGGGGACACCTCAGAGGCGCATTCAATGTGTCTTGTCCTGTAATGACAAGGGATAAACATATCTACTGTACCCTTTAGACCTCCTGTGTGCCACTGTTGCGCCTCCTTCGACTATAAAAGGAGGACCGAGGCGTACTGGAGGGGGGTTCGGCTCTTTGGGCAAGTCACGCTCGATAGCTAGTTCAAGAACACTGATATACACACCAAAGCAGGACTAGGGTATTACGCGATCCCCGCGGCCTGAACCTGGGTAAACGACCTTTGTGCTGGCTCTTAGACCTGCTCTTCTCACAACCCCGCGCCCACCGACCACAGTAGGGATCCTTGTGATCCCATAGGTGTTGTTCCCACCGACATCTTTGGTGCGCCAGGTAGGGGGCATAGTCGTGAGAATCTGGTTTAGCAACTAGTCTAGCAGCTCTTCGTCACCATGGCTCCTAAGAGGAAGACGACGACGACGATCGGTTCATCTGAATCTGGACTGCCCGCACTGGTGCGGGCCAGTAGCGGGCCAGTCGCGGAAAGAACCCGAGGCTCGACCCGCGAACAGCCACATTGCCCTAGCAGTCCAGACCTGGCGAGCGGCATCGTCCGTGCGCAAGACGACGGGCCACACGCTGCAAATTCCAAAGACAGAGTTGGCCCCCCCGCAGGCGGCGCGGGGCCCTCCGGGGTCGGTGCCATGCCACTCACCAACGGCGCGGCAACCTCCAAGACGCCTGCGCCGGCACCCATGATGCGCTCTTCCCAGGTTGTGCTCAATGAGCAACGTCGACACATCGGTGACCCCGGGCGCCGACCTGGGACGAGACCAATGCATCCTTCACAGGACGAAGGGGTCAGCATGCACGCCGAAGTACTGGCGGAAATGGCATACCGCCGCAGAGCCATGATAGAGATCCTCCTAACGTAGTTAGGAGTCGAAGCGCGTCACGGTCCACGCAGCTCTCGCCACCACCCACGCCAGCGGAAGCTTTGGCGCACCCACAGTTGCTCCTTGAGTTTCGTCCCGCTGCGGAGAAGCTCGACGAGTGGAGAGCCACTGTCTAGAGCCTCGTTGGCATCGCCAACAACGATGGGCCACGACCGACGGGGCCCGTAGGCTGCCTCTCCGTCGAGCCACCGCGATCAGCTACCACAGGTGGAAGGGTCAGGGTGAGGCTGCCATGGTGTATTCTCGTCCCCCACGCCAGCTACCGCGGGTGTCGATCCGTCGCAATGATGCTTGTGATAATATCTCCATAGCACCGTCTGATCCGTGGACCCACCGCGATCAGCGTCAAGTTCTTCGGGAGCGAGCACTTGAAGACGCTCGAACCGCCATCGAGCGCTGGCATGATGCACGCCACCAATCAGAAAGGCGGACAAGACCCACTATGGACCACCCGGCACCGGGAGGCTACAGTGGCCTACCCTACGAGGTGGCTTGTCTGGCTTTCACACATGAGCTGCGGCAGTGTAACGCCCCGGATTCGATGCGCCAGGTGTCTGCCAGTTATTCGCCATCGTTGCCATGTCATTTGCTTGCGTGGTGCATTTTGACATGTCATCATATGCATTTCATTTTGCATACGTGTTCGTCTCATGCATCCGAGCATTTTCCCCGTTTTCCGTTTTGCAATCCAGCACTCCTATGTCTTCCGGCGTTCCCCTTTTGCCTCTTTTCGTGTGCGAGTGTTATACGGTCTCGGAATGGACCGAGGTTTGTCAAGCGGCCTTGGTATAGCACCGGTAGACCGCCTGTCAAGTTTCGTACCATTTGGAGGTCGTTTGATACTCCAACGGTTAACCGGGTAACCGCAAAGCCCTCTTTGTTGCAGCCCAACACCCTTCCAAAGTGGCCCAAAACCCAGCAAACTCCCCTCCATGCTTTCGGTCATTCGATCACGATCGTGGGCGAAACCGCACCTCATTTGGACTCTCCTAGCTCCCTCTACCTATAAATATGTCTTCCTCCTCAAATTCATGGATGAATCCACCCCTAACCCTAGTCTACTCCTTCCTTCTCGGCATGCGACATGTCCGCCACGACGAAACCCGCCGCCGCCGGACAATCCATGTCGCCATGTGTCGCCGCCGCCTCCACCCACCGCCCGCTGCCCGCTGGTGAGCCACAGGGTCTGCTGGCCGCCGCCGAGGTCAAGCGCCTGCGCCCAGCGCCGCCACTTAGTTCTAGCCCGCCGCCTCGCCACCATCGCGCGCAGCCGAGCTCGCCGGCGCCGCCGCCTCCACCGCTTCGCCGCTTACCGTCCGCAAGATCGCCGCCCGCGCCCCACGCCTCGCTTAGTGCCGCCGCCGCCATGCGCCGCTTCACCGCGCCCATTGCCACCAGCGCAAGACCGCCGCGGAGAACGCCTCGCCGGAGTTCAAGAGCGCACCGGAGCTCCAGCCAGATCCGATCCGGGGAGTGGGACGAGATCCACCACTCCCCCAATCCAAACGACCTGCCCGCGCTCGGATCATTCCATCCCGGATCTTCCCCGTCCCATTTTTCGCGAGGGTATAATTCCACCAAGTCCCCGAATCCCTGACATAATCATGCCATGTTCATCGCATTGTATCTCTGCATCCGTAGCCCCATTTTGTGTGTGTAATATGTCAAATTGTTTGTATCGACGAGTACTTCATTTAATTCCATTGCATCATGTTCATTTGAGTCCATCTTGATGACCTAAATGCTGTTGGAAGAGTGCATTTTGATGTTAATCTGCTGAAACTCTTATAATATGCTCATTTGTCATTTTTGCAATGTTTGATGTGTGCATCCTATGAGGTTGATGTCTTCATGTGTTTTGATCTATGATATCGTCTTTCCAGGGGTGCCATCCATGTATTTTTGTGAGTTGTGTGTTTAGTGCATCAAGCTTGCTAAGTAGGGCACTTGCTGTTGCAGTTTTCCTGACAGATTCTGTTATATTTTGTTGCTATGTTAACCTGCTGCTACAAGTCATTTCGTGCATTGTTATGGAGATGTTCACTAAGGATGTTTTGTTATACATGTCTTGCTCTATCCATTCATGCCCTTGGTTGAAATTATAGCCTACTGGAACATGTTATTATCTTGCTCCAAATTTGCTAAATAATGTTGCTGTCAACCTGTTAACATGAAGTTCAGTTCTGGCCATGTGCTTTTCTAGTGATCCATGCATCCTATGAACTTGTTCTTGCCATGATTAGCTTCACAAACATGTCTTCTTGATGTGGTTGCCTTGCCATGCCATGTGTTGCTCTGTGGTGAGTGATTCAAGCTCACCAACATGCCTACTAATTGTTGTTTCTGCCATGTATGAATCTGTAATATAACTTGCCATGTTTACATGGGTGCCATCATATCTTCTGATCCTTTTTGGCTCGTGGTCATTAAGGGACTTTTGATCTATGCCATTAGTAGATTCATGCCATGCCTTTGTTTTCCATGTTAAGTTCCGGTAACATGTTGTTTGATAGCTCTAAACATTGCAACCTGATGTTATTTCTGCTAAGACTGAAACTGTTATTATTTGCAATCTTACCATGTCCTTTTGAGCATGTTCTAGTTGTTTCTGGAGATAGCTCAGTGTTCATGTTTTGTCATGCTTTACCTGTACTTCATGCCCATGCCTTTTGTTCTTATGTTGGGATGCTGTAGCATGTTGTTTTGGTGCTTGCAATATGCCTAGTTGCTGTTTTGGACAGATTGTTGTTATGACTTGTATGGAGTGTATGTGTGGAACCGTTGCTCCGTTTTGAGTGTGCTCTATATGAAACTTGCTTGTTTTTGCATATAGATTCATATTATCATGTTGCATCCATGTCTTGAGGTGTTTGCTTGATGTTTGGGTGCATTTTGCATCAATGCCATGTTTAACTTGTTTTGCTCATATCTTCTAGCCCGTAGCTCCGAATCTAATGAACTTTATATGTAACTTGACTAGAATTTCGTGTAGATCCCCTTGGTGCATCTTAACTTGCTGTTTAACAACTTGAACATAATGTTTATTCAGATCTGGACCCATTTCGAAATGTGCATATGAGGACTTACCGGAATTGTTATATGTTGTTCCCGGCCTCATTTAAACTTGCCTTGATGTGTTGTTCTTGTTTGCATCATCTCTTGTCATGAGTAGCTTCATGTAGCCTTTTCATGCATCATGCTTGGTTGAGCATCATGCCTTGTTCATGTGCGATCGTGAGGATTCGTTCGTCTACGCTTGGTTCGTCTTCGTGGCTTCATCTTCTTCATGGACTCATTCTTCTTCCTAGCGGGATTTCAGGCAAGATGACCGCTACCCTGGATCTCACTACTATCATTGCTATGCTAGTTGCTTCGTTCTATCGCTATGCTGCGTTACCTATCATTTGCTCTTCAAGCCTCCCAAATTTCCATGAACCTCTAACCTTTGACACCCTTCCTAGCAAACCGTTGTTTGGCTATGTTACCGCTTTGCTCAGCCCCTATTATAGCGTCGTTAGTTGCAGGTGAAGTTGAAGATTGCTCCATGGTGGACAGGGTTATGTTGGGATATCACAATATCTCTTATATTATTAATGCATCTATATATTTGGTAAAGGGTGGAAGGCTCGGCCTTATGCTTGGTGTTTTGTTCCACTCTCGCCGCCCTAGTTTCCGTCATACCGGTGTTATGTTCCCGGATTTTGCGTTCCTAACGCGGTCGGGTGATTTATGGGACCCCCCTGACAGTTCGCTTTGAATAAAACTTGTCCAGCAAGGCCCAACCTTGGTTTTACCATTTGCCTCACCACCACCTATACCTTTCCCTTGGGTCGGCCAACCCAAGGGTCATCTTTATTTTAGCCCCCCCGGGCCAGTGCTTGTCTAAGTGCTGGTCCGAACCGGCAGATCAAGGGCCACCTCGTGGCAACTCGAGGGCTGGTTTTACTCAGAGGATGACCTATCCGTGTTGCCTCGAGAACGAGATATGTGAAGCTCCTATCGGGATTGTCGGCGATCGGGCGGCTTTGCTGGTCTTGTTTTACCATTGTCGAAATGTCTTGTAAACCGATTCCGAGATCGATCAGTCTTCCCGGAGAAGGTATATCCTTCGTTGATCGCGAGAGCTTATCATGGGCTTAGTTGGGACACCCCTGCAGGGTTTAAACTTTCGAGAGCCGAGCCCGCGGTTATGTGGCAGATGGGAATTTGTTAATGTCTGGTTGTAGATAACTTGACATCAGATCCGAATTAAAACGCATCAACCGAGTGTGTAGCCGTGATGGTCTCTTCTCGGCGGAGTCCGGGAAGTGAACACGGTTTCTGTGTTAGGATTGACGTAAGTAGGAGTTCAGGATCACCTCTTGATCATTGCTAGCTTGACGACTGTTCCTTTTTCTCTCTTCTCGCTCTTATTTGCATATGTTAGCCACCATATATGCTTAGTCGCTGTTGCAACCTCACCACTTTACCCCTTCCTTTTCCCATTAAGCTTTGCTAGTCTTGATACCCATGGTAATGGGATTGCTGAGTCCTCGTGGCACACAAATTGCTACAACAACAGTTGCAGGTACAGGTTATGTGATGATCATGACGCGAGAGCGATGTTTGCTTGTTTTGGAGTTCTTCTTCTGCTTCTTCTTCGATCAGGGGATAGGTTCCAGGTCGGCAGCATGGGCTAGCAGGGTGGATGTCGTTTGAGTTTCTGTTTATGTTTCATCCGTAGTCGGATGTTGCTCTTATGTATGATGATGTTGTATTCGTGTGGCATTGTATGCCTTTTGTATGTATCCCCATCTATTTATGTAATGTTGATGTAATGATATCCGCCTTGCAAAAGCGTCTCAATATGCGGGTCTATCCTTGGTGGGACCTTCGAGTTCCTTTTGGATAGGGTCGCATATTGGGCGTGACAGGCAGTTCTAGTGGCCCTCCCACCGCATGTTCAAGCCTGACGTTGTCGAGAATTACAATGGCAAGACTCACCCGTCAGAGTTCCTCAGCATCTACACCATCGCGATGCAAGCTGCTGGAGCCCGCGACGATAAGGTGCTTGCCAATTACTTCCCGTTGAATCTCAAGCCCAATGTCATGTCATGGTTGATGTACTTGCCGGTGGACTCCATTTCTTCTTGGTCAGATCTGTGTCATGAGTTTGTTGGCGCCTTCACTGGAGGCCATCAAGCTCATGGCCAGGCAAGCGATCTGCGTATCATCCCCCAGAAGGAAGGAGAAAACTTGCGCAAGTACATCCAAAGGTTCAGCCGAGTGCAGTACAACATCCCAGACGTTCATCCCGCCATTGTGACTAGTGCATTCCATCAGAATGTGCGCAACCACAAGATGCGTGAGGAGCTGGCAATGAACAAGGTCAAGGATGTGGCTGAACTTTATGTTCTGGCCGATAGGTGCGCCCGGGATGAAGAGGGGAGGAAGTATCCCGGCGAGGACGCCGGTGCAGAAACCGACTCCACGGACGACGACACCGCTGCCCCGGCAAAGAAGGGTCGGCGCCATAACAGGAAGCACAAGGGCAAGACTGTGCTTGCCCTCGAGGGATCCGACGACACCGGCACTTCCAAGAAGGCCAAGGCAAGCGACCCCGACAAGGAAGTCGCCGGGTGTGCCGCCTGCTGGGCCTTGGCAGCTGCCGACAAGCTGGGAAGCTCCGACAAGCAGTACTGCAAGATCCACCACACCAAGGGCCACGACTTCCAAAACTGCCGACAAGTCAAGCTACTCGCGAGAAGCAAAAAGCTGATTATGAGAGCCGAGACAAGGAGAAGGGCCAGGACAGTTCCTAAGGATCCGGCAAGAAGTGTGGCGGCTAGGGGGCCGCCGCGGCAAGGATAACTAGCAAGAGAGGCCCGCCTGGAGCCGCGATAAGAAGCAGGAAGACGATGATCACCACGAGGACAACGAGTCCGGCGACCACGACTTCTAGAAAGGTACAAAGGCCATGTGCATCGACGGTGGCGCCTCACTGCACACCTCTCACGCCAGCTCAAGCAATGGGGGCGTGAGATCACAACGGTGGAGCCATCGTTCGACGCGCGGAAGCCAATGAAGTGGTCCAGCACGCCTATCATCTTTGACTCCGAGGGCCACCCTGATCGCACTATTACGGTCGGGGTCTTTGCCGCTGTTGGTTTCACCAACAATCCGCAACCTCAAGGTGATAAAGATGCTAGTTGACGGCAGGGCCGGTCTGAACTTGATTTTGCCTATTGTTGTCAGAACCCAATAGATTCCTGATGGAGACCTCGAGGAGACGGGCACGTTTCAAGGGGTCAACCCGGGAAGAAGCCAGCCGAAGGGTAAGGTCACGCTACCCGTGACTTTTGGAGGAGAATTGAATCACCGGACGGAGAGGATTGTCTTCGACGTCGCCGAGATCCCCTTGCCGTACAACGGGATCCTCGGCCGCCCGGCACTAGCCAAGTTCATGGCAGCGTCACATTATGCCTACAACACACTGAAGATGCCTGGGCCGACAAACATCATCACTGTCCCCTCCGACAAGAAGGATGCGCTGATCTGCGCTGACCAACTCTACCGGGAAGCAGTCGCAGCAGCTGCCACCAAGGCACTTGCTCCTGCCGCTGAAGCCCCGGGAGGGAAGAATACCGGCGAGACCCCTTGCACCCACTCCGGCAAGCGCACCTCTCCGGAGTGCTGTGCTCCGGTCGAGTACGTGCCAGAGAGCTCCACCAGCAAGAGCAAGAAACCCATTGCTACACCACCAGAGACCAAAAGGGAGCCCATCAAGGAGGACGGCACAGGAGGGGCTTTCCGCATAAGCTCCACCCTTGATGGCAAATAGGAAGGCAAGCTCGTCACTTTCCTGCAGACGAATGTCGACGTGTTTGTGTGGCAGGCATCCGACATTCCCGGCATTCCAAGGGAAGTGATTGATCACCATCTTGCTATCTGTCCTCATGCGCAGCCTGTTAAGCAGAAGGTCAGGAAGCAAGCTCTGGAGAGGCAGGAGTTCATCACGGAGGAGATCAGAAAGCTGGAGGCAGCAGCTTGGTAAGAGGGGTACTGCATCCGACGTGGTTGGCCAATCCGGTGGTAGTGCGCAAGGAAAACGGGAAGTGGATGATGTGTATCGATTACACAGATATCAATAAGGTTTGTCCAAAAGACCCTTTCCCGTTGCCGCGCATCGACCAAATTGTTGACTCCACGGTCGGGTGTGACCTGTTATCATTCCTTGATGCCTACTCGGGATACCATCAGATTTTAATGACGAGAGAAGATGAAGAGAAGACGACATTCATCACCCCATGTGGTACGTACTGCTTTTTACAGATGCCTTTCAGGTTGAAGAGTGCTGGCTCGACCTTTGCAAGAGCAGTCCAAATTGGTTTTGAGCCTCAGCTACATAGAAATATAGAAGCTTATATGGACGACATAGTGGTCAAAACCAAGGACAAGGCAACACTCGTGCAAGATCTGGAAGAAACATTTGCAAACCTGCACAAGATCAACCTTAAGCTGAACCCTGAGAAGTGTGTCTTCGCTGTCCCATCCGGCAAGCTTCTCGGGTTCTTTGTGTCGCGGCGTGGGATTGAGGCGAACCCGGAGAATATCAAGGCCATTGAGCAGATTGAGGCACCTAAGCGGAACAAGGATGTGCGTCGGCTCACTAGCTGCGTTGCCGCCATGAGCATATTCATCTCCAAGTCCGCTGAGCGTGCCCTTCCCTTTTTCAAAATCTTGAAAAAGGTGGGCCCGATGGAGTGGACCCCGGAGGCCGAGGCAGCACTCTAGGATTTAAAGAAATACCTCTCCTCCACGCCAATACTGGTTGTGCCTAAGCCACAAGAGCCGCTTTTGCTATATCTAGCGGTGACGAATCAAGTGGTTAGTGCCGCGCTGGTGGCGCAGAGGGAGGTCGACGAAGGGGCAGTTGCAATGACAGAGTTGACGGATGGCGAGCCAGAACTCCCCCCAGCAGGGCCTACTCCCAGCAAGGCTGGGTCCCCGGCAAGGTCTGGCACCAGTGCGGCAGGGCCCACTCTACCAGGTGAAGTGGTGTAGAAAAAGAAGATGATGCAGCACCCAGTTTACTTCATGAGCTCCCTCTTGCAGGGGGCTAGGTCAAGGTACTCCGGTGTGCAGAAATTGCTCTTTGGCCTCTTTATGGCCTCGAGGAAGACGCGTCATAACTTCCAAGCGCACAAGATCACCGTCGTCACCCGCCTCCCATTGCAACGGATACTGCATAACCCAGATGCAACGAGGAGGATTGGGAATGGGCCTTGGAGCTGTCAAGTTTTGGTTTGAAGTTCGTGAGCACCTCAACGATTCAGAGCAGAGTCTTGGCAGAGTTCATTGCCGAATGGACCTCGATGCCCAACGGAGAAATCCAGGAGACCACTCTCCCCGGCAAGGAAACAAGTCGCAAATGGATTACGTACTTTGACGGGGCTTTTTCGCTACAAGGCGCCAGTGCTGGTGTGCTGCTCGTTGCACCCACCGGAGAGCACCTCAAGTACGTGATCCAGATGCACTTTCCCAGGGAGATGTCGATGAACAACACTACTGAATACGAGGGATTGCTTGCCGGTCTCAGGATTGCAGCAGACCTCGGGGTCAAGAAGCTCATCATCAGCGGCGATTCACAGCTTGTCGTCAGGCAGGTCAACAAGGATTGTCAAAGCCCGTTGATGGAAGCCTACGTGGGTGAAGTGAGGAAACTGGAGGAGCGCTTTGATGGTATACAGGCAGAGCATGTACCCCGAGTGGAGAATGACATCGCCGACTACCTGCCGAAATGCGCTGCCCTCAAGCTACCTGTGGAACCAGGTACTTTTGTGCTTCGGTTAACTCAACCATCCGTTGAACCGTCAACAGAGCAGAACAAGCGGAGGAAATCAGGCCCCGACAAGTATTTCCCCCCTAGCTCCCTGGAGCCGCTCGCGAAGATGTTGCCGTGGACGCCGAGCCCGCCGTGGGACAACTGACTCCGGCGGGGCGCCAAGCCCTGGCCATAGAGGCAACCATTCCCACGGCTGAGGAAATGCCTTTGGCCCTTGCCGTCGAGCCTCAAGCTCCAGCATGGGCACAACATACCGTCTGATTCCTCCAAATAGGGGAACTTCCTGAGGAGCAGGAAGAAGCAAAGAAAGTAGCCCATCGGTCTGCCTTGTACCAGTTCGGTGACAACGTTCTATATAGAAAAAGATCGAACGGGGTGAAACTGAAGTGCATTCCCCGGGAGGAAGGACTAGAGCTGTTGGCAGAGATACATGGAAGCATATGTGGCTCCCACATTGGGTCGAGGGCCCTTGCCGGCAAGGTTTCTTCTAGCCCACTGCCCTCCAAGATGCGACGGCACTAGTAACCAAGTGTGAAGTGTGTCAGTTCCATTCAAAAAAGCTTCATCAGCCAGCTCAAGCCCTTCAAACAATCCCTCTCTCCTTGCCATTCTCGGTCTGGGGGCTCGACATACTAGGCCACTTCCCCCGCGCCGTCTGGGGCTTTGAGTACTTGTACGTTGCAATCGGCAAGTTCACAAATTGGCCAGAGGTGGAAGCAGTGAGGAAGGTGACAGCGCAGTCGGCCGTCAAATTCTTCAAGGGGCTAGTTTGCCACTTTGGTGTGCCAAACAGAGTCATGATCAACAACGGCACACAGTTCACAAGCCACACTTTCATGCAATACATTGAAGACCTCGACAGCAAGGTCTATTTCACTTCCGTGGCACACCCACAGAGCAACGACCAAGCGGAGAGGGAAAATGCTGAAGTGTTGCGTGGCCTGAGGACAAAGACTTTTGACAGGCTGCACAAGAGCGGGAGGCACTGGATTGATGAGTTGCCGGCGGTTCTTTGGTCGATCAGAACAACGCCAAATCGAGCCACCGGCTAGATGCCCTTTGCCCTGGTATACGGGGCAGAAGCATATCTCCCCACGAAACTCGTATATGGGTCACCCCGAGTTCTCGCTTATGATCAGCTTGAGTAAGAGCAATTGCGGCAAGATGACGCGACGCTCCTCGAGGAAGATCGTCTTAGGGAGGCTGTGAAAGCAGCACGCTACCAGCAAGCCTTGCGCCGCTACCATAGCCGCAAGGTTCATGCCTGAAGCTTTGAGGAAGGCGACCTTGTTCTTCAGCATGTTCAGTCGGCCAAGAATTCCAACAAGTTGACGCCAAAGTGGGAAGGCCCTTATCGGGTAATACGAGTCACCAGGCCCGACACAATCCACCTGGAGACCGAGATTCCATCCCAGTGAGCAACTCCTGGAACATCGAGCATCTTCACAAGTTTTACCCATAAGGCGCGGTTGTCGGGCCCCCCGGCAAGCCACCTTTTGTACAAGCCTTGCCGCAAGGCATGTAACCCTCTGTACAAAGCCAGGACCAGACCCTGAGCATAAATAAACAAAGCGCTGGCGCCCTAAGTCATAGCATGTATGCTAGGTTGAGTCTCTCCCTCGGTTAGGGTCGATAGTGCTTAGCGGTGACTAACCCCTAGCATAGAGGTTGATTCTGCGTCTCTCTGTTCCTTTCTGTCCTCTTTGGTTCGCAGGGTACATGAATATTTCCACCGAGCTATGCAGAAGAAAGAGAACGAGCTGGCGCTTCGGCCCCAGCAAGCCAAGGTTGCCGGGGGCTGAAGACACAAGGGTCCACCCACGGCAAGCCAAGGTTGCTGGAGCCTGCAAATTCAGATAAGTCTCTTATCCCCTGTTATGCATTTCCATATAGGATTGGGATGTATGAAACCTTGTTTTACTCCAAGGCTGCTGTCGTGGAATTAACACGTCAGATATCCTAGTGTGAGGACTTAGTCGTGAGGCCAACGCATCTATGTGGTAGCTTGAGAGGGGTTGAGCGGAATCGAGATACGTAACACAAGACAAGGGTTTAGCCAGCTTCGGGCCCCGGGAAACATCATCCGGTAACAACCCTACATGTTGTTTGAGGCTAGATCTCATTATCATCACAAGGGAGTCGCCGTAAACCCGCTCTCCTCTTGTTGTGTCTAGCCCTAGAGATTGTTTCTTGCTTGAACCTCTTTGGGGAGCTCTGCCCCTCCTTATATATGTTGAAGGGGCGGGTTACATGTGGAGTCCAACTCGGACTTAAGACTTAACTATTCTGACTTCTCTTTATGGGCTTCTTAACGTCTGCCGGTTTAACATTGTCTGCCGGATTAACATTGTCTGCCGGTTTAACATTGTCTGGCGGTTTAACATTGTCTGCCGGGTTATGATTGACTTAACACCTGCCGGTGCTACCATCTGTCTTAACTCTGTCGGTTTAACAATCGCCGGTTTACCATCTGTATTAGCCATCTGTCTTAACTCTCTGCCTGTTTAACAAGTCCCAACCGGTTTACAACTCCAGCCGAGTCATACCGCGGGGTATATCCCTGACATTAGCCCCCAGTTTAATTTGGATTTATCCATGTTAAACTGATCCTGAGCATCTTTAAATCCTTGTCATTTCCTTCTAGAAAATCCAGGTCAATAGGCCAGCTTCATAATCAATTTGCTGACATTGGTTTGTCACAGAGAAATATTGTGAAGAATAACTTCTTTAACTCAGCTCCCAATGACTTAACAAAAATATTTGTCCTGGATATACTCATCTGGTCTTCAGCCGGTTTAAGGACGTAGAACTTGCCGGTTTATCATTGCCAAGATCACCGGTTTATAAATATTGATAGCACCGGGTCATACTTGTAGTTAACATCCTGCTTGAAAATATACCTCTGATATGCCTATCACTTGTAGCCCCCAAGTCGTAAGAAGGTAGCATAGCAATAGCTTAAGACTTGCTTCAATATTAATATCACAATCTTGAAGAAATCCAGGTTTGTTCATCTCAATCACTAGTCAGAATTGAGTATTCCACATATGTAGCCCCCAAGTGTCGGGTTGTCATGCTTGCAGCAACCTGGAACTTGTAATTGCCTGATGCTCATAAAAACTTCAACCAGTGTAGCCCCCAAGGGCCGGGTCATTATGCAATAATGAGTAGGAACTTTGAAAATATGATCATGTAGACAGCAACATGTAGCCCCCAAGGGCCGGCTCAGTAAGATAATATTGAGCTGGGACTTTATATACACGTTAATGAAAATAACATCATATGATGTAACCCCCATCATGGGGCTTGAATCCACATCCACAAGGTTAAAAGCCTTGTGCTTTACCAACTGAGCAGTGGACCCTTCATTATAATGGATAACAAGCTTTGTACCTTGAATAGTTGACAGGGGCAATTGGTAGCCCCCAAGGGCCGGCTCATTACGATGTGATGAGTCGGGTCTTCAATAAGGTGAGCAAACAATGACTATGCATTAGCCCCCAAGTGTCATGGTGCATGCTTGCAGCGACATGAGACTTGTGTATTTGATGTAATCTCAACTTAAATAATGTAGTCCCCAAGTGCCGGGTTGTAAGCCTATAGCAACTCGGGACTACTTCCTCCATTGTAGAATAAATCATATCCATTGATAAATAATAACCATTGCGCTAAAAGCGACTTTAAAAACCTCAATCATAATATTGATTATTGATAACCATAATAAAAATCCTGCCATGTTGGCTATTAAAGATTTGAATAATATACCCAATGATTTATAAGCGCATGATTCCATTGGCGCAATCCAAATATATACTTGCGACTTATAGTCCAAAGCCAGTGTAACGCCCCGGATCCGATGCACCAGGTGTCCGCCAGTTATTCGCCGTCGTTGCCATGTCATTTGCTTGCGTGTTGCACCTTGCCATGTCATCATTTGCATTTTATCATGTCATCATGTGCATTTCATTTTGCATACATGTTCGTCTCATGCCTCCGAGCCTTTTTCCCGTTGTCCGTTTTGCAATCCGGTGCTCCTATGTCCTCCAGCGTCTCCCTCTTCTCTCTTCTCTTGTGCGGGTATTAAACTTTCTCGAAATGGACCGAGCTTTGCCAAGCGGCCTTGGTATAGCACCGGTAGACCGCCTGTCAAGTTTCGTGCCATTTGGAGGTCGTTTGGTACTCCAACGGTTAACTGGGTAACCGCAAAGGCCTCTTTTGTTGCAGCCCAACACCCCTTCCAAAGTGGCACAAAACCCATCTAACTCCCCTCCATGTTCTCGGTCGTTCGATCACGATCGCGTGGCCGAAAACCGCACCTCATTTGGACACTCCTAGCTCCCTCTATGCCTATTTATACACCCCCCTTTCCAAATCCCGGATGTTTTCCCCCGAAACCCTAAAAATTCCTCCCCGCGCCGCCGGACGCGTCCGTCCCCGGCCGGACATGTCCGCCGGCCACGTCGCAGCAGCCAATCGGCATCCGCCACGTCACCCCGCCGCCGCTCCGCCAACCAGCTCCGCCACGTGTCGCCGCCGCCTCCACCCACTGCGCCGCCCGCCAGTTCGCCAGCAGCCCGCTGCAGCCGCCGCTGGGCTGCCGCGCCCGTGGTGCGCTGCTCCGCCGCCATCGCGCCCTCCTGTCTGCGAGCCCACCGCTCCTCCGCCGCCTGCCCGCCAAGGCCCAGGCGCCAAGACGCTGCGCGCTTCGCTTCCGCTTCGCCCAGCGCCGCTGCTGCCGAAGGCTGCCCTTCATTGTCGCCGCCGCCCGCCCGCGCCTGCCCGGCTCCCTACCGGCGCCCGAGCCGCTGCCGAGACCCCGCCGCCAGCTCGTCCCGGCCGCCGGAGCTCCTCCCGAGCCGGCCGCGCCGCCTCCCGCCGCCTCCTCCTCGTTCCCGGCCAGATCCGGCGAGGATCCGCCCGGATCCGGCCTCCCCCGACCTCGCCGGCATCTTCCCCGGCCACAACTCCGGCGAGCTCCGATCTGCTTCGAAAACCGTGCCAACCCGAGGTTGACCCCGTTTTCCCACCAAGTCCCAGAATTCTATCATAAACATGCCATTTTCATTGCATCACATCTCTGCATCCGTAGCTCCGTTTCGCGCGTGTAATATGTCAAATTGTTCGCCTCGACGAGTAGATCATTTCATTCCATTGCATCATTTTCATTTGAGATCATCTTGATGCCCGAAATGCTGTTGGAAGAGTGCATGTTGATGTTAATCTGCTGAAACTGTTATAACTTACTGTTTTATCATTTTTGCCATGATTGATGTGTGCATCCTATGAGGTTGAGCTCTACATCAATGTTGAACTATGCCATGCCATATTTCCAGGAGTGTTAACCATGTATTTTTGTGAGTTGTGTGCTGAGTGTATCAAGCTTGTTAGTAGGGTAGTTGCTGTTGCTGTTTTCCTGGCAGATTCTGTTATATTTTGTTGCTATGTTAACATGCTTCTACTAATCATTCTATGCATAATCTGGAGATGCTCTATAAACATGTTTTGATATACATGTCATGCTCTATCCATTCATGCCCTTGGTTGCAAATATAGCCTGTTGGACCATGTTGTAATCTTGCTCTAAAATAGCTTGAAAATGTTAATGTCAACCTGTTAACATTAAGTTCACTTGTTCCCATGTGTTTTCCTAGTGATCCATGCATCCTATGACCTTGCTCTTGCCATGCTTAGCTTCATAAACATGCCTTCTTACTGTTGGTTGCCTTGCCATGCCATGTATTGCTCTGTGGTGAGTTGTTCAAGCTCACGAACATGCCTACTTATTGTTGTTCCTGCCATGTATGAATCTGTAATATAACTTGCCATGTTTACATGGGTGCCATCATATTTTCCGTGCCTTTTTGGCTTATGGTCAGTAAGGGTCTTTTGATATATACTATTAGTAGATTCATGCCATGCCTTTGTTTGCCATGATAAGTTCCTGTAACATGTTGTTTGATAGCTCTAAACATTGCAACCTGATGTTATTTCTGCTAAAGTCTGAAACTGTTATTATTTGCAATATCTCCATGTCTTTTTGAGCATGTTCTAGTGATTTCTGGAGATAGCTCAGTGTTCATGTTTTGTTATGCTTTACGTGTACTTCATGCCCATGCCTTTTGTTATTATGTTGGGGTGCTGTAGTTTGTTGTTTTGATGCTTGTAAGATGCCTAGTTGCTGTTTTGGACAGATTGTTGTTATAACTTGTATAGTGTGTGTGTGTTGCACCGTCACTCCGTTTTGAGTGTGCTCTATATGAAACTTGCCTGATTTAGCATGTAGCTTCATATTATCATGTTGCATCCTTGTTTTGGTGTGTTTGCTTGATGTTTGGGTGCATTTTGCATCAATGCCATGTTTAACTTGTTTTGCTCATATCTTCTAGGCCGTAGCTCCGAATCTAATGAACTTTATATGTAACTTGACTAGATTTTCGTGTAAATCATCTTGGTGCATCTTAACTTGCAGTTTAACAACTTTAACATAAGGTTTGTTCAGATCTGGACCAATTTCGAAATATGCAGATGAGGACTTACCGGAATTGTTATATATGTTGTTTCCGGCCTCATTTAAACTTGCCTTGATGTGTTGTTCTTGTTTGCATCATCTCTTGCCATGAGTAGCTTCATGTAGCTTGGTCATGCATCATGCTTGTTGTGCATCATGCCTTGTTCATGTGTGGTGTGTTTACCTATGTTGTGTGCTTCTTCTCGATAGTACCCGTTTTCGTTGCGATCGTGAGGATTCGCTCGCTCACGTGTGGTTCGCCTTCGTGGCTTTATCTTCTTCATGGATTCGTTCTTCTTCCTTGCGGAGTTCGCAAGATGACCGCTACCCTGGATCTCACTACTATCATTGCTATGCTAGTTGCCTCGTTCTTTCGCTATGCTACGCTACCTATTACCTGTTTGTCCAGCCATACCATATTGCCATGAACCCCTAACCTTTGACACCTTTCCTATGCAAACCATTGTTTGGCTATGTTACCGCTTTGCTCAGCCCCTCTTATAGCGTTGCTAGCTGCAGGTGAAGTTGAAGATTGCTCCATGGTGGACAGGGTTTATGTTGGGATATCACAATATCTCTTATATTATTAATGCATCTATATACTTGGTAAAGGGTGGAAGGCTCGGCCTTATGCCTGGTGTTTTGTTCCACTTTTGCCGCCCTAGTTTCCGTCATACCGGTGTTATGTTCCCGGATTTTATGCTCCTAACACGGTCGGGTGATTTATGGGACCCCCGACAGTTCGCTTTGAATAAAACTTGTCCAAAGAAGGCCCAACATTGACTTTTACCATTTGCCTCACCACCACCTACTTTTTCCCTTGGGAGTCGCGATCCTGTGGGTCATCTTTATTCAGCCCCCGGCCAATGCTTGTCTAAGTGTTGGTCCAAACTAGAGCCCTTTGCGCGCCCCCTCGGAAACTTGAGGTCTGGTTTTAGTTGTACGGATTGCTCATCCGGTCGTGGCTCGAGACGAGATACGCGGCTACTATCGGGATGTCGGCACGCCGGGAGGTCTTGCTGGTCTTGTTTTACCATTATCGAAATGTCTTGATGTACCGGATACCGAGCCTGATCGGAGTGTCTCGGT
The DNA here is from genome assembly GCA_021437245.1 of Aegilops speltoides. Classification (NCBI taxonomy): domain Eukaryota; kingdom Viridiplantae; phylum Streptophyta; class Magnoliopsida; order Poales; family Poaceae; genus Aegilops; species Aegilops speltoides. Next base: position 371,866,025 of record CM038147.1, on the reverse strand, counting down.
GAAGGTCTATTCCTTCGATGATCGCGAGAGCTTGTCATGGGCTGTTGGGACACCCCGCAGGTATAAACTTTCGAGAGCCGTGCCCGCGGTTATGTGGCGATGGGAATTTGTTAATGTCCGGTTGTAGATAACTTGACACTTGATCCGAATTAAAACGCATCAACCGAGTGTGTAGCCGTGATGGTCTCTTCTCGCGGAGTCCGGAAGTGAACACGGTTTCGTGTTATGTTTGACGAAGTAGGTGTTCGGGATCACCTTTTGATCATTGCTAGTTGACGACCGTTCCGCTTGTTTCTCTTCTCGCTCTCATTTGCGTATGTTAGCCACCATATATGCTTAGTCGCTGCTGCAACCTCACCACTTTACCCCTTCCTTTCCCATTAAGCTTTGCTAGTCTTCATACCCATGGTAATGGGATTGATGAGTCCTCGTGGCTCACCAGATACTTCCAAAACCAGTTTGCAGGTGCCCAAGTTACCGAGCAGGTGACACATCCAAGCTCAAGGAGGAGCTCGATGAAGATCTTGCCCTTTGTGTTGTTTCGCTCTAGTTGATCAAGAGTGGAGCCCATTGGGGTCGATCGGGACCTTTGTCGCTTTGGGGTTCTTCTTTTATTTTGGTTCCGTAGTCGGACCTTGATTGTATCTGGATGTTGTAATGTGTTATTCATGTAATTGTGTGAAGTGGCGATTGTAAGCCAACTATGTATCTCTTTCCCTTATGTACTACATGGGTTGTGTGAAGATTACCTCACTTGCGACATTGCTTTCAATGCGGTTATGCCTCTAAGTCGTGCTTCGACACGTGGGAGATATAGCCGCATCGAGGGCGTTACAGCCAGGCCGGGTTAATAAACACCGGATTATAAGTGATTATGCACTGACAACTTGTAGTTGAAAGTTGAGCCGGGTTAAAGAACACCGGGTTAATTTGATGACTGATAGTCATGCCGGATCAAATAGACACCGGTTCAACATAAAATTTATCAAAAGAGAAAAATCTTGACAAAGGCAAATAAAACCGTGTAGTCGAGGCTTTTCGAGGGCTGCCAAGCCCAAAGTCGAGGCTTTTCGTGGGCTGCCAGGCCGCTGAGTTAAACCATTTGACAAAGCCTTTTAAGGTGGGCCTCCAACTAACCAATCATCATTTTAACTTTGACAAGTTCAGGGTCTCTATGAGAGTAACTTGTCAAACGTTCGGCGGGTCATGCCAGGATTACCTAGATAGGAGTGGCTTACTTGATGAAGGCAGGTTAAACCGGGGTTTTAGGTGAATACACCAGGCTTCCAAGCCGTGGGTCGATACCCAATTACAAGGGTCCTTTCAAACTCTTTGTTACTTTACACAAAGAGCCCCCAAGTAACTTTGTGACCTGTGCTCAATGGGTGTCTATGTTTGAGTTGTGCGTAGCAACAAGACTCTCTTTGGCCCCTTGGGTGTGAAGCTCCCAAGCTTTGTTGTGGCGTGATAGCCGCATCAAGAGGGTATCATTGCTATGTTCTCTTTGGTGAATACACCTATGTTTGAACAGGAAGCCCCCAAGTGATCAATAATATGATAAGCCAATAAGGCAGGATACCCATGTTTGAACCGCGCATCATGGCAACAGGTCCTCTTCGGCAACCTTTAACTTTTTGCAAGAAATAAATTCTTCTTGAACCAGGATTTTGAACCGGATATTGAGAGCTTCAGTGAAACTGACTTCCTTTGAACCGGATTTTGAACCGGAATCCTTTCTGATGACCTAAAACTTCTTCACTGAGCCGGCATTTTGTCATATATTTTTTGAGCCGAAAATTCTCTGACGGCCTTTAAATTTTCATCAATATAGCAGTAGCCTCCGGTACCGGGTTATCTTTCCCTCCATCGTCCTGGCGCTCTTACATTCGCTTAAACTGGCAAGATTTGCTGAGTCATGTCATCATAGCCCCCAAGTCTTAAGACGACTCAAGGAGTTGTTTTGAGATTCTTCGTATTTAACCATAGCAAAAGGTGTATATCATTGGTGTTGATAACACGATGTAAATCCACAGAAGTTTGAGGTGATTGCGGCGGGTTATAAATGATCCCGTATAAGCCGTGTCAGCAACTCGGCCAATGGATCCTTCCAACTGGCTGTTTGAAGTGGACCAAACTGTGGTGGCAGCGATTTGTGCGCATGTCCATTGATCCATCCAGTGCAGACGACAACTGAATGATAATTTGCCTCCAAGGTATTGGAAGAAAACCGGGCTACCCAAGCAGTGACTGCTCATACTCAATAAATAGCTCATGCAATTAGGCGCGGCCCGGTGTATTGATGTAGACCAGGCCACAAGAGATGGACGGTAAATACGACCGCAACATCAGAGGCGGCACAGACAGATGAGTCGGCCATGGCATTGTAAGCCGGTGTGGACGGGAGAGTCGGCCGTGACATTTGTAAATCAGCGTGGACTAACAATTCGGGCGCGGCAGCGGTAGTCGGTGCGGGTGCGAGATTTCGCCACGACATTTAAACCGGTGCGAGCCTCCTGTCCATGGTACGACACCACCTTTGTAGTGGACTTTGTCCTGCATAAAATATATTGAAAGACAGAATAACTTTTCTTAAACAAATTAATATGCGTTAATAAAATATATAGAAAAGATAGCACCTGGCGACTTGTTAGACAAACGCGGGCACCGACATTGGATGACATAGTCGGACAAAGAGTTCTCAGATATACTTTGAACTTTGTCCAATCTCTTCAAACCGCCATCGGTTTAATCATCGCCTCGCCACTGCTCTGAACCGGCCATGGCTGTACCTCTCCAACCCGCCGCTGCCATGGACGCACCTCGATGACCCGCCGGAGTGCGCTTATTGCAACATCCGGATCGCTACACTTTAGAACCAAGTGTTGGGCTTGGAAGTGTTCCTGTCCGCAGACGTACAGAACACTCTAATTTCTCAAGTGTAAAATGTGTTCCATCAATGAATGACCTTCAGGTGTTTCTTCTGCACTCCAAATTGCCTGAATGTCTAGCAGATGTCCATATTGATTTCGTAATATAAAGCAGGATAGCTTTTGTCACTGCAACCTGATGCACAGAACTATCGTTCCCATAACCAAAGCAATCATACTCATTTAACACATATCCTAGATGGTTTGCTTCTTCTCTGTTTGTAGGAACACAAAACTTCAGCTTGCCCATTCAATAGGATACAAAGGCCATATACAGGTTCCCCTTCATAAGCAACATAATCCCAGGTTCGTAGCGCTCGATATAGACAGCCTTGGCAATCCTATGAATGAAGGAGCCAGGGAGGCACTGTAGGAGAGGCACCTGGCCAGGCAACTCGGCAGGTCAAGCAGTCGGTTCAAGGCGGCAGAGGAGTGCGCCACAACAGCGGAAACAGAGGGTTGCCGTAGCTCCTTTTTTAACACCAGTTCCTTTTAAAAAAAATATTGATATCCCCACAATAGCAATTAGCTGAACACTTTGACGTGAGGCTGGGAGACTCAGAGCTGAGTCGTGGGCGGCGGTTTGAGCCACAGCAGCTTGATGCGATGACGGAGGCGGCGCCTGGCATGATCTGGATGCTGATAGCGGATAAATACATCTCCTCTGGCTTTTGTGGACGGAGGCAAAAGTGAGGCTGATAAAACCCATAGCAAGTATGCTCTCTGTATCCACCGAAACTCAGCAGCAATTTAACTTGAGCACTAGAAACTTCCTGGCATCTTTAGACTGATGAAGTTGTCTCTCCGGTATTTTTTTCGAAAAGGGGGGATTTCCCGGCCTCTGCATCAGATCGATGCATACGGCCTCAATTATTAAAAAGCAAACAAGGTCTCAACAAGGTCTTACAGTTATGGAACAAAAGCAGCATCTAGCTCACATAGAGCGCCAATCGCAGCGAAACCGTAAAAGCCACAACCGTCGGCATAAAAGAGATAGGTAAACTAAATGCCCATCCTATTACATGATCGCCATCCAAACCGGTTGAAGATATCCCGCTACCGTCTCCCACCGGACAGATCCAAGAACCAAACGCCCACGGCCTCCGCCGGAGTGAGTAAGGACCACGACGGATCGTCAGTAGCGAATAACACCTGCAAAAAATGAGTATTTGTTGTTCTGTTAAAAACCAAATCATTTCTGCAATTCCAAATTGCCCATAATAACGCACATACTCCTACACGAATGTGTCTAGCTGTTTTAGACTCAATCCCAACAAGCCACGCCCCAAATAACGTGTTGACCGATCTCGGAGGAGTAATATTAAAGGCAATTTGCACGGAGCGCCACAACCCTTGTGCCAACGGGCAGTCAAAAAATAAATGCTTGATAGTCTCATCCCGATCACAGAAACTACACCTAGTAGATCCTGTCCAGTTGCGCTTAACTAGATTGTCCTTTGTAAGAATAACTTGTTTATGCACAAACCACATAAACACTTTAATCTTCAAAGGAACCTTAACTTTTCAGACCTCCTTGGAAGTAGGTATAAAAGTTGAATTAATGATATCAATGTACATCGATTTAACCGTGAACACCCCAGTTCTAGTTAGCTTCCAACATAACTGGTCGGGCTGAGGATTTAGCTGAACTTCCATCAGCCTACGGACCAAGTGAAGCCATGCTTCCCATCGAGGCCCAACAAGCACCCTCCTAAACTGAATGTTTAGAGGGATAGACTGCATCACCGTGGCAACGAGAGCGTCCCTACGCTGAATAATACGATATAGTGTGGGATATTGTGTAGCCAAAGGTGCGTCACCTAGCCACGTATCCTCCCAGAATCGCGTATCATCACCATTACCGACAATACATCTCGTTCTGTTAAGGAAAGCGGCTTTGACCCTCATAAGCCCTTTCCAGAACGGCGAATTTGTAGGTCTCTGAGTGACCTGGGATAAAGTCTTTGAGTGCAGATATTTGCTGCGTAGAATCTGCACCCAAGTTGCCTCTGTCTCAGAAGACAACTTAAATAGCCACTTACTAAGCAGGCATCTGTTCTTGACCTCAAGATTTTCAATACCAAGTCCCCCTTGGTCCTTTGGTCTGCAAATAATATCCCATTTGGCCAATCTGTACTTCCTCTTAAACTCATCACTCTGCCAAAAGAAGCGAGAACGATAGAAGTCTAGCCTTTTCCTAACCCCAACTGGTACCTCGAAGAAAGATAAGAGAAATATAGGTAAACTCGTGAGCACCGAGTTAATCAGAATCAACCGGCCTCCATAAGACATGAGTTTTCCTTTCCAGCAACTTAGTTTCTTCTCAAATCGATCCTCGATGCACTTCCACTCACCATTTGTTAGCTTACGATGGTGTATGGGAATACCAAGATACGTGAAAGGTAGAGCCCCAACTTCACAACCAAACAATTGTATATAGGCTTCTTGTTCGTCTTTGGCTCTACCAAAGCAGAACAACTCGCTTTTATGAAAATTAATCTTCAGCCCCGACAATTGTTCGAAAAGGCATAACACTAACTTCATGTTCCTCGCTTTTGCCAAATCGTGTTCCATGAAAATGATTGTATCATCAGCGTATTTCAGGATGGACAGACCACCATCAACCAGATGAGGCACCAATCCCTCCACCTGACCGGCCTCCTTAGCCCTCCCAATCAGGATCGCTAACATATCAACCACAATATTGAACAGAATAGGCGACATAGGGTCACCCTATCTCAAACCCTTGTGCCTTTGGAAGTAATGACCTATATCGTCATTAACTTTAATGCCAACACTACCTTTTTGCGTGAATGTTTCCACCTGATATTGCCAGCTCTCATCAAATCTCTTCATACGTAAAGCTTGCTGGAGGAACGGCCATTTGACTTTATCATACGCCTTCTCGAAATCCACTTTGAAAATAACACCATCTAGTTTTTTTGTATGAATTTCATGAAGCGTTTCATGAAGGACCACAACCCCTTCGAGGATGTTCCTATCCGGCATGAAAGCCGTTTGAGAAGGTTGTAATACTGCGTGCGCAATCTGTGTGAGCCTGATCGTCCCAACCATGGTGAAAATTTTGAAACTGACGTTGAGAAGGCAGATAGGCCGAAATTGCTCAATTCTCACAGCATCTATTTTCTTAGGCAACAAAGTTATCGTTCCAAAATTGAGTCGGAAAAGCTGCAAATGTCCCGAGAACAAATCATGGAACATCGGCATCAGGTCCCCTTTGATAATATGCCAACACTTCTTGTAAAACTCAGCCGGGAAACCATCCGCCCCGTGCCTTGTTACACTTCATCTTGGCAATAGCCTCGAAAACTTCCTTTTCCGAGAAAGGCGGTTAATACATCGCTCTCCACAGCGAGAAGTTGAGGGATATCGTGAACCCTAGACTCATCCAGGGATACACAGTTCTCCTCTGGTGGTCCGAACAAACGTTTGTAGTACTCAGTAATGTAGAGCTTCAGGTTATCCTGGCCGACTATTGTACCCTCATCTTGTTCTAGCTGGAAGATTCTCTTCTTCCGGTGCTTGCCATTGGCTATCATGTGGAAGAACTGAGTGTTCGCATCCCCATGGACAAATTTTCTCACCTTTGCCCGCAATGCCCACTTTAATTCTTCTTCACGGAATAACTCCTTCAGCCTCATTTCAGCCTCATGCTTAATATGAAGCTCGGTGGCTAATAGAATCGTAGTTTCTGCTTTTATGTCTAAGGTTTGGATAAGGGAAAGGAGTCGTTCCTTCTCCACCTTATACACTCCACCTAGATGTTTAGCCCACCCACGAAGGAAACTTCTGAGATGCCTAATCTTGTTCTGCTAGCGTTCAATGGCATTTCTACCTCCTACATCTTTAGCCCATTCTCTGGCTACAAGATCCAAGAATCCTTCTCTTTCAAACCACGCAAGCTCAAAAGAGAATAAATTCTTGTTGCCCGAATAGGTAGCCCCACCAGAATCGAGCAACAGAGTGTGATCAGAAATCCCGCGAGATAGAGCCTAAACAGTTACAAAGGGAAACTTCTGTTCCCAAGCAACACTAGCCAGAACCCGATCCAACTTCTCGAAAGTTGGATTTGGCAGCGCTACCTGAAAGCTCAATCTCTCTCAAATCTAAGCTTTCAATAATAGTATTAAACATAAAAGACCATCTCCCATCAAAATTGTCATTATTCTTTTCATCGCGTCTTCTAATAATATTAAAATCACCCCAACCAGTAATTGAAGTCGCTCGGACCCTTGAGACTCTAACAAGATCTCGCCAAAAGTCGTTTGAACTCGTCACTGCGCTTCTGCCCGTACACCGCCACCAAAGCCCAAATAAACCATCATCTTTGGACCGCACTCTGAACTTAACAAAGAAAATCCCCATGACCACACTGCGAACTTCGAGAGAGTCACATCTAACACCAAGTAAGATTCCACCCGACCTTCCTCTCGGCGGAAGACAATGCCAGTCAAACTCAATACCCCCCGACAACGTATTGAGAAATTGAGGTGAGAAATTTGCTCTACCCGTTTCCGACAAGGCAATAAAGTCCAATCTATGCTCAATGGATGCCTCCGCAAGGAACCTCCTTTTAGCCAAGTCCTTAAGACCTCTGCTATTCCAAAAGATTCCTCTCATATATCATCGTGAAATTTTTTAGCCGTGCGGATCCTAGCGCTCCTACGGACCGCGGACATCGGGTATATTTTGAGCTTCCACTTGCGCTTAGGGCTGGTCCGGCCCACCTGATGTACATCCTCCCGTTTCAAAAATATCAGATTCCATTATGGAAAAAAGTATCTTTTGATCCTTAGGTTTGTTGTGTTGTTTGACAATAGGCCTTAATGACAGAAAACAAGCCACCGGCTCCAGGCAAGGGACAACTGGTTGAGTCGAGGCGGGGCGCCGGATCGTCTTGGGACAGCGCAGGCGCAGACACAGCCCGGCGGCAACTTGGCACAGCAACGGATGGCGCGAGGCGGCATCGCGATGCCGCAACGGCGGGGGTGGCTCAGATGCCAGCGCAAGAGATTGGTGGAGGTGCGCGGCGACTGCCCCAGCCGGCGAGTCAGCGGGGCGGTTTGAGGCGCGCGGCGAGTCAGCGGCCGACGGGTCAGCGATTTGTAGCAGAAGCAAGGCTGGCCGTGGGAAGTGGCTCACGGATAACCTGCCAAGGAGCGACGGCGGTTTAGCGCGGGAGGTTTAAGGCCGCAGAGGCAAAAGACCGTCGAGGTGGAGTTGTGCAGGCAGTCTTGCGCAACCGGCCGGTCTCCCGCGGCGGTTCGACGGCAGAGGCCATCCGGGCGGCTCACAAGCAGAGGCAAACCAGCAAAGCGGCAGAGTCCGAATCGACTCCCAATGACCTTGGCGATGACGAATCGGAAGCTGGCAGAGAAGGAATCTGACAGAAGTGGCGACTTGGTAACCCGTGGAGCGGCAATATTTCCAAGGCCGCGGTGGTTGTGGCGACTCAACGCGAGGACCTCGACGGTGGATGCTGGGCGTGGTCCTAAGCGGTTTATAGGCGCTTCACTGACGGCGAAGACCGGCAGCTTGGTAGGAACCGTGTCGGCTTGTGGAGTAGCAACAGCGGCGCCTTGAGGCCGAAGCCAGCTGAAACGGAGGTGGGGGCGGACCGGCGAGCGGGACATGGCAGGCACAGTCAAAAGCAGCTCGGTGCTGCTGTTTTTGAAGCGGAGGCGCACCAGCGGCTCATGGTGCGGAGCAGCTCAGGCTGAGGTGAGCGATGCCGGCTCACAGGTCCGGCGGGTCACGGCCTCGGCATAGCTACGGCGGTTCAGACATAGCACCGAAAAGATGACGGCTTGTGGCAGAAGCGCTGGCGAGGGCGTGGATGGAGAAGCTGACCCAGCGACGCGGCGGTTTACAAACCGGGGCGGTTCTGATGGCGAGTTTGACAGGGTCATAGGCGATAGCCACAACGACGGCAAAAACGAAACCGGCGAGGCGATTTGACGAAGGCGAGGCGAAGTCGCGCGAGGACAACTCGGCGGCCGCTCAATCCCGTTGATGAAGAAGGGCGCGACGGCTGATCTATTCGCGTGGCGCGGCGGTTCATGGCCAAGACGAGGGGAGCGTCGCTCCGAGGCCATAACGAGGTGCAGCGGCTCGCGGGCCAGCCATGGCGGGTTTATGATGGCGGGTCAAGGCCTCAATGGCGGCCCAGCGGCGGCGATTCGTGGTGGCAGGGCTGGCTCAACTCCACGGCGACTCAATACGGCGGTTTGAGCGGATGGCGGCTCAGCTCTGCTGCTGAAGGGAGCTATGGCGCAGTAGGAAAAGCGCCGTATTGAGTCGACGGCAATGACCGGCCCGGCGGCGATAGAAGGCTGTAGCGGCTCGGAATAGGCGAGTGGTTCAAGGGCGTAGGCGCAGTCGATGGACCAGTCCGGGTCGCGGATGGGCGAGGCTAGGCGGGTCAAAATAGGCCTTGGTAGTGAAGGAGCAATGCCACGGAGGTGCACAACAGCAACAGCTTGGCGGAGCAAGAACGGCGGCTCGGGAGACAGGCGCAACGGCCGGCGGCTGTACGGCAGCAACTCGGCAGCGGATTCACATGGGACGGCTCAAGATGACCAGCAGAGACATCAGTTTGAAGCCTAGGTGGCTCTGAACGGGAGTCAACGGCGACTTGCACGCCGCAGACGACTCGGCAACGGAGCAGAATCCGGGTCGTTGATGGGTTGGCCTCCGCTCCTTTTTTTATTCCATTGATCCCAAATTGCAAACAGTACACGACGACTATGCCGGGGTCCCTCGGTTCCTTAATCAATTCAGTTTTGCTGCTGATCAGATCGGAATGACAACTTCTTTTTCCTTCAGTAGATACGCGTGGTTTGAACCTTGGCAACTTGACAGATCGGACAAACAGTTACAGATCAAAACCTGACGTGTCGACGAAACAGGTTGCTGCAAAAAAAAAGAACGCCGTCCTCGGCGACTTGTGATTCAACCGCCCGCTTTAGAACTTCTCGTTCGCGAGGGCCGACTCAAACTTCTTGAAGCTTGATCAATGAACTTGGAGTTGACGTAAATTCTGACCGGTCTCTTCTTCACCAAAAAATTATGAACTTCTCGATCCCTGAGGAAAAATCCCTCCAAAAACTCAACACCACTGTGTGCATGCACCACGGTGGGCACCAACTGTCGTGGAATTAACACGTCAGATGTCCTAGTGTGAGGACTTAGTCGCGAGGCCAACGCATCTATGTGGTAGTTTGAGTGGGGTTGAGCGGAATCGAGAGATGTAACACAAGACAAGGGTTTAGACAGCTTCGGGCCCCGGGAAACATCATCCGGTAACAACCCGACATGATGTTTGAGGCTAGATCTCATTATCATCACGAGGGAGTCGCTGTAAACTCGCTGTCCTCTAGTTCTGTCTAGCCCTAGAATTGTTTATTGCTTGTCCCTCTTTGGGGAGCCCTGCCCCTCCTTATATATGTTGAAGGGGCGGCTTACATGTGGAGTCCAACTCAGACTTAAGACTTAACTATTCTGACTTCTTTTTATGGGCTTCTTAACGTCAGTCGGTTTAACATTCTCTGCCGGTTTAACATTGTTTGCCGGGTTATGATTGACTTAACACCTGCCGGTGCTACCATCTGTCTTAACTCTGCCGGTTTACTGTCTGTCTTAGCCATCTATCTTAACTCTCTGCCGGTTTACCATCCGCTGGTTTAACAAGTCCCAGCCGGTTTACAACTCCAGCCGGGTCATACCGCGGGGTATATCCCCGACAGCTGCCGTGCTCCCTTTTTCCTGCTACCCGAGAACTTTTTCCTGGTTCAGAATCTGGTCGTAGCCGCGGCGGCAAGGAAGCAAGTGTAGGGCCTAACCCTATTTCGCCCCTGCCTCCGCCAAGAGCGTGAGTGTGGTCGAATGAAGTAAGGGAGCGGCAAGGCATGTTGCTGGGCAACGATGTTTATGTTAAAAAATAGCAAGGATTCGTTCCTTGGTATGGGATTCGCTCATACACAAAGAATCCGGCAAGCACTCTTTTTCATTAAATACGCCCCATGCAGGTACAATTCACACGGAATGTAAACATGAGCAAGGGGATTACAAGTTTTAAATTTGACTAAGGCCCGTAGGCTTAAAAACTAAAAAGAGATGAGGTGCCCGTAATCCCTTTCTTGTCCCTCTCCTCAGGAAACGGAACAAGAAGGCAAGAGGGCAGAAGGAGCGCCTAGGCGAGGTACGAGCAGCAGAAGGCGCCAACAGAACATGTCAGCGGCCGCCTAGGGGTGGGCTGCTGATGATGGTGCCGGGAGAATAGCTGGAAGATGAGGCAGCAGTCCGTCAATACGCTACGAAGGCGTCGGTGCCATCGTACTCCGACTTGACGGCCCGCCACCTGCCTTCTTCGCCTTCTCCGGCCTTCCCACGCCAGCCGCCCAAGGAGGCGACCCCAAGAAGTTCAAGGAGCCGGCCCCACCGGGAGAAGGGGCCCGGTGCAGATGCTGCTGCTGCCAGCACCGCCCGAGGACGGCGGTTCCGACGCCTAGTCGGACCCGTCATCCTCTTGCCTCGTCACTCTCGCTCGAGGACGATTCTTCGTCATCTGAGGAGCTCTCCATGCAGCACTACAGGCGAGTCCCGAAGTCGCCAAAGACCTTGACGGAGAGGAGGACGTTCTCCATTAGCTTGAAATAGAGAATGAGCCCCGCCATCAGGTTGTGGATGCGAGCGAAGGTTTTCCATCCGCGACGGAGATACATGACATGAGGGGCTGGGAAATCAACGTCGGCCCATGTGCCGCTGTTCCGCAGCCCCTCATATGCAGTCTTAGCGCCTGCGGCGGGTAGAGCTCCATCTCCCAAGCAAATGGAGTAGGGAGACGAAGATGACGACGCGTCGGCCAACGAATCCTGATGAAGAACTCATGGGGATGGTTCCCGACGTGGCCCTCCATTGGGGGACAGACCGCCGGCGGAGGCGAGGCCGATGCGCCGCCCCGTCCTCCTCTTCCCCGAATGCCACGAAGACCTCGGCCTCACCCCCTCCCCCTGCCCCTCACGTCCGACTCTGCCACCGCGGTCTCTTGGGGAGGAGGGGCATGTTGTCGAGCGGAGACCCTCGCCGCCACCGTCAAAGCATCAGTACGCCCTCTCGCCAGAAAAGAAGGAAGCAAGAAGCCAAGAAGGAGAGAAAGCGAATGGTGAAGGATTGAGGGATGCCATCCCTCCCTCTCCCCTCCTTATAAAGGAGCGGGCTCAGGGCCCGGCCGCCCCTCTCAGCCAATCTAGCTCACCGAGATGACAGCAGGCGAGGCCGTCGACCGCCCTCCCCATCTAATTGAAGGCGCATGGGTATCAACCCACGCGCGCGCGTCTCTCCATATTCCACACACCTGCACCCGCTCCGTGCCGTGCATGCGGCGTATGTGGCGCGAGGGGCGGGCGTAGTGGGAGACGTGGACGGCAGTTTCCAAGGTGAAGGAAGTAAATGAGCAGCGGCCCTGCGATCTGAAAGGGACATGCAAGCCGCCTCTTTACCGCTCACCACAAGATGACGCAAGCATGCTTCGGTCACCCCGCACGCGATCCCCACATCACACATTCAACGCGGGTCATGGGGAAGCGCAGCGGACGAAGGAGTTACTACAGTAAAAATCGGCCCCGCCTGCCCGCGCACCGTTCTGAGTCTAGGCCAACAACGCGTCACGCTTATGCATGCCTATGCCCGGGGGCTCCTGTCGGTGTACAGAAGTAGGGGCTCTACTTGTACCCCTTTACTTGTGCACGGGCAGTCGGGCCGCGCCTGTGGCCACACTTAGCAAGGCAAGGGAGGGAAGCCGAAGCAACGAGGCAATCAAAGCAACGCCAAGAGAGAAACACAAAGAGCAAGAGGGCGAGGTGGGCTCCCCCGGCAAGACCCTTGTCGGGGTGGCCTCCGCAGCCCCGGCAAGAGCCTTGCCGGGCAACTTGCCCAAAACTAACAAAGCACGCCACCCTTGAGCCCGAGGTTTCTAGGACCATCAACCACATTGGAAAGAAGGCTTGGGAGGCGCCTCCATGGTGGCATGCAGATCTTTGTGAAAATCATTAAGACACAATATCAGGTGAGGACCAGAAGCCGAGACCTCCGGCAACATCCTTGCCGGGGACGACCGCAGTGCCAAGGCAAGACCCTTGCTGCCCCCCCCGGGCAAGACCCTTGCCGAGGACATTGGCGAGGCTGCGGCCAGGCCCGCACGCGTCAGGACCCCACCGTCGTTCCCATGCAGCTGCCAGCCCAGCCAGCCATGCGGGCACCTGCGTGGCGACGTGCGGTCCCGAGGCCAACTCGACAAGCACTTCCGTGGTGGCATGCAGATCTTCGTGAAGACGCTGCCACCGTGCCACCTCAGCAGCCTGCTAGCCTACATGGTGCTGCCCGCCTCGCTGTCCTAGACGTGCGCCGAACTAGGGCGAGGCGGCAATAAAGCAGGGGGACACCTCAGAGGCGCATTTAATGCATCTTGTCCCGTAATGACAAGGGATAAACATAGCTAATGTACCCTTTACACCTCCTGTTTGCCACTGTGGCACCTTCTTCGACTATAAAAGGAGGGCCGAGGCGTACTGGAGGGGGATTCGGCTCTTTGGGCAAGTCACTCTCGATAGCTAGTTCAAGAACACTGATATACACACCAAAGCAGGACTAGGGTATTACGCGATCCCCGCGGCCCGAACCTAGGTAAACAACCTTTGTGCTGGCTCTTAGACCTGCTCTTTTCACAACCCCGCGCCCGCCGACCACAGTAGGGATCCTTGTGATCCCATAGGTGTCATTCCCACCGACACTCTAGTTCAATAATTGATGTTGTCAAAATTCATCTTCATTTGCAATGTGCTCGCATTGTGGAAAAGTAAACCAGGGAACTTGTTCAAGAGTGAACTACCTCTACAGCATGAGATCATTTCTCCGGTAACACACTGAAATCTGTTATTTTCGGAAAAAATAACCAACAATCTACAAATACCTTTTCTTACGCTAGTCAAATGTTCAAGCTTCTAAATAAACCTCTTTCTACTTTGTCCAAAGAAAAAATAATACATCTAACACCGGTTAGGTTCTTCCTAACAGGACAAATACATGACTAATTCTATACAAAAAAATTCAGTGTCCTCAGCACGAAGCAGGGACCAACCTTTGTGGATACTATGTTTGCAGACACATGATCTCCATCTGCAAATCTGCTAATAGTTGTGACGATCCTCATGAATTAGTACCAGTAAGTCTATCATAATTAATATCTTCTACTCCACTCATATGGCACATTCTGATCTTAAAAATACTACAGTTCGTCTTAGAACCGAGGACCCCTGAACCGCTCCCGGCTGGTGAATTGCTGATGGTTCAGAGATTTATCAGCAACTTCTTCCTGAATCAGTACATCAATCCCACTGGTGATAATGAAGATATCAACAAGCCTTCTCCTGAAACATTGAGTAAGAGTTAGCCGCTAAACATATATGCATGGATCCATGTTTTCCATCTGATGAGGTCTTCGTATTTCGTACACTATGATTAATTATGTAATGCATATATGTGTGGACAAATCATTGGAATTTAGCTACCATATGTTCAATTGCAATTGTTGCGAAATCTGATGAATGTTCTTCCTGTGGACACTATTGTTCAATAAAATATTGTGGCGAATTTGATTTTTGTGTGCCGATTCAAAATGGGATATTTTTGTTTATTTTTCAATTGCATATTGTGACGAATTTGCTTTTTGCGTGTAGATTCAAAATGGGATATTTTTGTTTATTTCTTCAATTGAATATTGTGGTGAATTTGCTTTTTGCATGCCGATTCGAAATGGGATATTTTTGTTTTAACCTAGCAATTGCTCCACACACGGTTCAACTAAATGAGTGTTTGCGATCCACATCAGAAAACATACGTCAATCGTAGCGGAACCGTTGGTGATACACAGCAGACCGCAAACGATTTGCAGCACTACTACGTGTGCGTAGGGTCTCCAAAACCATTTGTTATATTGCGTTACCACACACGAGAACTAGAAGTAAACCATGCCCAATGTAAAATACAATCCCAGTCGTAATTTTTTCAGGAGACGTGTGGGATCCCAAACGAAAAGCACACGTCACTCTTGACGCAACCGTCGGTGATACACAACAAATCACAAATGGTCTGCAGCACTTGTATGTGTGTGGAGGGGCTCCTGAACCGTTTGTGATAGAACATTATTACAGACCGTAAACATTGGGAAGCGTGTGCGATGGAGTCTTGCATGGCAGATGGATTCCGCAAAAAACTCATGTGTGATGGGGCAAATATCGCACACAGTTCATATGTTGGCCCGTTTGCCTTACATAATGTTTCCCAAACGGTTCATTACGACACACCGTTTGATTTCACTTCGTCATTATAAATGTTTAATCACCGGTCCCACACGTGCGACAGAATTTAGAGTGTGCTGCATCACACACGATCACATTTTGCAAGGCCTTTAGATCATTGCTCCATATCCCCGACGGTTTCTGGGTCGTGTGGGAAGGACCCCTATCTCCCACACTCACTTGGCGACGGTTCCAAATGCCATCGCGGAAAGGGGTTAATAACCGCGTGTATAGCACTGATGCGTACTAGTGGCAGCTTGAACTACGTCGGTATTTCCCCAAAGGGGAAGGGAGTATGCAGTACACCTACGATAGGTATTTCCCTTAGTGATCAGACCAAGGTTATCGAACCAATAGGAGAACCACACAACACCACGTAAACAGCTCCTGCACACAAAGAACAAATACTTGCAAGCCGACGTAAGAGAGGGATTGTCAATCCCTCACGGGTAAAAAGATAGGTAAAATCGTAGTACATTAGATAAATAGATCTCACGGGAACATGAGATAAAATAAATAAATAAAAATTGCATCAAGGTATTTTTTGGGTTTTTGGATTAATCGATCTGAAAATAAAAGCAAATAAAAATAGACCACGAAGGCAAATATAATAAAGAAGAGACCCGGGGGCCGTAGGTTTCACTAGTGGCTTCTCTCGAGAAAAATAGCAAATAGTCCGTAAAGAAATTATTGTTGGGCAATTGATAGAACTTCAAATAATCCTGACGATATCTAGGCAATGATCATTATATAGGCATCATGTCCAAGATTAGTAGACCGACTCCTGCCTGCACACATCGACCGCTATACAACATGCATCTAGTGTATTAAGTTCATGGAGAAACGGAGTAATGCAATAAGAATGATGTCATGATGTAGACAAGATCTATTTATGTAGAAATAGACCCATCTTGTTATCCTTAATAGCAACGATACATACGTGTCAGTTCTCCTTCTGTCACTGGGATCAAGCACCGTAAGATCGAACCCATCACAAAGCACCTCTTCCATTGCAAGATAAATAGATCAAGTTGGCCAAGCAAAACCAAAATATCAGAGAAGAAATATGAGGCTATAAGCAATCATGCATATAAGAGATCAAAAGACTCAAATAACTTTCATGGATAAAAACATAGATCTGATCATAAACTCAAAGTTCATCGGATCCCAAAAAACACACCGCAAAAAGAGTTACATCATATGGATCTCTAAGAGGCCATTGTATTGAGAATCAAACGAGAGAGAGGAAGCCATCTAGCTACGAACTACGGACTTGAAGGTCTACAAAACACTACTCATGCATCATCGGAGAGGCACCAGTGAGGATGATGAACCCCTCTGTGATGGTGTCTAGATTGGATCTGGTGTTTCTGGAACTTGTGGTGGCTGGAATTGATTTTTGTCCACACCCTTAGGGTTTCTGGAATATTGGGGTATTTATAGAGCAAAAAGGTGGTGAGGGAGGCCACCGAGGTGGGCACAACCCACCTGGGCGCACCTGTGGGCCCAGGCGTGCTCTGGTGGGTTGTGCCCCCTCAGGGCACCCCCAGGTGCTTCTCCGGCCCATTGGGTGTCTTATGGTCCATAAAATATCCACAAAAATTATCGCTGTGTTTGCACTCTGTTTGGTATTGATTTCCTGCGATGTAAAAAACAAGCAAAAACATCAACTGGCACTTGGCACTATGTCAATAGGTTAGTACCAAAAAATGATATAAAATGATTATAAAACATCCAAGAATGATAATATAACAGCATGGAATAGTAAAAAGTTATAGATACATTGGAGACGTATCATCCCCAAGCTTAATTCCTGCTCGTCCTTGAGTAGGTAAATCATAGAAACAGAATTTTTTATGTGGAATGCTGCCTAACATGTTCATCACACATTCTTTCTTTTATAGCATGGACATTTGGAATTTTATATGTTTCAAAGCAATAGTCTAGTTTTGACATGAAGACTTTAATACTCAAGCATATCAACAAGCAACCATGTCTTTGAAAATATCAATGCGAAAGAAAGTTATCCCTAGCCCATTATGCTCAATCATTGATCCATTCAAGAAACACACTCGCATATTAGCTATACCAATGCTCAAGTACGATCGTAGTGCCCCTTAATTGGTGCTTTATATGAGAAGATGGAGACTCAAAGTAAAAATAAAAGTTGCATAAAGTAAATAGAAAGGCCCTTCGCAGAGGGGAGTAGGGATTTGTAGACGTACCAGAGCTCAAAGCGAAAAAGATAGAGAAATTTTTTTTGCGAGGCATGCTTTTCCTGTCAACGAAAATGATCGAGTAGTTCCCAATACTTTCCATGCTAGATATATCATAGGTGGTTCCCGAACAGAAAATAAAGTTTATTCCTTTTTCCACCATACTTTCACTTTCCATGGCTAATCGTATCCACGGGTGCCTTCCATACAACACTTTCCATGGAATTTATTGTTTGACAACATAAAGTAGATTCATTTTTCATTTCGGTACTGGGCATTCCTAATACCTTTGTCGTACTCTCGTGCAATGACAAGTGAATAAATACTCATCATGAGAATAACACATCTAGCATGAAAATATATCAGCCACCCCCTACCGTTTCATGAGTGGTACGAGCACACAAAAGAGAAGTTTATTTTGAAAGCTAGAGATGGCACATACAAATTTGCTTAGAACGGCAAAATAATACTGCATATAGGTAGGTATAGTGGACTCAGGTGGCAAAACTGGTTTAATGGATTTTGGATGCACAAGTAGTGTCATACTTAGTGCAAAATGAAGGCTAGCAAAATATTGAGAAGCGACCAACCAAGAAACGAAAAATCTCATAAGCAAGAATTAAGCATAACTAACACCGAATAATGCACCACAAGTAGGATGTAATTTCATTGCATAACTATTGACTTTCGTGCTTGCATAGGGAATCACAAACCTTAACACCAATATTCTTACTAAAGCATAATTAGCCATCAACATGACTCACATATTATATCGACATATCTCAAAACTATTACAAGGAATCAAGTTTATTTTGTCCAATGATCTTCATGAATTTTTTTATTATATCCTCCTTGGATATCTATCACTTTGGGACTAGTTTCATATGTTGCTTTTGATAGCTCAAACAGTGAAGAACATGAGCATAACAGTTTTCTTCTCTCAAATTAAAATAAGTGAAGCAAGAGAGAATTTCTTAAAAATTACTAACTCTCAAATAGATCTAAGTGAAGCATGAGAGCATTTCTTCAAAAATACTAAAGTACACCGTGCTCAAAAAGATATAAGTGAAATACTAGAGAAATTCCATAGCTCATAAAGATTTAAGTGAAGCGTAGAGAGCAATTCTAACAAGTCATGGCATACTTTTGGCTCTATCAAATAGGTGTGTCCAGCAAGGATTCATGACTAAGAACACAAAGCAAAACTAGTAAAGACTCATATCATACAAGATGCTCCAAGTAAAACTCATAGTATGTGACGAATAAAAATATAGTTTCAAGTAAAATACAGATGGTTGTTAGAAGAAAGAGGGGATGCCACTCGGGGGCATCCCCAAGCTTAATTGCTTGATACCTCTTGAATGTTATCTTGGGGTGCCATGGGTATTCGTACTAAAATAACACAAAGCTGCTCTTTCCGTTCGATCTATCCTAGAGTTCATACTAAAATAACACCAAAGCAAATTCATATTCATAATACTCAATCCAACACAAAGAACTTCAAAGAGTGCCCCAAGATTTCTACCAAAGAAACAAAGACAAGAACGTGCATCAACCCCTATGCATAGTGAAAGTGCTAGTATCGACTAGAGGGGGGGTGAATAGGCGATTTTTATGAAAGTCTTCAAAGCTTTGAAGTTTCGAAGACAAACAACAGAAACAACCTAATTGATATGCAGCGGAAGATAAACTACCCTAAACAAGCCATAGTCAAGTATGTAATGATGTGAGAGTACAGGACTAATAGCAGTTAGGTAGTAAGGATCGAGATGGAAGATAGTGTGAAGCCAATCAACAATAGTAGTCAAGCAATGAAGTCAAACAGATAAACAGATAAGCAATGACTTCATGAAGACAAACTGAAGTAAGGTTGGAAGGGATAGAACCAGTTGCTTGTTGAAGACACAGGATTTGTTGGACCAGTTCCATTCTTTGTGACAACTCAGACGTCCGTTAGGGAGGCTGAGATTTAACTCAAGACCGTGTCTTCACCTTATTCCCTTGAGCTAAGGACACCCAGTCCTCGCCTAATCACTCTGTAAGTCTTCTAGGAGACTTCCAAACCTTCACAGACTTCGCTCACCAAAGAATCCACAATGACTCTTGGATGCTCGAACGCGACGCCTAACCGGCCGGAGGATTCACAGCCTCAAGCGTAATAAGTCTTCAGTCACACGCATGTAAAGACTTTAGTGATGCCTAACACTCTTTGGCTCTGGGTGTTTGGGCTTTGTCCTCGCAAGGATCTCTCTCTCTCAAATGCTTCGAGGTGGGTTGCTCTCAAACGACAAAAGCCATGCACAAACTCTGAGCAGCCACCAATTTATGGTGTAGGGGGTGGGCCATTTATATCCACTAGGCAACCCGACCTGATTTGTCCAAAATGACCCTGGGTCACTAAGGAACTGACACGTGTTCCAACGGTCAGATTTCAAACACACGGGGCAACTTTACTTGGGCTACAAGCAAGGCTGACTCATCCAGCTCAGGATAAGATTTGCTCTCATTGTCTTCGCTCAAAGACATAGGATTTCGGTGGAGCATCACTTCACTCACTCTGAATTAGTTCACTTGGACCCCACTTAACAGTACGGTGGTTCCTATGACTCAACAAAGAAGAAAAGGAAACAACGAAACCACACGATCTTCAAGGCCCAAAGTCTTCACACAATGTCTTCTCATGTCATAGTCTTCAATATGAATATCTTCTCATACCACCATTGTCTTCAATGTCTTCATACATTTTAGGGTCATCTCCGGTAGGTAAACCGAATCAATGAGGGACACTACTGCGTATCCCGCAATTCTCACAAACGCATTAGTCCTCAACCAACTTTGTCGTCAATACTCCAAAACCAACTAGGGGTGGCACTAGATGCACTTACAATCTCCCCCTTTTTGGTGATTGATGACAAACTGGTTGAAGTTTTCAACGGGGATAAAGTATGTGAAATTTTAAGGATAGGGAATTGTCTTCATAAGTTGCAAGGGCTCCCCCTGAAGATGTGCATATAAGTAATTTGCTTTTAGATTGCAAATGCACATGGCAGGTTGTACTTGTGGAGATCCACTTCAACTTATGAAGCTAATTCATCATGCATGAAATGATATAGCAAGTAATATGACATGCATAATGAAAAATGGACGTCTGCAGAATGATCTAAGTGCAGAAGTTATCATCGCACATGCGGAATTTATCATCGCATCATAGTAAAGCAAATAAGTAGCAGAAGTAGCAGACGACCATCAAGTTTAGGTGTTACAACTCAAAGAACCAAATGTTTCAAACGCAAGAGTTGTAAGCACGCAGCAAAATATAATGTAACCGCCCATATGAACCCGCTTGAAGACTATCAACTCATACGCTTCTCCCCCTTTTGTCAGTAATGACCAAAAAGGTTTGAAGACATAGAGCATCTACTCATCATGAGTAGGTGAAGCAGCTGGGTCGTTGTCGTTGGTTGGCGGAGTAGAGGAACTTGGTGCAGTGTTGATGCGCGCAGTAGTAGTTGGAGGTGGTGGAGTAGCGTCATCTTCATCATCGATCACTCTGGCATTAACTGTTGCCGCGGAAGAAGAATATTCAGAGTCTTCAAGAGATGGAGTTCGACGCAGGGTAGCAGTCCTTGGAGGAGTGGAGTCGAATCGAATCTTTCATTGAAGCCATCATCTTGAAGATCGCCTCAGGTATTTGAGCGAGTCAAACTCTTCCATGATCTTCAGCAAGTTTCATGAGCAACAAAGGCATTCTTGGTGGAAAGGTTGCGAATGCGATTGACATCCACCAAGAGGCTTTGCATTTGGCGCTTGAGCCAGAAATGATGCTTATCTTGCTTCTGATGAAGATCCACAAGAAGCTCTCGGTCATTGAGAACACGAGAACGCTTCCGAGGCCTTTGCGCAATGGTGCTTTCAGTGGCTTTAGTTGGCGCTCTGTGAGGCAGACGGGTGTTACCAGCAAGTGGATAGAATCTTGTTGCTGCTTGAACACCTTCAATATGCTGAGTGAAGCTTTGGTGCTCAATGTTCTGAAGACAAAGCGGCGTCTTGGCAGGGTTAGAGTATACAACATCAACTGACATATCAACCTCGGGCAGAAATATTATGTGATTGCGAGCAGAGGGCTGATAATTGACAGATGAGTGTCTCTTGATGAGGCGCATGACCCATGGAGCATAAAACTTCAGACCAAATAGGTCAGAGCCGGAAGCAGCAAGTTTCCTGATGAAGAATTCCTGAGTGTTGAAGCTGATGCCATTGAGAATACAGAAGACCAAAGTCTTCATGGCTCCTTCAAGTTGGGCCGATGATGAGTGTCCCTTGACTGGCCATAGAGTTCGCCTGATGATATGATATATGGTGCGAGGCAGATACTCAAGGTCTTCAACAAAGAAATGTGTGGATACTCAAATCGATGGCAAAGGCTTCATCATGCTCAAAGATCTGCTCATATTGGGTTCTGGCTTGTGAAAGATGCTTTCCACAACATTGCGGTGTAGCTGACAGCTAGGCTCATATAGTTCTCCAGGAGTGGCTAGCCCAGTAAGCTCGATGATATCCATAGCTTTGGCTTCATGATGGACATTTCCACCATCCACTCGAGAACCCATGTCTTGATGTCTCAGAGTAGCCGCGAATGTGCAGAGTGGCATAGAATTGAAGCAATAGCTCTTCATTCCGATGTTCTTTGTGCATCACAAAGTGGAGCAGACACAAGATCACGAAGCAAATCAAGTGCTTCTTCTAAGCACGACAGTCCAACAATAGCTTCAGTGTCAAGGCGCATATGGGGGAAAATGCGCCCTTTATCATATAGCACGCATGAGTAATAGCTTCTCTGCTGATAGCTCCAGAACCGATCTGATGAAATCCTTGGCTTGGAGTAGGGGTTCTTGGCGCTGTCAAAGAAGCTATTGTGGCTCTTGAAGCCATTTGCATTGAAGGACCCTGGGGAGTTGGCAGTACCTGGAAACCTTGGCAATCTTGGCTTTGGCTTCTGGACCTGAGGCCGTGATCGTATGCTTGCTCAATAGTGTGAGGCCTTGGTGGCGGAAGAGGAGCAGGGGCAACATCAGAGGAGTCTGGCTGCACAACAGGGGCTTCAGGAGCAGTTGTCATATTTGCTTCAGGTGCAGCCTCCTCATTGGCGTCAGGTGCAACAGTCTCATGAGCTTCAGGTGCAGCATCCTCATTGACTTGAGGGGCAAGATCCTCATGGGTTTCAGATTCAGTGGCCACATTTGCTTCAGGCACAGTGGCCTCATTGGTTTCAGGCACACCGGTTGGTGCAGGCTCCACATTAGCATCAGCCATGACTACGTCACGGGCTTCATTGGCATTGGTGGTGGCAACCTCAACATTGTCAATCTCCTCTTGATGAACAGGAGGGTCGGGCACAGGCACGTTCAAATCATGAACTGCTTCTTCTTCAATCGCTGGGGGAGTTGGTACACGAACTTCTTCTTCTTCAATAGCAGGGGGAGTTGGTACACGTACTTCTTCTTCATTTTCTTCGGCTGATGCAGCCGGAATGTCTTCAGCAGCATGTGCTTCAGACATGGAGACGTTCACTATTGGAGCTGGTTCAGAAAATACTTGCCGTGCAACGGGTGAACGTTGCACTTCTTCTTTAGGAACGCTCGACAGAGGGACTTCAGGCCTTTGTCCTCTGCGAAACTCGCGGCCACCGCTTCAAGTTAGGAGATGGACTTGGCTGAGCCTGAAAGTCTTCATCCTCTTCTTGCACTGGGGGAGTAGCTTGTTGTTGTTGTTGGGGAGTACTGGGGGAGTCTTGGTGTTGTTGTGGGTGATCAGCCCACGAAGCATCCTGAGCGATTGGCGTCAATGGACGACCAATGCTGATGAGTTCGCCGTTCGTACGAACAGGCGACGATACCACTTGATGTTCAATCTGAGGAAGAACTTCATCATCATGTACATTGTCATCTTGACCAATGTCTTCAGCAGCAGTGTGTTCAGCTGCTGGAATATCTTCAGCTTCATGAGCCTCTATGGTAGCAGGCTCATGGACAACCATTCTTCTTTCTTGATGAACAAACACAGGGCGAACCACTGAAATGGGTTCAACGACTAAGGGCTCTGTGGAAGCAGCCCTAGTCTTCTTGGTCTTGCGCTTCTTCTTGGAGGGAGCGGCATCAGAAGCTTCAACATTCTTTCTCTTTCTCGCATCAGCCTCGGCAGCCCTTGTCTTCTTTTGTGCTAAAGCTGTGGTGGTGACCTATGGCTTTGAGCCAGTCATGCTGCTCGGGAAGATAATGCAAGGGGCTTCTTGGCTTGAAGGTTCAGGCTGATCAGCAGGGCGCTTGTTCTTCCTCTTTGCAGCCATCCTGGGATCAATGCCAGATCGACCAAGTGACTTATGTTTTCAAATTCATTGTAGGCAAGCACACACTTATCAGCCAAAAGCTTCATGCGTTCTCAAGAGCCCAGAGCTTCTTGGCATTTCTTCAGAAAAGCTTCTTTAAGCTCATGGAGCATGACCTTGAAGTTGCGGACGTCTTGAACACTCAGATTGGCCACATGCTTCTTGAACTGAGCCTTCTCAAAATCAATCTTGTTTTTGAGCTCAACGATCTTGTTGGCGAGAGCTAGCTCGAAGCAATGGCGCCATTGAAGGCGACATCGAGGCCAATGAGGAGTAAATCTTCAAAGTCGACGTTGGGGTGTCAAACCATTCATCAATGAAATTGTGAATGATGGCCACATCAAATGAGGCAGGTTCTTGAAGATTTCGCTTCTTCTTTGCTCTTTATCGCTTGCTCAAGAGCGTCATCACGAGATCTTCATCACTTGATAGATCAATGGGTTCTTCACGCAGAATTGCGGCAGGAGTCAAGGCTCGCTGATCAGATGGTCTAACTAGTTGCTTCTTCTTCTTCGTTCTCCTGGAGACATGGGACAGATCTTCAGATTGCACACTGGCTTCAGGAGGTGCAGTGGCCAGTGGCTTTGCACGCAAAGTATTCAGAGGTGCAGCTGAGGTTGAAGCCTTAGACTTCTTCTGCTTCTGCGGATTTGGAGGAGGAGCATGGGCTTCATCAGAGTCAGCACCATTGTCAGAATGATCAACTCTGGCGCCTTGGACCATGATGTAGGTGATGAGGCCATCAAGGTTGGCGTAGGAGCCAATGACATTGGGATTAGCTTCACGGGAGCCATCAGCACGGGGAGCAGAGGGACCTGGGTTGAAGTCCAAACCCAAGGCCCTCTTGTTCTTCTTGGCTGAAGCCACAGCAAACTGATAGTTGCGCTTGAAGAGCGAATCGTCACGACACCAGAGTAGTGAAGTGGGATCTGCGTTCACTGGCTGTGGCCCACGGACCATGCATGGATAGAAGCCTTGTTCAATGGCTTCAGCTCGGCTCTTGGGTTGAAGTCCTCGATAGAGGATATCGCCCCAAGGTCTCTTGATGGCATGATTCTCTGCATATTCCTTTGTGACAAACTTATACTTGAACCACTCCTCAGCCCAATAGCGTCGAATCCATTGGATTCGCGTCTTTCTCTGATGATAGTTCTCCTCTAGATCTGTCTTGTACAGTTCTGGTAAATCATCAGGCAGATCCTTAGATGTACCTTCTCTGTACTGTCTGCCACCCTTCCTTGCTGATTTTTCTGTTGCCATGAACTTCAAGCTGAAAGGCTTCAATACGTTCAAATGCTTCAGAGATTTGCGCTTGCTGGTCAAGCAGGAACTGGCTTCAGGAGAATTTATGTGATGCTGTAAGTATTCTACAAACGAATGCAGACTATGAGAACCAAGGGATTCTCCCACGGACATGTACCTGTGACAGCATTAGAGATGCAAGGGAAGGGGAAGAGGTCATATGCATTCTTAGAAGATTTTGAAGATAAATCAGTTTGAAGACATTGACCTCATGTTGCGAAGACATTCACTTATATAGGTGAGTTGGTTCCAGATTTGTACCAATCCGTGAATAAGTACAAGTGAGGAATTAAACTAGAAGTAATCTAAGTGAATCGACTAAGCAGTATGAGATGCAGACGGAATTGATCTAGCTTTGAATAGACAGAAACTACTTTCGGTAAATAGGATGAATCTTGAAGATCAAAAAGGTGGTAAAAATAGAGTTATAATTACAGCACGAAGAACTGCTAGATGGAGAAGAATAGGAGACCGAGCAGTTCAGCCCACCGTGCCCTAACTTGGCGACGGAGGACACCTACGGCAACGGCGGAGAGGATGATGTCCGCGGCCGGCGTGAGGACGGCGTCGGAGAAGTCGCGGCAGCTAAGCTCTTCGTCGCTGGCGTCGTCGAGAGCTAGCGGTGGATCTAGGGTTTTGACAGAGGTGGAGAGGTGGAAGAAGTATTTCTTTACCGCTGGAGGACAGGTATTTATAAGTAGGTGAGAGACACAGCGCAATTACGCTGGTGCCCCTGGCGGTTCACATCTGAGGGGCACGTGGCAGGCATGCAACACACTCAGGGTTGTCCCACGTTCCCACGCCCGCCAGGCATGTCGGAGAGTTGTTCCGGCTTCTTCGGATTTCAGTAAAGATAAGCCATTAAGAACAGATTTAATGTTTGTCTCTTTGCCTTCTACTGACTAGGATGTAGAGAAGACATTCGACAGTTTCAACAGAATGCATATGATTTGGACAGATATATTTTGAGATAGTAAGCATAGAGAGGATAGGGTCCGATCACATTCACTTAGTTCAAAAGATCCAATCTTGAAGACATAGCTATAAGTGAATGCTGTAGAGGACAGAACACTAGTATATATATATATATCAGAAAGCAATCAAATTATCATAGTGCAGGAAGTCGTGAAGACAAATTGAAACTGAAGACAAACCAAATGCGAAGTCATTGCAATATAACGCCTTGAGTGAAACACTTCAAACAAGTAAAGTTGGTGGTGGCGTTACCCACCGTATAGGAAGTATTAGACCCATACACAGGGCACAATTATCGTGGCGCTCCGAAGTCAAATTCCATGTTAATGTATTCACACTCAGAGTGTAAATCTTCATTGATTGAAGATATTCCTTACTTTGTGTGTTGCACATCTAAGTCATCAACATGCATAAGTGTTAGGATGTGTGCCTGATAACAGGACATTAGAGGATTCTAAGATATTTAGCTCACACCGTAACTTGCAAAACCTTTTCTCATCCTAGGGCTTTGTGAAGATATCTGCCAGTTGCTCTTTAGTGTTGACGTGAATGATATCGATATCTTTCTTCACAACATGATCTGTGAGAAAGTGACGACGAATTTCAATGTGCTTTGTCTTCGAGTGTTGGATAGGATTGTTGGCTATTTTGATGGCACTCTCATTGTCGCAGAAGAGAGGTACTCGTTTCAGGTTGATGCCATAATCCTTGAGAGTTTGCTTCATCCATAGAAGCCGAGCACAACATGATCCAAAGAAGAATGTATTCAGATTCAGCAGCTTGAGAGTGATACAGCTTCGCTTCTTCAAGACCAACAGATAAGTGATCGACCAAGAAAATGACATGTGCCGATGTAGACTTGCGATCCACCTTGTCACCAAAGATAATCAAGATCCGAGAATCCAACCAAATCGAATCTTGAGCCGTTGGGATACCATAATCCGAGTGTTGGGGTGTAAGCCAAATATCTAAGAATTCGCTTCACGCCTAAGTGATGCGATTCCTTTGGTGCCGCTTGGTACCGAGCACACATGCAAACACTAAGCATAATATCCGCCTAGATGCACATAAATAAAGCAAAGAACCAATCATGGAGCAAGATACCTTTTGATCGAACTCTTTACCATTGTCGTCGGGACCAAGATGGTGTTTGGTCGGCATTGGCGTCGTGTAGCCTTTGCGCCTTCCATTCCAAACTTCTACAGCAATCTTTGAGGTATTTCTCTTGAGATATGAAGATGCCATTCCTCTGTTGATTTAATTTGAAGACCAAGGAAGAACTTCAGCTCACCCATCATGGACATTTGATATTGCTCTAGCATCATGTACCCAAACACATCACCGTACTTCTGGTTGGTGCAGCCGAAGATTATGTCATCCACATATATTTGGCACACAAACAGTTCACCATCATATGTCTTTGTAAAGAGAGTGGGACCGAGGGATCCGGGTTTGAAGCCTTTGCTCTTCAGGAAGTCCTTGATTGTATCATACCAGGCTCGAGGGGCTTGTTTGAGGCCATACAGTGCCTTGTTTAGCTTGTACACCATATCAGGATGTTTTGGATCTTCAAAGCCAGGTGGTTGTGCGACATACACTTCTTCTTCAATCTTGCCATTGAGAAATGCACTTTTTACATCCATTTGATATAGCAAGATATTATGATGATTAGTGTAGGCTAGCAGTATGCGAATAGCTTCAAGCCTAGCAACAGGAGCAAATGTTTCATCAAAGTCAATTCCTTCAACTTGAGTGTAACCTTGAGCCACAAGACGAGCTTTGTTTCTAACGACTTGACCATGCTCATCTTGCTTGTTTCGATATATCCATTTTGTTCCAATAATGTTATGCTTGCAAGGATCAGGTCGCTTGACAAGTTCCCAAACATTGTTCAGCTTGAACTGTTGAAGTTCTTCTTGCATGGCTTGAATCCATTCAGGTTCCATAAAAGCTTCAGCAACTTTCTTGGGTTCTGATATTGACACAAATGAAAAGTGCCCACAGAAGTTTGCTAGTTGTGTTGCTCTTGATTGAGTGAGTGGACCAGGTGCATTGATGCTGTCAATTATCTTCTCTATTTGAACTTCATTTGCAACACGTGGGTGAACAGGACGAAGATTTTGCTCTAGCTGACCATTGTCATCATTGGGAGGATTGTCTTGGACCGAGCATTGTCTTCAGTTGATTTGGTGCGAGATGATGAGTTCCTCTTGAGTTGTGCCTCGAGGGCATGATTTCACCAGTTCCCATCAGCTTGATTGCCTCGTTTGAAGGAGCTTCATCCAAAGTACTTGGCAGATCTCTCTCTGAACCATTGGTTTCATCAAATCTCACATCCACAGTTTCAACGATTTTGTAGAGATAAAGGTTGAAGACTCAGAGGAGTGTGAATCCTTTCCATAGCCAAGCATGAAGCCTTCATGAGCCTTAGGTGCAAATTTTGATTTGTGATGGGGATCCTTTATCCAACATCTTGCTCCAAATACTCTGAATTAACTGACGTTTGGCTTCTTGCCAGTAAGCAGCTCATATGAAGTTTTGTTCAGAAGCTTATGAATGTATACATGGTTGATGATGTGACATGTCAGTATCAATAGCTTCAGCCGTAACTTTCTTGGTGTCTTGTACTCATCTAGCATTGTTCGAGCCATCTCAATGAGGGTTCTGTTTTTGCGCTCAACAATGCCGTTTCTTTGAGGTGTGTACGGAGCGAGAGAACTCATGAGTGATTCCCATTGTATCCAGATCTGAGATCAAGTTACGTGTTCTTGAATTCAGTGCCATTGTCACTTCGATGTGCTTGATCTTCACACCATAATTGTTCATTGCTCGATTTGCAAAGCGTCTGAAGACATCTTGCACTTCAGTCTTGTACAGAATTATATGAACCCATGTGTATCTTGAGTAGTCATCAACAATGATGAAGCCATAGAGACAGGCAGTTGTTGTGAGGGTGGAGTAGTGAGTAGGTCCAAATAAGTCCATGCGTAACAGCTCAAAGGGTTGAGATGTTGTCATGATTGTCTTCGAGGGGTGCTTTGCCCTTGTCATCTTTCTAGCTTCACAGGCACCACACAGATGATCCTTCTTGAACTTGACATCTTCGATGCCTATGACTTGCTTCTTCTTGACGAGTGAGTGTAAGTTCCTCATGCCAGCATGTCCCAGCCTTCGATGCCAGAGCCAGCATTTTGAAGCTTTTGTGAGAAGACATATAGCAAGCTGTGGACCTGCTGAGAAATCTACCATGTACAGATCATCTTTTCGATACCCTTCAAAGACTAGAGATTTGTCAGATTCCATTAGTACCAGGCAACGATATTTCCAAATATCACAATCATGTTCAAGTCACAAAGCATTGAGACAGACATTAAGTTGAAACCAAGGGACTCAACAAGCATCACTTTATCCCTGTGTTGATCCTTTGAGATTGCAACTCTACCTAGACCCAATACTTTGCTTTTACCAGTGTCAGCAAATGTGATGTGACTCTTGTCGGATGGACGTAAGGTTGAGTCCATGAGAAGACTTCGATCACCAGTCATATGATTTGTGCATCCACTGTCCACAATCCATTCTGAAGCTTTTGGTGATGTACCCTACAGTGCAGTTAGGAGGATAGGCTTCACACAAGTGTTGTGAAGCATATGCATTTGATACATATAGGGACAATCACATCTTATATCAAAGTTAGGACATTGACTGATGAGAAATTCAGATGTGAAGCATATAGAATGATATTTTAACGTGCGTCCTCAGTGAGTTTTAGGTCCCCAACAATAGTATCGGATGCCATTGATTGCTGGCTGGAGACCATTTTCTGCAAAGGAGAGTTAGTTCTTCTTTGCCACCCACATTTTCAGTGGGGGCTTAGAAGCAATGAGTCTAAGTGCAACATCTGAGAATTTTGGCTTTGAAGCCCTAGCAAATAGCCTTGCAGGAGATGAATGATACTCATATGAATAAGCAGAAAAGTTCTTAGTCCTATGAACATAGCGGTTTGAAGATACACGCTCATATTCATAAGTCTGAGTATGATTTCCCTGCAAAACATTGGCGTTAGGGTGACTCATGTGAGTCCTATATCTGTATGAAGTCTTAGGGCCATATGAAGCTATAGGTCTGGGTTTTGTCTTCTTCCTAGGTGGTGTCATGACGACATTCACAGGAAGATTCTCGATGTACCACTTAGGTACCCAGATCTTCTTCATAGGTGGTCCATTCCTGCAGTTAGTACCAATGTACCTGGCAAACACTTCACCATTCTGATTTTTGAACAGCTTATAGTTTGCATCAAAGGATTCATCAATGATAATAGGATTAGCACGTAAAGCGGATAAGGTAGATGGATCTCTCAAGGTTCCTTTGCAGAACCCATGTGGTTTTGCGGTACTCCTCGTGTTTCGAAAGACGAGCCATCAACATTCATTTTCCTTTCAACCCAACACCCTCGTTCCTAGGGTTTCAGTTCAGAATCGCTTTTTGAGGACATCGCAGAGTCGATGTCCCTTCAAACTTTTGTACATCCTGTTTCAAGCAATGTCTTCAACATAGCATTTTCATCAAGAATAAAGCGGCGGTATCCTCCGCAGAGGGGTTAGTGACCACATCAGTAGGTGAAGACAATGAAACAGTAGCAGCAGTGGAACATTCAGCAACAGATGTAGCGTTATCACGCTCATGCATTTTAGACATGGTGGCTCAAATCCTCCCTGAGCGGAACTGATCTATTGGGCGCAAAGTGACTCATTCACTTTTTGAAGATCTTCATGAGCCGCTCTCAATTTCTCAAGCTCTTGTTTCCTTTGAAGATAATCATAGGAGAGCCTTTCATAAGTAGTTGAGAGTGATTCATGACGACCTTCAAGTTCTTGGTACTTAGCATGAAGACTTTTTATGTCATCAAATAAGGACTGTGAACGTGTCATTTCAGCGTCCAACAGGTCATCGCTTTTGTCTAACAGTTTTTGAGTATGTTCCATAGCCTTTTGTTGTTCAGTTGCAATTTTAGCAAGTGTTTTGTAGCTGGGTTTGGATTCACAATCACAGTCATATTCACTTGAGGTTTGAAAGTAAGCATCGCGTGATTTTACCTTGGCACCACGTGCCGTGAAGCAGTAGGTAGGAGTAGGATCGTCTTCGTCATTATCTTCAGCGTTGGTGTGGAAGTCATTATCTTCAGTGTTGAAGATGGGCTTGGCAACATAGGCAGTGGCTAGGGCCAGACTTGCAATGCCAGGTCGACTCCTCTCGGACTCCACCTCCGCCTCCTCAAGGCAGACTCCTCCTCTGAATCCATTTCCTTGCCAAGAAAAGCACGAGCCTTGCCAGATGAGCTCTTCTTGTATGATGAAGACTTGGAAGAAGACTTAGAAGACTTTGAGGATTTCTTCTTCTTCTTGTCATCAGAATCATATTCCTTGCTTTTCTTCTTCTTCTTCTCATTGTCCCACTATGGACACTCAGATATGTAGTGACCAGGTTTCTTGCACTTGTGGCAGGTTCTCTTCTAGTGATCATGTGTGGAAGCTTCATCATTCCTTGAGCTAGATCGTGAAGACTTTCTGAAGCCTTTCTTCTTTGTGAATTTCTGGAACTTCTTCACAAGCATAGCAAGTTCCTTCCAATGTCTTCGTGATCTTGAATCGCAATGATTCTTCTTCGATGAGGAAACAACTTTTGCCTTCAAGGCACGAGTTCGCCATAGCTTGGACCATAGATATCTCTTTTCTCGATAGTGGAACTCATGTGTGTTGAGCCTCTCAAGTATATCGATGGATCGAGAGTCTTGAAGTCGGGGCGTTCTTGTATCATGAGGGCAAGGGTGTCAAAGGAGCTATCAAGTGATCTCAAAGGTGTCTTGACGATTTCATGTTTGGTAATCTCGATTCGCCAAGAGCTTGAAGTTCATTAGTGATATCGATGAGGCGATCAAACATGAGCTGGACATTCTCATTGTCGTTTCTCTTGAAGCGGTTGAAGAGGTTGCGGAGAACACTGATTCTTTGATCACTCTGGGTTGAAACGCCTTCATTGACCTTGGATAGCCAGTCCCGGACTAGCTTCGACGTTTCCAGAGCACTCACACGACCATACTGTCCTTTGGTCAGATGACCACATATGATGTTCTTCGCAGTAGAGTCCAGTTGAATGAACTTCTTGACATCAGTGGGGGTGACACCTTCAACAGTTTTGGGAACGCCATTCTTGACGACATACCAGAGGTCGACATCAATGGCTTCAAGATGCATGCGCATCTTATTCTTCCAGTAGGGATATTCAGTTCCATCGAACATGGGGCAAGCAGCGGAGACCTTGATTATCCCTGCAGTCGACATAGCTGAAACTCCAGGTGGTTAAACTGAATCACACAGAACAAGGGAGTACCTTGCTCTGATACCAATTGAAAGTTCTAGTATCGACTAGAGGGGGGTGAATAGGCGATTTTTATGAAAGTCTTCAAAGCTTTGAAGTTTCAAAGAAAAATAACAGAAACAACCTAATTGATATGCAGCAGAAGATAAACTACCCTAAACAAGCCATAGTCAAGTATGTAATGATGTGAGAGTACAGGACTAATAGCAGTTAGGTAGTAAGGATCAAGATGGAAGATAGTGTGAAGCCAAGAAGTCAAATAGATAAACAGATAAGCAATGACTTCATGAAGACAAACTCAAGTAAGGTTGGAAGGGATAGAACCAGTTGCTTGTTGAAGACACAGAATTTGTTGGACCAGTTCCAGTTGCTGTGACAACTGTATGTCTGGTTAGGGAGGCTGAGATTTAACTCAGAAGACCATGTCTTCACCTTATTCCCCTTGAGCTAAGGACACCCAGTCCTCGCCCAATCACTCTGGTAAGTCTTCTAGGGAGACTTCCAAACCTTCACAGACTTCGTTCACCGGCAATCCACAATGGCTCTTGGATGCTCAGAACGTGACGCCTAACCGGCTAGAGGATTCACAGTCCTCAAGTGTAATAAGTCTTCAGTTCACACAGACAGAAAGACTTCAGTGATGCCTAACACTCTTTGGCTCTGGGTGTTTGGGCTTTGTCTCGCAAGGATCTCTCTCTCTCAAATGCTTCGAGGTGGGTTGCTCTCAAACGACAAAAGCCGTGCACAAACTCTGAGCAGCCACCAATTTATGGTGTAGGGGGTGGGCTATTTATAGCCACTAGGCAACCGGACCTGATTTGTCCAAAATGACCCTGGGTCACTAAGGAACTGACATGTGTTCCAACGGTCAGATTTCAAACACATGCGGCAACTTTACTTGGGCTACAAGCAAGGCTGACTCATCCAGCTCAGGATAAGATTTGCTCTCATTGTCTTCGCTCGAAGAAATAGGATTTGGGTTGAGCATCACTTCAGTCACTCTGACTTAGTTCACTTGGACCCCACTTAACAGTACGGTGGTTCCTATGACTCAACAAAGAAGAAAAGGAAACAACGAAACCACACAGTCTTCGCGCTCCAAAGTCTTCACACAATGTCTTCTCATGTCATAGTCTTCAATATGAATATCTTCTCATACCACCATTGTCTTCAATGTCTTCATACATTTTTAGGGGTCATCTCTAGTAGGTAAACCGAATCAATGAGGGACACTACCTGCGTTATCCTGCAATTCTCACAAACGCATTAGTCCCTCAACCAACTTTGTCGTCAATACTCCAAAACCAACTAGGGGTGGCACTAGATGCACTTACACATAGATTACCCCAATGTCACCTCGGGAATCCGCGAGTTGAGTGCCAAAACATAAATCAAGTGAATCAATATGATACCCCATTGTCACCACAAGCATTCAATTGCAAGACGTATATCAAGTGTTCTCAAATCCATAAAAGTATTCAATCCGATAAAACAAAATCTCATAGGGAAAACTCAATTCATCACAACAAGATAGAGAGGGGAAAACACCATATGATCCCGCTATATTAACAAAGCCCGCGATACATCAAGATTGTGCATGTCAAGAACACGAGAGAGCGAGATAGAGAGAGAGAGAAATTAAACACATAGCTACTGGTACAAACCCTCAGCCCCGAGGGTGGACTACTCCCTTCTCAGTGTGGTGGCCGTCGGGATGATGAAGATGGCCATCGGTGATGATTTCCCCCTCCCGCGGGGTGCCGGAACAGGGTCTAGATTGGTTTCCGGTGGCTACAGAGCCTTGCGGCAGCGGAACTTCTGATCTAGAGCTACTCTAAAGGGTTTTAGAATATTTGGGAATTTATAGGGTGAAGACGGGCTGTGGGAGGCCACCGAGGTGGGCACAACCCACCTAGGCGCGCCTGGGCCCCCAGGCGCACCCTGGTGGGGTTTGCCCCCCCTTAGGGCAACCCCCAAGTGCTGGTCTCGCCCATTGGAAGTGTTCTAGTCCATAAAAATCCTCAAAAAGTTTCACAGTGTTTGGACTCCGTTTGATAATTATTTCCTACGATGTAAAAAACATGCAAAAAACAACAACTGGCACTTGGCACTATGTCAATAGGTTAGTACCAGAAAATGATATAAAATGACTATAAAATGATTATAAAACATCCAAGAATGATAATATAATATCATGGAACAATCAAAGATTATAGATACGTTGGAGAAGTATCAGCATCCCCAAGCTTAATTCATGCTCGTCCTCGAGTAGGTAAATGATAAAAACAGAATTTTTGATGTGGAATGCTGCCTATCATGTCATCTCATATTCTTTTCTTTGTAGCATGGACATTTGGACTTTTATATGGTTCAAAGCAGTAGTCTAGTTTTAACATGAGGACTTAAATACTCAAGCATATCAACAAGCAACAATGTCTTTTAAAATATCAATGCTAAAATAAGTTATCCCTAGCCCATCATGCTCAATCATTGATCCATTCATGAAACACACTCACATATTAGCTACACTCAATGCTCAAGTATGATCATAGTGCCCCCTAGTTGGTGCTTTATAAGAGACGATGGAGACTCAAATTAAAAATAAAAACTGTATAAAGTAAAAGAAAGGCCCTTCGTAGAGGGAAGTAGGGATTTGTAGAGGTGTCAGAGCTCAGAGCGAAAAACTTAGAGATAAAAACATTTTGGGAGGTGTGCTTTTCCCATCAACGAAAATGACTTAAGAGTTCCCAACACTTTCCATGCTAGATACTCCCTCCGTTCCTTTATCTAAGGTGCATTTTTTTACAAAAATTTCACAATGTAAGGTGTATTTGTTGTAATCTCACTTAATCCCTCTTTTACCCCTCCACGGCCGACATACATGGTAGCTGTCCTCCTGATGCTAAAATCAAGCCAAGCACTTAATGCGTTTGTTGGGAAAAAAAGGGCCCCATCATTAATTAGGAAATGTATATCCTCCCGTCCCATGCAATCCCATTATTTTAGTGTTTCCTCTTTGAGAGCGTATAGAACAATTTTCTCTACCTGATCCAAGCTTTTTCCTGAGAACAAAAAGCATCACACGAACAAAACTTCTGAACGGACGCCTTTTCTCTTCCACCATGGATCCGTTCACGCTAGAGGAAGATAGGTTCAACTTGTTGCTGCATGTTTTTAGCCAAGAGGATGACCCCGCTATGGAACTGTTCAGTCGGGTGGAAGAAACGGACGAGTCCATGGGCCTGTTTAGTGAGGTGCAAGACCATGGCCGGTGTCTCGCCGAGGACTCGTCGCCTCTATTGTCCAACATGAAGCTCGCCGACCAGATTTTGCATGATGTGGCCACGGCCGACAACGACGGTGTCGAACAAGCCAGGTTATTGCGCACACATGTTGCTCGACATCCAGTCTATAACTTCTTCCAAGGCAGGAATCGCCACCGTCAACGAGGTCGTGAACTGCGTGGTGTCCGAACCGTACGCCGCACCGGCCTCTTCAAGCATGCCATGTCAAGCAATGCTCGGTGCACTGTCCTTTGCCGTATGTACGGAATATCCGTCATGTCAAACAACATCACTGATTTTTGGTTAGTCCCACTTACACATTTGCTCTTATCCATCATATCTCTACATGTACTAGTATGACATGCCTTGTTCTAACTTTTAGCGACACAACTGGAGGCGTCGATCAAGGGGAGCACCAATATGGCGAGGAGAACGATAAGAGCAACGCGGTAGATGACAAGGCCATCAAGAATGATGAGGTCGATAGCGATGCCGAGACCATCGATTCAGAGTTTGAAGCATTGCAAGCTACCAGAGCAAGTGAAGTGCGTGTGGAACGATTTTATGCCCCAGATTCAATGCCGGACTCGGTACCCCCAGGAATGGAATCATATAGGGATTTCATACTAAAGTCCTTGATGACATCGTATGATCCACAGATGATGAAGAAATGACCACATAATCAGTGACACTACTACTCTCTGCTTAGCACTAAATATTTGGTGTGATTTCATAAATTGTCAATGTGCCCAAAGTCTTTTTTTATTGCATGAGTTTGTTAAGTGACATCATACTTTGGCATGAATGAAGCTCATTTTGTTGGTTACTGTTACTTGCAACATTCTACTCTCAAAGCAATAGATAAGTCGAAGTCATGGAGTAATAAAAATCACCAAAAAAATTAACAACTTGTTCATTTAAGATTACTTGATGGCATGGAGTAATAAGCATCAGAAAACAAAGAACGAGTTCGATGAGATTATGAATAAGGCTACAAGTACAGTACGCGTATGTTTAAATTCATGACTGTATAAATAACGAAGTCGCTAAGATTATTAGTGATAACAAGCCACAAGAAGTACATCAAGCATCTGGAAGGGCTTCAATAGCAGCAATTACAACATCAGCATCACAGGGTACTACGTCCGGAAGCATTTCGAGTGCCGCCAGAAACGACTTCCTCATGTGCGGAACCTTGTACCGGTTACCTCCTTTCTGCTTCAATACCTCACACATGGATGACTGAAGGGTAAGAAAAATACGGTTGCTTCTCTCAGCCGGGTACGTGTCATATGCTTTTTTCACCTTTGCAACAATATCAGCAATTCTACCAGGGGACATCTTCTCAAAAAGAGCCTGAAGTGCAGCAAAGTATCCTAAGTCAAGAATGTTCAAATCAGGTGAGTTCGGCGGCTGACATGTAAGCCTAATATCCCATCCATCTGCCTGTGCCGCTGCACAAAACACACTGTCATTCACAGCAATATGGGTCTTTGCATTATCTTGTTGAATGTATATTATGCGTCCGCGTTCCGAAGATGGCCACAAAGCCTTGATGGCAGGTAG
Organism: Aegilops speltoides; assembly: GCA_021437245.1. Lineage (NCBI taxonomy): Eukaryota > Viridiplantae > Streptophyta > Magnoliopsida > Poales > Poaceae > Aegilops > Aegilops speltoides. The sequence goes on along the minus strand of CM038147.1, from coordinate 371,828,618 downwards.
CAGCCTGTTCACCATATAATCTCTACTGACATCCTTCGTCACCGACAGCAAAACCTTGGTTACCTCTTCCCCCCTCTCTCAGTAAGGGCTATGCCTCTTTGCAAAGTCCTGATATGTGAACGGCCAAATTCCAATTTTGCCATCAAATGTCATGACACCATGATCATCATAACGAGGCCTTGCTACTGCTGCCATGAACATCACTTTCTCGATAAATCCCTTGCTCTGTGTGCTGTGAAAGGGTTCTTCTTCATCAGGTGCCAAGTAGTAGTTCTGGGTACCTTTGGTGCGGTAGAACCACTTCTCATCAATGTGAATGACATTGTACATGCCTTTAAATTTGGGTTCTTCAGGCACACTTAGCTCATCCAACATGGATAAAGAAAACCAAATCCGACCCACCTTGTTGTCATCAGTCAATGTGGATTAATTGAATTTGTATGGCGCTTCAGTCTGCCCTCCTTTAACCTTCTCCATAAAGTTGTCTTCACCATTTGAAGCTCATTAGCAAGATCTTTGAGCGTAGTTCTTTTTCTCAATTCAATCTTTTTTATGGCATCTGAATCAAACGGTATCTTCTTGCGGCCACAAGTTTTCACCCTTTTGCTTACTACTCCATGAATACCATCGGCTTTCTTGCCTCTCGACCATATGTTTTGAACAGTCTGGTAATTAACTTGACAAAGCTCTGCCACCTCGTCAACCACCCCTTGGTTTAGTACGCCTTGATTTGTCCGCTCTAATAATATGGCATAAATTTCTTGCTTTTGATGGTCTGGGTACCATCTTCGCTTCTTTTTTTGATTAGCATTTGAGCCTACAGAATATTCAGAACAAGAACTGAATTACTTTTAGCTAAAAAGAACTAACATTCTCTACAAATTGACATGAATTTAGTGCCACAGATTACTCACAATGACATCAGACAAGGACTAACTGAAATAGCTCATGCAGAAGACTAACCATTATTGCTGCCGGTGTCAGCTACTTCAGCTTGTACTCCAGGGTCACTCTCTGGAACAACACCTTTGTTCAACTCCACACGGATGCATGGGTTAACGTTGCTGGCGGGGCTGGTTGCATCATTGCTGTTTCCATTTACTGAAGATGGAACACTTTCTGTCCAGTCACCTTGGTTAACATCGGCAGGGCTGGTTGCATCATTGCTGCTACCATTTAGCGAAGATGGAACAATTTCGGTACGGCCACCTTGCCACTTCGTCAGAGCCGGGCGCATTCTGCTGCGACCAGCCAAGCTCAAGCGTCGACGACCACGTCGAGCATCAATGGCGTCCCCGACGGCATTCTCGTCACCTCCATGGCCACGCCTGACGATAGGACCAGCAAGTAGCGCCGCACGCATGCGTTTAAGCATGACATCATGTAAACCACGAGCACGTCCGAGGCCCGCACGAATACTGGCAGCTTCTTCCACTTCCGAGCCATCGCATCCACCAGCAGCATCTTCTCCATGGCCTGAGTCGTGTGCGGACATAGAACCTGCCGCATCAACTCCTTGGTCACCGGTGGTGATGTTCGCAAGATGGCAGGGGAACATGACAACCATTCCCTGGATGAATACTTCACCGGTCCGGCGCGCACAAGAATCTATAAGAACATGTTCGCCGTCGAAGAGATAGGCCCTGGTGGTACCAAGCCGGATCGCCCCAGGATAGAAGGTCTTCCTACTTCTGAGCAAAACCATCGTGCAAAAGGACACCGGCCACCACTTCTCCACTGGATTCACCTGTGGTTTGCACTATATTCCATCCTCTGCGTGGCCTCGTCCACCAGCGCCTCGGCGATCGACCTGAGCAGAGATGGTGACACAACGGTTCAAGTACTACTGCGGAGTACATGATCTGGTTCAAGGAGTATGGAATACATACAGTACGTATACCTGTGAAGCCTGCGTTGCGTCCACTGCATGGCCGGCTTCGTCTGCATGTTGGCCTCGCGTGCGTCCCCGCCCGCCGGCGCGTTGGCCGTGGCCGTCCCCGCGTCCACGCCCTCGGCGCATTGATGTGCCCGCGTCGCGCCGCTGCGCCTTGGCTGAGCTTCGCGTCGCGCCGCCCGGCGCTAGCGCGCCCTCATCTTCCGCCGGCGTGCGTACGTCAAGTCGCCCGTGCTTCGCAGAAGCAGCTCGCATGTGTTCAAGGAGGTCCGCCTCATCGTCGGCTTCTTTGCTGGCATGAAGTCGATCATGCTCGCCTCCATTGCCGTCATGGAGGGAATGCTCAACTTCTACATGCAGACAACAATGAAAAAATTATCCCGCTATTACTGCAAAAAGGTGAGATTACACAAGAACATACCGTCGTCGGAGTCATCGGAAGCTAGCCAGTCATAGTCGTATCCAAGATCACATGCCCGGTCTTCGTTCTCCTCAATTGAATCCCAATTAGGTGATGGATGCAAGTCTAGATCAACCATGTTTTCTGTTGGCCACGTACTGGAAGAAGGGGGAAATGAAGAAAACCAGGGGGAGTTGACTCATTTTGTACACGAGAACATATTTTAAAATCTTCATTCTGTTGGCGCCAAGTGACTTCCCTCCATTTTTCTCTTTGCCGCGCGAGCTCATTTTTCTATAGGAAGCAACAGAGTTATTTGCGTCGCTGATTTCTTGGGATACGGGGATTGCATGTGCCATGCAAGGCGGGTAACGATTCGCATGCAATGCCAAATCAGTGGAAGCTCACCTAATTGATTTCCAATGCTAAGCTAATACCAGGGGTAGTATTGTCCCAGATGCTCCAAAAATTGCTACCTTGGTCACCGAGCTGGAAAAAATGCACCTTAGATAAAGGAACGGAGGGAGTATATCATAGGAGGTTCCCAAATAGAAAATAAAGTTTATTCCTTTTTCCACCATAGTTTCACTTTCCATGGCTAACCGTGTCCACAGGTGCCCTCCATACCAACACTTTCCAAGGAATTTATTATGTGACAACATAAAGTAAATTCATTTTTCATTTCGGGACTGGGCATCCCTAATACCTTTGCCTTACTCTCGTGCAATGACAAGTGATTAAACACTCATCGTGAGAATAACACATCTAGCATGGAAAATATTAGCCACCCCTCACCGCCTCGTGAGTGGTACGAGCACACAAAAGAGATGTTTATTTTGAAAATTAGAGATGGCACATGCAAATTTGCTTAGAACGGCAAAATAATGCCGCATACACTACAAAAAAATATACTTTCGTGATGATACGTGTTTGTCACAGTAGGTCGCATTTTTTGTCATGCATGTACATCCATGACGATTGTATGACAGAATCAAGATCGTCATACATGTGCTGTCGTAGAAGTGTTCCATGACATTACCAAAATTATCATCACGGAAGTGTCCACTTCCATGACGATAAATCGCGCGCCACAGAAGTGTTTTCGTCAAGGGTGACCGACACATGGCATCCACCGTAACGGGATGTTGTTAAGCTATCAGGTCCGGTTTTGGATCCGACAACCCGTTAACAGCCGGGACCAATGGGAAATTTCCACGTGTAAAATTCTGATTGGCCGGAGGGAACACTTGTCAGCTCGTCAGTGGGCCAGATGTCACCCGTCCATTGGAGGAGACATACCTATGATACGTAGACATGTGGCGGGGCCCAACAGAGGCCCATATAGGTTAAAAAGGTCGGCCCAGTCAAAGGCCCGTAGTACTTACTCAGGTACTAGTGGGCTAGCCCAATAACGACCTGTTTAATAAAGGCCCATTTACGGCCCAAAGCCAGATCTAGCCCATTAATTGTTCGCCGAATATTTGGGCCCAATTACAGCCCAGTGACTTTCGGCCTGTTAGAGGCCTGATGTAGACATGGGCCCATTTTAGCCCGGTGTGACTTTCGGCTTGGGAATGCCCCGTGCTGCCCATGGACCATATATGGTCCGACAGGACATCGGGCCCACTAACGGCCCGTGATAAAGGTGGCAACAGTTAAGCCCAAAGTGACTTTGGGCCTGTTAAAGGCCTGTCATATAATTCAGCTCGTTGATGCCTGTACTAAGCTTTCGGCCTCTTAAAGGCCCATGATATCAGTAGGCCAACTAAGGCCGGAGATATGTTTCGGCCTAGTAACGCCCGTGATATAATCGGGTCCAAAAGTCCTTGCTCACATTTCAACTCTTTGAAGGCCCGTCGACGACTAGCGAAAATTGAGGCCCAACATGCATTTCGGCCTGCTAAAGGCCCATGGTTTCATCCAGGCCGTAACAAGCCAGTACAATATTCAGCCTGTTAATTTCACACCCTGATTTTCATGGCACAACACTTAAGCTAATAAATCATGATAAATTGTGGTTTGACAAAAACTTTTGTGTGTTTTGGTCTTTGCTTGATTTGATTTTTGTCTGCTGTTTACAAGTGCTCTAAAAATCAAATAAATCATCCAACTCTTATACTCCTTATCCTTGATCCAAAAACCTTGCACGATGATCATGCCATGTGTATAGGACATAAAAATAATTTCTTACAAAAATAATTTGGCCAAATAGTATATTCAAAAATTAGTTTTCCAAAAACCCCTGAATTGAGATTTGCACTGCAAGTACTTAATTAAGGGTAGTAAAAATCTTTCCAAAAATATATTTGACTCCTATTAGATATAGGACACCCATAAACCCCAAAAATATAATTTTAAAACTTATTTTCTTATTTTATTTAAAGGCTTTTTCTCAAGGCCAGAAATGGTCTTTAATAGGTTAAAATTATTTTAAAGCTTCAAAAATATTTGAGAAAAATCTGGGAAACTAAGTGGACATATATTTCCCATATATAAGAGTTTCAACACATGGTCATGTTCAAAATATTGGTCAAAACCCTCAAAAACCCTTTCTGGATATTTCAAGCTTTTGAAATATTTACAAAGGAAATATTCTCCAAAGATTCCAAAAAAATTCTAGGATGTCACATATGACATGTTTGATGATCTTAACAAGTATCATGTCTTGGAGAACAATATAACATCATCAAATCCCCTCAAAACCATTTCTGCCCCTTTTGAAGTTTGAGCAACTTTACATTGCGAAACATGTCCAAATGTACTCAAACCTTGTGAACATGCTCAAATGGTCTAATCATTCATCTAGACCAAATGGTACAAGTTTGAGAAAATGTTATATTGATCAAAGTGCCCCAAAACCCTTCCTGTCCAGAATCAAATTTTAACAACTCTACATTGGCAACTTTCTCCTTTTGATCTCAACTTTTGTGGACATGTTCAGAACCTCAAATGATGACACTACACCAAGTGGTGCATCAAGGAGAATAGATTTGCATGGCTAAATCTTGGAAAGTCCATTTCTGTTGGTATCTCGAGTTTACTAGAGTTGCATTGTCAACTTTCTTCAAATGAGATCCAACTTGGTGATCAACCTCATTTCTATATGACACTTGATCCTGTTAATCTTCATATCATTTGGAATCCATTTGCTTGCCCAAACAACCATCAAACACCTTCTGGCAGAAACTTAAAATGCATGTTTCGTCCATTTACACTAATCTCCATGAGCTCAACTTTTTCCCACAGCTCCATATGGTCCTCCTCTAACCCCTGCATCTTTCCCTGCCTGAGGTGCCATGATGATGGGGGTGAAAATCTCTTTTTCTCTCTCTGGAGAGCACAATTTCTCTCTCTCTCTCTCTCAACCTCCCTCCTCACTCCAGTGGATACCCAGGGCATCCAATGTCATTTCCACATAGTTTACTCCCCTATGAAGCCAATAGACACAAGTGGGCGCGTGAGGACGCGAGAAAAAGCCGCGGGTGCTGGCCATTTGTGCGCTCTGGAGCAGATCGGCGTGCACCCGACCGTTGACACCGTGTCCCCCGACCACCTCGAGCCTCCCCCTTGCGCCAGTCGAGGTGCCTCGACGTCCGCAACATGCCACCATGCTGGCCCCCTCCTTCGCCTCTCTGTCCTACCTGTGATGCGCATGCCCAGAGCCGCCCGAGCCCGCCAATGCGCGTGCGAGCTCGTGGCTCCACCCGGAGCTCGCCCCGCTCCCTCTCTTCCTTCCTGGCAACCTACTCGACTCCCATGAACGCCATAGACAGCCCCGAGCCTCCTCCCGTGGCCACTGCGGCCATTTCGGCGGGTGCCCGTAGGCCACGTCCACGGTGAGCCACGGCCTCGCTATATAAGGCCACCCGAGGTCTCTCTCTGGAACCCTTTCACCCTCTCTCCCTCCCGTACATCACCCAGACCCAGCCAACCCTCTCGCCGAGCCCTCCGTTGCCCCCCATGACCAGAGCCGAGCCGCCGGACTCCACCTAAATTCGCGCCCACCACTCCTCCTCCTCCCCTCTAGACCACTCTAGTGCCCACTCACCACCACCACCGACTCGCCCCGCACTTCATTCTCTCCTCCCTGCGCCTGCCACGCAGTCCCAAACCTCGCCGATGACCTCCTCCGCGGGCACGCAAGCCATCGCTGCTGCATCCCTCCATGGCATGCGTGCAGCACATGGATGGGTGCGGTGTGGCCTCCTGGGCACGCCGGTGGGCGAAGCGTCGCCGGAGACGCTCTGTAGCCCCGGCAATCGCCGGCAGGAGCCGCTCCTCCCCGCGACTGGAGCGCGCACGGGAGGTTGAAGGCGACCTGCAGCTGGGCCCCGCGCGTCGGCGACCCAAAGGCGGGCCCGCCCGCTTAAGTGGAGACTGCTTGAGAATGACGCCTGACGTCGAATGCCGCCAGCACAGGCCGAGCAGCTGGGCGGCCCAGTGCACTTCGCCGCTATGTCTCGCCCAGTGAACGCTGTCGCCGCCCAGATCCAGCCCGTTTGGGTAAAAACCTTGTTCCTTTTTCTTTTCTGTACAACTTGTAAGATCTCCCAAATATTCATATTAACTCCAAATTGGATGATTCAAATTTCTGGTAACTCATAAAATCATGCTCTACTAGTTGGTGTGACATGCAAATTTTTCCAAAAATTTTTCTTCACAAACATTTATCAAACCTTGTTTTCCCTTTTCTGTGATGAACTTTAGAAAATCACAGAGAGCCCATTTTTTATCCAAATTCCATGGTTCAAAATCCTAGATGTCTATAAGTTCAAAACTTAGTTTTTGAATTTTTTTTACTAAAACCTTCTGTACCACCTCAAATAATGGTCTATTTCTTCATGTATAGCCAACTTTGCAAGTTCATAGAGAAATCGTTTGAACTCCAAATCCTGTGAAACCAATCCCTAGATGCTGCTAAAATCATCATTTGTTAAATGGGTGCCTCTGATCATTTTGGAAAATAATGTTTTCGTACACTTCTTGCAAACCTATTAATCCCTTGATTCCATCATATTGAAATGTTGAGAGATGTCCATTGATCAAATCCTAATGAGACCACTTTGGTCATCCCTCATATGACCAGAGGTAATCTAGAAAAGTCCAACTCATAGTTTAGAGCACTTTTATTTCTTGCCTTGTTGTGTTGCTTATTATGGTTTCTTTCGACGATAGTTGACGAAGTAGACGAAATGCTCGGAGTTGGACCAGAGATATTTGAAGAACTTGAAGACTTTGTTAAAACAGGAAAGCAACCCTTTGACCATGTCTATGAAACCCTTTTTATGCATGTCACATAGCACCATCTGTTGTTGCAACGGAATCATGATGAGGTCGTAACCACCTTGATGGGTTGCCTCTGTGACTTCCTCGTTGGTACTTGCATGGTGCATGACCCTACCTCCTTATGAGGGTTATGCCAGTGGGAGTAGATAGGATGCTATAGTAGTGGCTACGCAAATGGGACGGGAATATGCATGGTGATGGAGACAAAGAATTTACAAAAGACTTTTTGAAAACCCTATCTGGTGCCACTCAGGCCCGAGGGAGATAGTGAGTTGGGTAACCACTTGATGATGAAGTGGTGTATCAAGGCAAGTGTGAGTGTTGTTTTCAAAACGGATTGGTTTAAGTTGTGACCGTTATTCCAACCTTACATGCGCAACCACTCTACCCTTATATGGGAAAGGGCATTATTGATTACCTAGACCAATACTAGCTTGGAGCCCGCATTACTAGTGATGGGAGAGTAGTTGTTGCGCTCTCTCAGGATGGGGTCGTGCCAGGTAGGGCGGCCAAGAACATTTTTATGCGGCACCGGACACACCGTTGGTACCCCGTGCAGTGGTATGTGATAAATATGGGAGCGAGGCTCCACACTTTTAAGATGTGAAATGTTGGGAACGGGGGTTACTACCAATCGAGTGGACTCCATGTTAGTGTCGTCTAGGGAAAGATAGTGATCGGGTGCTTACCCCGGGTACTTGAGGTACCGCGGGTCGTGGGTGACATGGAAGTTCCCCGGATCTTGTGGGTAAAGTGTGCAACCTCTGCAGAGTGTTAAACTATTCGTATAGCCGTTTCCACGGTCAAGGACAGTTGGGTAACCGCTCTTGGGCTACGTCCACATTTTTACAAACCAGTGTATGTGTTTGGATAAGTGGGAAGAACTACTTGAGTCAAGTCAAAGGACTTGACATGATTGAGTTGGGCTGATGCCCACTCTATTTGTGTTGATATCTGTAACCTGTCCTCATGGATACTTGAATTCTCCTGATGCATGTCTTACAAGTTGTTGAACATGTCATTGCACTCAAAACTAGCTTTCTGCAAAAATGTACGTATATCATGCATTTTTGTACCTTGAACCAAAACATGGGTTGCTTGCGAGTACATTCAAAGTACTCATTGGCTTCCCACTGGTTATTTAATTGACCAGGCATAGAAGAACAAGAGTTCGAAGAAGAGTTATTTGGAGACGAACATGCAAACTAGAACGTTTCCCAGTCAGAATGCCTATAGGGTTAAGGCAGATGGCATGGGTCCAAGTTATAGACGAAGATTTCCACTGCAATGTTATACTCAAGACTTGACCATAATGGTCATAATTTATGTAAAACGGTATGTATGGATGTAAGAATCTTGTTATTCCGCTTCTGTGTGTTCAGTGAGCATTGATCTCTGGGGTCACTGTACACGTGCATTCGGTACTTAATTAAGGGCAGTAAAAATCTTTCCAAAAATATATTTGACTCCTATTAGATATAGGACACCCATAAACCCAAAAAACATAATTTTAAAACTTATTTTCTTATTTTATTTAAAGGCTTTTTCTCAAGGCCAAAAATGGCCTTTAATAGGTTAAAATTATTTTAAAGCTTCAAAAATATTTGAGAAAAATCAGGGAAACTCAGGGGACATATATTTCCCATATATATAAGAGTTTCAACACATGTTCATGTTCAAAATATTGGTCAAAACCCTCAAAAACCCTTTCTGGATATTTCAAGCTTTTGAAATATTTACAAAGGAAATATTCTCCAAAGATTCCAAGAAAATTCTAGCATGTCACATATGACATGTTTGATTATCTTGACAAGTATCATGTCTTGGAGAACAATATAACATCATCAGATCCCCTCAAAACCATTTCTGCCCCTTTTGAAGTTTGAGCAACATTACATTGCCAAACATGTCCAAATGTACTCAAACCTTGTGAACATGCTCAAATGGTCTAATCATTCATCTAGACCAAATGGTACAAGTTTGAGAAAATGTTATATTGATCAAAGTGCCCCAAAACCCTTCCTCTCCAGAACCAAATTTGAACAACTCTACATTGGCAACTTTCTTCTTTTGATCTCAACTTTCGTGGACATGTTCAGAACCTCAAATGATGACACTACACCAAGTGGTGTATCAAGGAGAATAGATTTGTATGGTTAAATCTTGAAAAGTCCATTTCTGTTGGTTTCTCGGGTTTACTAGAGTTGCATTGTCAACTTTCTTCAAATGAGCTCCAACTTCGTGATCAACGTCTTTTCTATATGACACTTGATCATGTTAATCTTCATATCATTTGGAATCCATTTGCTTGCCCAAACCACCATCAAACACCTTCTGGCAGAAACTTAAAATGCATGTTTCATCCGTTTACACTAATCTCCATGAGCTCAACTTTTTCCCACAGCTCCATGTGGTCCTTCTCTAACCCCTGCATCTTTCCCTGCCCGAGGAGCCATGATGATGGGGGTGAAAAGATCTTTTTCCCTCTCTGGACAGCACAATTTCTCTCTCTCTCAACCTCCCTCCTCACTCCAGTGGATACCGAGGGCATCCAATGCCATTTCCATATTGTTTACTCCCCTATGCAGGCACTAGACACAAGTGGGCGCGTGAGGACGCGAGAAAAAGCCGTGGGTGCCGGCCATTTGCTTGCTCTGGAGCATGTTAGCGTGCTCCCGAACACCTCGAGCCTCCCCCTTGCGCCAGTCGAGGTGCCTCGACGTCCGCAACACGCCACCATGCTGGCCCCCTCCTTCCCCTCTTTGTCCTGCCGGTGACGCGCGTGCCCAGAGCTGCCCGAGCCCGCCAATGCGCGTGCAAGCTCGTGGCTCCACCCGGAGCTCGCCCCGCTCCCTCTCTTCTGTAACACCCCGGATCCGATGCGCCAGATGTCTGCCAGTTATTCGCCGTTGTTGCCATGTCAGGTGATTGCGTGTTGCACTTTGCCATGTCATCATTTGCATTTCATCATGTCATCATGTGCATTTCATTTTGCATACATGTTCGTCTCATGCATCCGAGCCTTTTCCCCGTTGTCCGTTTTACAATCCGGCGCTCCTATGTTCCCCGGCGTCCCCTTCTTCTCTCCTGTTGTGAGCGGGTATTAAACTTTCTCGGAATGGCCCGAGGTTTGCCAAGCGGCCTTGGTATAGCACTGGTAGACCGCCTGTCAAGTTTCGTGCCATTTGGAGGTCGTTTGGTACTCCAACGGTTAACCGGGTAACCGTAAAGGCCTCTTTTGTTGCAGCCCAACACCCCTTCCAAAGTGGCCCAAAACCCACCAAAATCCTCTCCATGCTCTCGGTCGTTCGATCACGATCGCGTGGCCAAAAACCGCTCCTCTTTTGGACTCTCCTAGCTCCCTCTATCTATAAATAACCCCTTCCCCCGAAATTCACGGATGATCCCCCGAAACCCTAGATTTTTTCCCTCGCGCGGACACGCCGCCGCCGCGCATACCCGCCCCACTCGCGCTGCCACGTGGCACTCCGCGCGTCGCGCCGCCCGCCCGCCTGGCCGCTCCCTGCCCCCATCGCCTGCCGCCCGCGCCGCGCGCCGCCCTCGCCAGCGGCGCCACCGCCTCACGCCGCGAAGGCGCCTCGCCCAGGCGCGCCCGATCCCGCTGCGACGCGCCCGATCGCCGTCGCCGCCTCCATCGGCCTTCCCGCCGGCGCGCTGCTTCAGCCGCCGCCGCTGCTCCACATCATGCGGCCGCCGCGCATGGGAGCACCACCGCCGCCTCGCCTCGCCTCCATACCACGCCAAGCGCCACGAGCCGCCACTCGCTGCCCAGCGCCCGCGCCTCCGTCCCTCCCGAGGCCGCCATGCTCCTCCGCCGCCAACGCCCGCCGCCGGCATGGAGCCCCGCCGCCGGATCCGGCGGGATCCGCCCCCTCCGGCGCCTCTCCGGCCACCATCGCCGCCATCTCCGGCGAGAACTCCGGCGGATCTGGATCGGGACCAGATCCACCGGGAGATGAACCAAACGGCGCCCCCGTCCTGGATCCCCTCGTCCCGGAACATCCTCGTCCAACTTTTCGCGGGGTGAGAAATCCACGAAGTCCCAGGAATTTTGTATTTTCATGCCATTTTCGTCATGTCACATCTCCGCATCTGTAGCTCCGTTTTGCGCGTATTATATGTCAAATTGTTCGTCTCGACGAGTACATCATTTTATTCCATTGCATCATTTTCATTTGAGATGATCTTGATGCCCGAAATGCTGTTGGAAGTAGGCTTCAGATCGTTAGTTCCAGAATCTTATCAGTTCGAGCTCTTTTGTCATTTTTGCCATGATTTATGTGTGCACCCTATGAGTATGAGCTCTACATGAATGTTGGGCTTTGTCATGCCATCTTTCCAGAGGTGGTTACCTTGTATTTTTGTGACTTGTGTGCTGAGTGCATCAAGCTTGTAAAGTAGGGTAGTTGTTGTTGCTGTTTTGCTAGACAGATTCTGTTATAATTTGTTGCCATGTTAACATGCTTCCACTAATCAATCCATGCATAATCTGGAGATGCTCTATAAACATGTTTTGATATAAATGTCTTGCTCTATCCATTCATGCCCTTGGTTGCAAATATATCCTGCTGGAACATGTTCATTTCTTGCTCCAAAGTTGCTTAAAAATGTTTCCTGACAGATTGTTTGCATGAGATTCAATTTTCACGAGGTCGTTGTAGTTGATCCGTGTATGCTATGACCTTTCTATTGCCATGCTTAGCTTCATAAACATGCCTTCTTACTGTTGGTTGCCTTGACATGCCATGTATTGCTCTGTAGTGAGTGGTTTGAGCTCACGAACATGCCTACTAATCGTTGTTTCTGCCATGTTCAAATCTGTAATAAAACTTGCCATGTTTACATGGGTGCCATCATATTTTCCGTGCCTTTTTGGCTCATGGTCAGTAAGGGTCTTTTGATATATGCTATTAGTAGTTTCATTCCATGCCTTTGTTTGCCATGATAAGTTCCTGTAACATGTTGTTTGATAGCTCTAAACATTGCAACCTGATGTTATTTCTGCTAAAGTCTGAAATTGTTATTACTTGCAATATCTCCATGTCATTTTGAGCATGTTCTAGTTGTTTCTGGAGATAGCTCAGTGTTCATGTTTTGTTATGCTTTACATGTACTTCATGCCCATGCCTTTTATTATTATGTTGGGGTGCTGTAGCATATTGTTTTGATGCTTGCAAGATGCCTAGTTGCTGTTTTGGACAGATTGTTGTTATGCCTTGTATAGTGTGTGTGTGTTGCACCGTTGCTCCGTTTTGAGTGTGCTCTATATGAAACTTGGTTGTTTTTGCATGTAGCTTCATATTATCATGTTGCATCCTTGTTTTGGTGTGTTTGCTTGATGTTTGGGTGCATTTTGCATCAATGCCATGCTTAACTTGTTTTGCTCATATCTTCTAGGCCGTCGCTCCGAATCTAATGAACTTTATATGTAACTTGACTAGAATTTCGTGTAGATCATCATGGTGCATATTAACTTGCTGTTTAACAACTTCAACTTAATGTTTATTCAGTTCTGGACCAATTTCGAAATATGCATATGAGGACTTACCGGAATTGTTATATGTTGTTTCCGGCCTCATTTAAACTTGCCTTGATGTGTTGTTCTTGTTTGCATCATCTCTTGCCATGAGTAGCTTCATGTAGCTTGGTCATGCATCATGCTTGTTGTGCATCATGCCTTGGTCATGTGTGGTGTGTTTACCTATGTTGTGTGCTTCTCCTTGTTAGTTCCTGTTTCGTTGCGTTCGTGAGGATTCGTTCGTCCACGTGTGGTTCGTCTTCGTGGCTTCTTCTTCTTCATGGACTCGTTCTTCTTCCTTATGGATTTCAGGCAAGATGACCGCTACCCTGGATCTCACTACTATCATTGCTATGCTAGTTGCCTCGTTCTTTTGCTATGCTGCGATACCTATTACCTGTTTGTCCAGCCATCCCAAATTGCCATGAACCTCTAACCTTTGACACCATTCCTATGCAAACCGTTGTTTGGCTATGTTCCCGCTTTTGCTCAGCCCCTCTTATAGCGTTGCTAGTTGCAGGTGAAGTTGAAGATTTCTCCATGGTGGACAGGGTTTATGTTGGGATATCACAATATCTCTTATATTATTAATGCATCTATATACTTGGTAAAGGGTGGAAGGCTCGGCCTTATGCCCGTGTTTTGTTCCACTCTTGCCGCCTAGTTTCCGTCATACCGGTGTTATGTTCCCGGATTTTGCGTCCCTTACGCGGTCGGGTGATTTATGGGACCCCTTGACAGTTCGCTTTGAATAAAACTTGTCCAAAGAAGGCCCAACATTGCCTTTTACCATTTGCCTCACCACCACCTACTTTTTCCCTTGGGAGTCGCGCATCCCAGGGGTCATCTTTATTTTAGCCCCCCCGGGCCAATGCTTGTCTAAGTGTTGGTCCAAACTAGAGCCACTTGCAGCGCCACCTCGGGGAAACTTGAGGGCTGGTTCTAGTTGTACGTAGTGCTCATCCGGTCGTGGCCTGAGACGAGATACGCACGGCTACTATCAGGATGTCGGCACGCCGGGAGGCTTTGCTGGTCTTGTTTTACCATTGTCGAAATGTCTTGATGTACCGGGATACCGAGTCTGATCGGAGTGTCTCGGGTGAAGGTCTATTCCTTCGATGATCGCGAGAGCTTGTCATGGGCTAAGTTGGGACACCCCGCAGGTATAAACTTTCGAGAGCCGTGCCATGTTATGTGGCAGATGGGAATTTGTTAATGTCCGGTTGTAGACAACTTGACACTTGATCCGAATTAAAACGCATCAACCGAGTGTGTAGCCGTGATGGTCTCTTCTCGGGAGTCCGGAAGTGAACACGGTTGCTGTGTTATGTTTGACGTAAGTAGGTGTTCAGGATCACCTCTTGATCATTGCTAGCTTCACGACCGTTCCGCTTGTTCTCTTCTCGCTCTCATTTGCGTATGTTAGCCACCATATCATGCTTAGCCGCTGCTGCAATCTCATCACTTTGCCCCTTCCTTTCCCTTTAAGCTTTGCTAGTCTTGATACCCATGGTAATGGGATTGCTGAGTCCTCGTGGCTCACCAGATACTTCCAAAACCAGTTTGCAGGTGACGCAACCAAGCTCAAGGAGGAGCTCGATGAAGATCTTGCCCTTTGTGTTGTTTCGTTCTAGTTGATCAGTAGCGGAGCCCAGTTGGGGTCGACCGTGGACCTTTTATCGCATTTGGGGTTCTTCTTTTATTTTGGTTCCGTAGTCGGACCTTGATTGTATCTGGATGATGTAATGCTTTATTCATGTAATTGTGTGAAGTGGCGATTGTAAGCCAACTATGTATCTTTTTCCCTTATGTATTACTTGGGTTGTGTGAAGATTACCTCACTTGCGACATTGCTTTCAATGCGGTTATGCCTCTAAGTCGTGCTTCGACACGTGGGAGATATAGCCGCATCGAGGGCGCTAAGTTGGTAATCGAGCCTTCCCACCTTAGGAGCCCCACCGCTTGATCGCTTTTAGTGGCCGAGTTGTGTCTAGAAAATGTTTTGAGTCATTTAGGATTATATATATCGGAGAGTTAGAATTCTTTTTACTCCCCAGTCCTTCGACCTTCCGGTGAGGTATCCCGACGAGAGTTTTGACTCTTCTCTTCTTAAATTTCACTAAAAATTTTTTAGGATCACGCTGGTATCTTGGAATCGTTCGATATTCTTATGACGAGAACATTGTCTTGGTGCCTCCTGTCATTTAGGGGTTGTGGCGTGTCCCGGGAGTTGAGCTCCGAGGTGTTGTCGTCATAATTTTATCGTTGCAGTTCGAATACCGAGTTTAGTACCCGACATCGAAAATCTCTTTTATGCGCTTGTTGGTGAGATAACCCCGCTAACCCAATCTTCGAGGTGAGTACGGAGTATTGCCATGACTCGTATAACGGATGCTTTTCAAGGTTGAGGTAGACGATTTCGAAGGTTTCTTGGTTATGTGTTGACGGATGGATACGGCCGGATGTAGGGATTGTTAGTTTGGGTGAGATATATTGCTCCAGATCCCCAACACCCGATTGCATAACCGGAAAGTTTCGGAGTTTCATAGGTGGGAATTCAAGTAGCTCTTAGGATATCTTTCCGACGGATGTATGATATGAAATTGGGGTTCGACGCCTAGTGGTCCGCCTATTCACGGTTGGTTTTACAAAGGTCTCGTTGTGTCTTAAAGAGTCCTTGGCTATGCCGACTGGGACACTTCAGATGTCATGTGCACTACCTTGTACATGATGGTGCTGTACGATTGAGCCCGTGTAGGCCCCACCACGAAAACTTCGGACGAAATCTCTATCATATGTTTGTTCCGGCTTATTTTGCAAGCCAACTCCTTGTTTTGTTTTATTTGTGGTATTCGAGTTGCTTCAAAGTCAAATGTTGAATCCATACCTTTCCTAAACGGTGTTCTCATATTTGCTATGTGAATACTAATCCTTTTGATCATTGAGGTTGTCATGTTAATTCTTTTCCTACCGGCGTGCTTCTCTTCGAGATGATCCCATCATTCTCCCCATCCGCAAGATCAATTCTAAGTTTTCTCAACGGTGTTTGTTTCATCCGTCCCAAGTTGCCTTTGTTTTTCCCGCCCTCCCACCCTTTTTCCTCAAGGACACAGATTTCTTAATCAAGTATCCATTTATTCATGTGAAGTTTCTCCATTCTTTTCCGTCAATGTTCTTACCCGGTGGTTCTCAAGAAGATGTTCTACTAGTTCGTCATTCCTTTTTTTTTCTCTTCTCCGGTGGATTCAAGTCGAGTTTTGTTGATCATACCTTTTTCCTCATTTCAATGTCTTCTCATACCGGTGCACCTCATTATCATTCTACTTCTCGCTATTTTTATTCCGGAGTGCTCAAGATATCTCGAAGATTCGTGTTTCCACTCTGCATTCGTTCAAGCTCTTTCGAGATTGGTATCTCATTCAAGTCATTTAATTCAACCGGTGCAACATCTCTTTTAAATCTTTTCAACGGTGTTCTTTTGAGTGGGCCCTAACCCACAGGTCTTTTCCCAGGATCTTACCTGACTCTTCTAAGTTCCCCGGAGCTATTCCCAAATTCTTTTCAAGTGTGATGTAAGAACGGATTCCATCAGTCACATGCTTTTCTCCAAGATCTTTCAAATTCTTTTCATAGTTGGTTCAACCTCTTCGCTTTTGATTCTTCCGGTGTGCCTCATTAAGTTTGGTGGTGTTTCTCGTTGTCATGTGAAGACCGAAGAAGGATTTCTCTTTAATCTTGTTCTATTCTCTTCAAGATTCATGGTGCTAGCTTGTTGCCATCCTCTCATAATTGTTTTCGATTGTGAGAATCTTTTTCACCCATCCGGAGCATTTCATGAGTTGTTTCCGTTTCTTTCCTCCGAAGGCCATCATGTCATAATTCTTCATTCTAAGCGTGTAGCTTTCGTTCTCTAAATCTTACCGGTGATTCGTTCAAATATCCTCTAATCAGTTCTTGATCTCTTTGTTCTCATGTATCTAGTTTGTCTCAAGCACCTTCGTTCATTTGCTAATTCTTACCAGTGATGCACCCCTACTTCGATCTTTTCAATTCTTACGGTGGTTCTTTCAAGATCTCTCTTCCTTGTTCATCATATCAATTCATTCGTTGTTTCCAAATCCCACCGGTGATTCCATCAATACCTTCCCAAGTTGAGCAATATCTCTCTTCAATCCTTTCTACGAGAATAAGTAGTATGCCAAATCCATTGCTTGTCGTCAATTTAATTGATGAAGGATACGCATAACATAATTCTTATTCTTGTTTCATCCAAGTGATTAATTCCTTCTTTCGGAGTTTGTTCATGTTGAATAAATCCTCGGTTTCATTTGTTTCATCTTCTCTTTTTCCCGGAGATCCAAGCTCTAATTATCACGGAGATCCATCTAAATCATTGCAAGGTTTCACCTTGTGTTTTCAACTTCTCTTTCTTTTCATCATCCTTTTATTACCGGAGTTCTTCATGGAGG
The DNA here is from genome assembly GCA_021437245.1 of Aegilops speltoides. NCBI lineage: Eukaryota > Viridiplantae > Streptophyta > Magnoliopsida > Poales > Poaceae > Aegilops > Aegilops speltoides. The sequence goes on along the minus strand of CM038147.1, from coordinate 371,811,030 downwards.
CTCTACATGGTGGTTCCTCAAGGATTCTTTTCATTCTTCAATTGTTCTTCAAGATTTCTCTCGAAGTTATGATCCGCCAAGCTATACTCTAAAATAAACATGGTGCTCAACACATGTTTTTGTTTTGGGGAGCTCAAGTATTCTTCTTCTGGCATTCCAAAGTGCAATTCCTTCGATCTTATCGTTTGAGATGGTGTTATGTCACTCTTGACAATTTCCTTCATGTTTTATGATTCACATGTTGTTTCTTCTCCATTCTTTTATTCCAATGATCTATCTTCTATTCTTTCGTTCCGGAGGCATTGTGATGTTGTGCTCTTTTCACTCATCATGTCGTATGGTGAGGTCATGTTCTTTTCGTGCTTATCCGTTTAGCCGGAGTGTTGTGTTCTCATTCAAGTTCTTTTCATCTTATCAAGTTTTTTTTTCTTCTTTCAGTCGGAGTGCTGCTCAAATTATATCAATCTTATCTATTCTCTATCTTGTTTAACCGGAGTGGTTTCGAATTCTATCTAGTCCATTAAACTCTTGATTCATGTCTTTGCAACCTTCAAGTCCTCGTAATAATCCTTGATCATCTTTTCTAACGGATTGTTTGCAATCTCGTTCATCTCTGTTGTACTCTTTCTTTAAATTGCTCAACCTCTCAAGGTTCATGGTTTCACTCGTTCGTCAAAGAAGCAACTTAGTTTTACCTTTCTTTTTCTCTTCCGTTTTCCCTCCGGTGCCATCCTAGATCTCGGGACGAGATCCTCTCGTAGTGGTGGAGTGTTGTAACACCCCGGATCCGATGCGCCAGATGTCTGCCAGTTATTCGCCGTTGTTGCCATGTCAGGTGATTGCGTGTTGCACTTTGCCATGTCATCATTTGCATTTCATCATGTCATCATGTGCATTTCATTTTGCATACATGTTCGTCTCATGCATCCGAGCCTTTTCCCCGTTGTCCGTTTTACAATCCGGCGCTCCTATGTTCCCCGGCGTCCCCTTCTTCTCTCCTGTTGTGAGCGGGTATTAAACTTTCTCGGAATGGCCCGAGGTTTGCCAAGCGGCCTTGGTATAGCACCCGTAGACTGCCTGTCAAGTTTCGTGCCATTTGGAGGTCGTTTGGTACTCCAACGGTTAACCGGGTAACCGTAAAGGCCTCTTTTGTTGCAGCCCAACACCCCTTCCAAAGTGGCCCAAAACCCACCAAACTCCTCTCCATGCTCTCGGTCGTTCGATCACGATCGCGTGGCCGAAAACCGCTCCTCTTTTGGACTCTCCTAGCTCCCTCTATCTATAAATAACCCCTTCCCCCGAAATTCACGGATGATCCCCCGAAACCCTAGATTTTTTCCCCTCCGCGCGCGCCGGACATGTCCGCACGGCGGCGGACGCCCCGTTCACTCTCGCGCTGCCACGTGGCACTCCGCGCGTCACCGCCGCCCCCGCTGGCCGCTCCGGCCCCCCCGCATCGCCGCCTCGCCGCCGCCGGCCGCCGCCCTCACATTACCCACCGCTTCCGCCGCCGGCGGCGAAGGCCCTCGCCGCAGGCGCCCGATCCGCCGCTGCCGCGCCCGATGCGCCGGTCGCCGCCTCCGCCGGCCTTCCCGCGGGCGCTGCTTCAGCGGCCGCCGCTGCTGCTTTCCGCCGCGCCCGGCCGCCGCTGGCGGAGCACCGCCGCCGCCGCCCGCCCACTGCCTCCAGCGCCACGCTTTCGCCACCGAGCCGCCACCTCGCTGCCCATACCAAGCCTCCCCCCTCCGAGGCCGCCATGCTCCTCCGCCCGGCCGCGCCCGGCGTCCATGGAGCCCGGCCGCCCGGATCCGGCGGATCCGCCCCTCGGCGCCTCTCCGGCCACCATCGCCGCCATCTCCGGCGAGAACTCCGGCGGATCTGGATCGGGACCAGATCCACCGGGAGATGAACCAAACGGCGCCCCCGTCCTGGATCCCCTCGTCCCGGAACATCCTCGTCCAACTTTTCGCGGGGTGAGAAATCCACCAAGTCCCAGGAATTTTGTATTTTCATGCCATTTTCGTCATGTCACATCTCCGCATCTGTAGCTCCGTTTTGCGCGTATTATATGTCAAATTGTTCGTCTCGACGAGTACATCATTTTTTTCCATTGCATCATTTTCGTTTGAGATCATCTTGATGCCCGAAATGCTGTTGGAAGAAGGCTTCGGATCGTTAGTTCCAGAATCTTATCAGTTCGAGCTCTTTTGTCATTTTTGCCATGATTTATGTGTGCACCCTATGAGTATGAGCTCTACATGAATGTTGGGCTTTGTCATGCCATCTTTCCAGAGGTGTTGACCTTGTATTTTTGTGACTTGTGTGCTGAGTGCATCAAGCTTGTAAATTAGGGTAGTTGTTGTTGCTGTTTTGCTAGACAGATTCTGTTATAATTTGTTGCCATGTTAACATGCTTCCACTAATCAATCCATGCATAATCTGGAGATGCTCTATAAATATGTTTTGATATAAATGTCTTGCTCTATCCATTCATGCCCTTGGTTGCAAATATAGCCTGCTGGAACATGTTCATTTCTTGCTCCAAAGTTGCTTGAAAATGTTTCCTGACAGATTGTTTGCATGAGATTCAATTTTCACGAGGTCGTTGTAGTTGATCCGTGTATGCTATGACCTTGCTCTTGCCATGCTTGGCTTCATAAACATGCCTTCTTACTGTTGGTTGCCTTGCCATGCCATGTATTGCTCTGTAGTGAGTGGTTCGAGCTCACGAACATGCCTACTAATCGTTGTTTCTGCCATGTTCAAATCTGTAATAAAACTTGCCATGTTTACATGGGTGCCATCATATTTTCCGTGCCTTTTTGGCTCATGGTCAGTAAGGGTCTTTTGATATATGCTATTAGTAGTTTCATGCCATGCCTTTGTTTGCCATGATAAGTTCCTGTAACATGTTGTTTGATAGCTCTAAACATTGCAACCTGATGTTATTTCTGCTAAAGTCTGAAATTGTTATTACTTGCAATATCTCCATGTCATTTTGAGCATGTTCTAGTTGTTTCTGGAGATAGCTCAGTGTTCATGTTTTGTTATGCTTTACATGTACTTCATGCCCATGCCTTTTATTATTATGTTGGGGTGCTGTAGCATATTGTTTTGATGCTTGCAAGATGCCTAGTTGCTGTTTTGGATAGATTGTTGTTATGCCTTGTATAGTGTGTGTGTGTTGCACCGCTGTTCCGCTTTTGAGTGTGCTCTATATGAAACTTGGTTGTTTTTGCATGTAGCTTCATATTATCATGTTGCATCCTTGTTTTGGTGTGTTTGCTTGATGTTTGGGTGCATTTTGCATCAATGCCATGCTTAACTTGTTTTGCTCATATCTTCTAGGCCGTAGCTCCGAATCTAATGAACTTTATATGTAACTTGATTAGAATTTCGTGTAGATCATCATGGTGCATATTAACTTGCTGTTTAACAACTTCAACTTAATGTTTATTCAGTTCTGGACCAATTTCGAAATATGCATATGAGGACTTACCGGAATTGTTATATGTTGTTTCCGGCCTCATTTAAACTTGCCTTGATGTGTTGTTCTTGTTTGCATCATCTCTTGCCATGAGTAGCTTCATGTAGCTTGGTCATGCATCATGCTTGTTGTGCATCATGCCTTGGTCATGTGTGGTGTGTTTACCTATGTTGTGTGCTTCTCCTTGTTAGTTCCTGTTTCGTTGCGTTCGTGAGGATTCGTTCGTCCACGTGTGGTTCGTCTTCGTGGCTTCTTCTTCTTCATGGACTCGTTCTTCTTCCTTGCGGGATTTCAGGCAAGATGACCGCTACCCTGGAGCTCACTACTATCATTGCTATGCTAGTTGCCTCGTTCTTTTGCTATGCTGCGATACCTATTACCTGTTTGTCCAGCCATCCCAAATTGCCATGAACCTCTAACCTTTGACACCATTCCTATGCAAACCGTTGTTTGGCTATGTTCCCGCTTTTGCTCAACCCCTCTTATAGCGTTGCTAGTTGCAGGTGAAGTTGAAGATTTCTCCATGGTGGACAGGGTTTATGTTGGGATATCACAATATCTCTTATATTATTAATGCATCTATATACTTGGTAAAGGGTGGAAGGCTCGGCCTTATGCCTGGTGTTTTGTTCCACTCTTGCCGCCCTAGTTTCCGTCATACCGGTGTTATGTTCCCGGATTTTGCGTCCCTTACGCGGTCGGGTGATTTATGGGACCCCCTTGACAGTTCGCTTTGAATAAAACTTGTCCAAAGAAGGCCCAACATTGCCTTTTACCATTTGCCTCACCACCACCTACTTTTTCCCTTGGGAGTCGCGCATCCCAGGGGTCATCTTTATTTTAGCCCCCCCGGGCCAATGCTTGTCTAAGTGTTGGTCCAAACTAGAGCCACTTGCAGCGCCACCTCGGGGAAACTTGAGGGCTGGTTCTAGTTGTACGTAGTGCTCATCCGGTCGTGGCCTGAGACGAGATACGCGCGGCTACTATCAGGATGTCGGCACGCCGGAGGCTTTGCTGGTCTTGTTTTACCATTGTCGAAATGTCTTGATGTACCGGATACCGAGTCGATCGGAGTGTCCCGGTGAAGGTCTATTCCTTCGATGATCGCGAGAGCTTGTCATGGGCTAAGTTGGGACACCCCTGCAGGGTATAAACTTTCGAGAGCCGTGCCCGCGGTTATGTGGCAGATGGGAATTTGTTAATGTCCGGTTGTAGACAAATTGACACTTGATCCGAATTAAAACGCATCAACCGAGTGTGTAGCCGTGATGGTCTCTTCTCGGCGGAGTCCGGGAAGTGAACACGGTTGCTGTGTTATGTTTGACGTAAGTAGGTGTTCAGGATCACCTCTTGATCATTGCTAGCTTCACGACCGTTCCGCTTGTTCTCTTCTCGCTCTCATTTGCGTATGTTAGCCACCATATCATGCTTAGCCGCTGCTGCAATCTCATCACTTTGCCCCTTCCTTTCCCTTTAAGCTTTGCTAGTCTTGATACCCATGGTAATGGGATTGCTGAGTCCTTGTGGCTCACCAGATACTTCCAAAACCAGTTTGCAGGTGAAGCAACCAAGCTCAAGGAGGAGCTCGATGAAGATCTTGCCCTTTGTGTTGTTTCGTTCTAGTTGATCAGTAGCGGAGCCCAGTTGGGGTCGACCGTGGACCTTTTGTCGCATTTGGGGTTCTTCTTTTATTTTGGTTCCGTAGTCGGACCTTGATTGTATCTGGATGATGTAATGCTTTATTCATGTAATTGTGTGAAGTGGCGATTGTAAGCCAACTATGTATCTTTTTCCCTTATGTATTACTTGGGTTGTGTGAAGATTACCTCACTTGCGACATTGCTTTCAATGCGGTTATGCCTCTAAGTCGTGCTTCGACACGTGGGAGATATAGCCGCATCGAGGGCGTTACATCTTCCTTCCTGGCAACCTACTCAACTCCCACGAACGCCGTAGGCAGCCCCGAGCCTCCTCCCGTGGCCACTGCGGCTATTTCTGCGGGTGCCCGTAGGCCACGTCCACGGTGAGCCACGGCCTCGCTATATAAGGCCACCCGAGGTCTCTCTCTGGAACCCTTTCACCCTCTCTCCCTCCGTACATCACCCAGACCCAGCCAACCCTCTCGCCGAGCCCTCCGTTGCCCCCCATGACCGGAGCCGAGCCGCCGGACTCCGCCTAAATTCGCGCCCACCACTCCTCCTCCTCCCCTCTAGACCACTCCAGCGCCCCCTCACCACCACCGCCGCCTCGCCCCGCACTTCATTCCCTCATCACCGCGCCTGCCACGCAGTCCCAAACCTCGCCGACGACCTCCTCCGCATCCACCCAAGACATCGCTGATGCAGCCTTCCATGGCATGCGTGCAGCACATGGATGGGTGCGGTGTAACCTCGAGCACGCCATATGGCGGGCGTCTCGAGACGCTTTGTAGCCTGTAATCGCCAGTGAGCCGCCTCCTCCCAGGGCCGAGCACGCGCAGCAGGTTGAAGGCGACCTGCAGCTGGGCCCTGCGCGTCAGCGACCAAGTGGGCGGGCCCTGCCGTTTGAGTGGAGACGGCTTCAACAATGATGCCTTTGATGTCGCCCGCGTGGCCGAGCCGCTGGGCCGGCCCAGTGTGCTGCCCCGCTATGTCTCGCCGAGTGCACGCTGTCGCCGCCCATATCCAGCCCGTTTGGATAAAAACCTTGTTCCTTTTTCTTTTCTGTACAACTTGTAAAATCTCCCAAATATTCATATTAACTCAAAATTGGATGATTCAAATTTCTGGTAACTCATAAAATCATGCTCTACCTGTTGGTGCAACATGCACATTTTTCCAAAAACTTTTTCTTCACAAAGATTTATCAAGCCTTGTTTTCCCATTTCTGTAATGAACTTTAGAAAATCACAGAGAGTCCATTTTTTATCCAAATTCCATGGTTCAAAATCCTAGATGTCTACAAGTTCAAAACTTAGTTTTTGAACATTTTTACTAATACCTTCTGTACCACCTCAAATAATGGTCTATTTCTTCATGTATAGCCTACTTTGCAAATTCATAGAAAAATAATTTGAACTCCAATCCAGTGAAACCAATCCCTAGATGCTTCTAAAATCATCATTTGTTAAATGGGTGCCTCTGCTCATTTTTGAAAATAATGTTTCTGTACACTTCTTGCAAACTCATTAATCCTTTGATTCCATCATATTGAAATGTTCAGAGATGTCCATTGATCAAATCCTAATGAGACCACTTTGGTCATCCCTCATATGACCAGAGGTATCCTAGAAAAGTCCAACTCATATTTTTAGAGCACTTTTATTTCCTGCCTTGTTGTGTTGCTTATTATGGTTTCTTTGGACGATAGTTGACGAAGTAGATGAAATGCTTGGAGTTGGACCAGAGATATTTGAAGACCCTGAAGACTTTGTTAAAATAGGCAAGCAGCCCTTTGACCATGTCTATGAAACCCTTTTTATGCATGTCACATAGCACCATATGTTGTTGCAACGGAATCATGATGAGGTGGTAACCACCTTGATGGGTTGCCTCTGTTACTTCCTCGTTGGTACTTGCATGGTGCATCACCCTACCTCCTTATGAGGGTTATGCTAGTGGGAGTAGATAGGATGCTATAGTAGTGGCTACGCAAATGGGACGGGATTATGCATGGTGATGGAGACAAAGAATTTACAAAATACTTTTCGAAAACCCTATCGGGTGCCATTCAGGCCCGAGGGAGATAATGAGTTGGGTAACCACTTGATGACGAAGTGGTGTATCGAGGCAAGTGTGAGTGTTGTTTTCAAAATGGATTGGTTTAAGTTGCGACCATTATTCCAACCTTACATGCGCAACCACTCTACTCTTATATGGGAAAGGGCATTATTGATTACCTAGGCCGATACTACCTTGGAGCCCGCATTACTAGTGATGGGAGAGTTATTGTTGCGCTCTCTCGGGACGGGGTCATGTCTGGTAGGGCGGCCAAGAACATTTTTATGGGGCACCGGACACACCGTTGGTACCCCGTGCCAGTGGTATGCGATAAATATGGGAGCGAGGCTCCACACTTTTAAGATGTGAAATGTTGGGCATGGAGGTTACTACCAATCGAGTGGACTCCATGCTAGTGTCGTCTAGGGAAATATAGTGATCGGGTGCTTACCCCGGGTACTTGAGGTACCGTGGGTCATGGGTGACACGGAAGTTCCCCAGATCTTGTGGGTAAAGTGTGCAACCTCTGCATAGTGTAAAACTATTCGAATAGCCGTGTCCACGGTCAAGGACAGTTGGGTAACTGCTCTTGGGCTACGTCCACATGTTTACAAACCAATATATGTGTTTGGATAAGTGGAAGAACTGCTTGGGTCAAGTCAAAGGACTTGACATGATTGAGTTGGGCTGATGCCCACTCTATTTGTGTTGATATCTGTACCTTGTCCTCATGGATACTTGAATTCTCCTGATGCATGTCTTACAAGTTGTTGAACATGTCATTGCACTCAAAACTAGCTTTCTGTAGAAATGTACCTATATCATGCATTGTTGTACCTTGAACCAAAACATGAGTTGCTTGCGAGTACATTCAAAGTACTCATTGGCTTGCCACTGGTTATTTAATTGACCAGGCATATAAGAACAGGAGTTCGAAGAAGAGTTCTTTGGAGACGAACATGTGAATTAGAAAGTTTCCCAGACAAAATGCCTATAGGGTTAAGGCAGATGGCATGTGTCCAAGTTATAGACGAAGATTTCCGCTGCAATGTTATACTCAAGACTTGACCATAATGGTCATAATTTATGTAAAACGGTATGTATGGATGTAAAACTCTTGTTATTCAGCTTCTGTGTGTTCAGTGAGCATTGTTCTCTGGGGTCACTGTACATGTGCATTCGGTGATCACGACTTATGAGTCGGGGTCCCCACAGTTAACTGCCCAACACTACCTGGGCCAAACTAAGCGCTGGGTCCACAAAAGGCCCAACTAAAATATAGGCCGGTGTAAGTTGTGGGCCTGGCGCAAAGTGTGAAGGCCCCAATCATTTGGGCCAAAGAAAGATGCAGGTCGGCCCAATTGTGGCCTGCTAAAAACCAGGCCCGTTAGAGGCGAATGTTTTGGCCCGGTCGAATACATCAGATTTTTTTCAGATAGTGAATGATGGCAGTAACAAGTAGGAATTAAGAACAAACCTACTCTATACAATAAAGAAATTACGGCATAGTAACTAAGAATAAACCTACACTATACAATAAAGGATTTATGGTATATTACATCCACTAGGCATCGAAGTTCGCCACCAGTGTTCATAAAACGCAATGAAGAAGCAGATTACAAAAACTGGGCACCATTGCAGCGTAACAAAATAATACTGAACCGAGACCACTTCCAAGACAGTTCAAGAAAGGTTATCCTTGCGCGGGAACTGCTGCGCAAGCTGCTGAGCAAGGTTGTGAGACTGGCCTAGCATGTCGGTCATAGCTTCCAGGTATAGCTATTTAGCAATGAGGTTCTCATTGGTGTTCTCCACAATCTTTCTTAGAGAGAGGACTTCAAGTCGAAGTTGAGTTGCAGAATGCCTTTCTGCTAGAACTTGGGACTGAAGAAGTCAAACTGATTCAGACAACAAATTATGTCAGCTTGTCTGACTGCTAGTCTCAAGTAACTTGTACACTGCATCAAGACAAGACTTTGGGGTTGTCTCGCTATCTTCAAGATGTTTTTCCTTCTTCGCTACAATATATGTTGGGTTTGTCTCACAGCCTTCAGCAAACTTGTGCACGCCATCAGGCATATCACCCTGAAACAAAGCAAAGAGATGATAGGTTTTGCACGTGTATAAACAAAGATGATAACTGTGCTGTCAATTCCATCCAATTTCAAATTAGAAAATTAAGAGTAAGTTCAAAATATCAATAGCATAATTTGGCATTGTTCATAATGCGGGGAGCTTCACCACACTATTGGATTACCATGTCAACATAACAAGCATAGATGAAGGGCAAAGAAAATCATTGTATATATTTTGGTTAATGTGCATGGTATGTTGTTCATATCATAAGCCACATCAGTAAGATAAAACAGGAGATGACAAGGTGCAAACGTGGGCGGCTTCACCACACACTGGATTATAGATCCACAAAAACAAGCATACATATAGGGAGAATTGAGTAATGTGCATGGTAAGAATAAGAAATTTGGTTTTACGAGTAAAACTTAGAACTTACGATTCTTGCGAACATGCATTTTGATAGAAACAGCAAACTAAACAGCAGTAAATGATAGGGAGTATGAGCAAATTAAACAGCAATTGAGGATAAAGGCTTTAGAAGGACTGACTTACATTAACAGTTAACACCATCTTTATAATGCCCTTCTCCATGCCAAGGGAATGATAACTCAAGAATTTCAGCACAGAATCTTCTTCATAAGCATTGCCTGTACTCTACATTTTTTAGAGAGTAATCATAGATATGATAATACTGGAAGGGATAGAGGATAATGAAGATAAGATGCAGATTGATGCTACATAATCAACTACCAATCCCTGGAAGTACAAGCGTTACATGACAAAATGTACTGACAAGAGCAATGGGCTACACTTCTACACTGGCATTTTCTGTTTATTCTACTTTTTGGTAAGATTAAATATAGATCTGATCTTTTTTTTAGTAAATGGTGGGCGAGGGAGATAAGATGCATAATGCTACACAATTAACCAATCCCTCTTCCCATAATACAAGAGTGTTTTGAACACTGGTGTACTGTGCAAAATGTTCTTATATTATGGGACGGAGCGAGTAGCTATTAATGTAAGTAAAGTGATAGACGACGTTCAGTCCTTACAAGAGGACTACAGAGCTAAACCTCTTCAAAAGCATTGGGTTGATTCTAAATTTATGTAAGAGTCCATACGGATCTTATAATGTCCACCAAATGGACGATATAGAGGATAACATGTGCAGTGATGCTACATAATCAAACAGCTATGAAAGTAAGTATGGTCATACAGGGCAAGAGGTACTCACAAGAGCAATGCAGTGTGCAGTATAGTTGCGAGATTCTATGGTCCCTTGAGAATGAATGTTCTTCTGCTAACAGTTTTCGTACAAGTGAGAGGTTAAGGCAAATGCAGAAATGTAGTTCAAATTGTGATGTGATATTGAAAGTGCAACTAATCCCCGGGTGGTTTTGGTAATTAATAACAACATATATATCATTGAACTAATAGTTTCTTGAGAATCATTTCAGAAAGTTCAGTGATATGGGTATGGCAATGACTGAAGAAGTGGACCCCTCAAAATGCTAAGGCAAGCATTGGCAAAAGCTCAAGACTCCATTTTTGGTTTAGTGATCCACGATCACATTGAGTCTATAGGAAAGCCAATACTATTAAAAGGGGATGAGGTTATGTTAATGATCTGGTTGCTCAAAGTGCTTAGTGATATATCTCCCAAACTATCAGCAATCTTTCATTCCAATATACACTCATAAGTAATCTCGGTTCCACCGATTCCATAAACTCACCACACCGAGATGAACCACCTCACCATATAGCCAAACCCTAGAAATTTTGGATTTTCCGATTCGAACTCGGTCTCACCAAACTAGTGTTGCCAAGCTTCAGAACCTTCATCATCAAATCGGTGTCACCGAGATGATAAAGTCAGTCCCACCGAGATTGGCAAACCCTAGTCTTTGGAAGAATCGGACTCACCGAGATTGTATTTTCGGTCCCACGAAAATCCCAATGTTCACAAGATTTGAACTTTCGGTCTCACCGAGTTGTCAACTTCGGTCCGACCGAGATTGGTCAAATATGTGTAACAGTTGGATTTTGTGTGGAGGCTATAAATACCCTCCACCCCTCTTCATTCGTGGAGAGAGCCATCGAAAGAACTACCACTCCTACCTTACATTTCGAGAAGAAAACTACCTACCCTTGTGTTGAGATCAAGTAGCTCCACTCCCACCATATGAAGCTTGATCTCTAGCCTTCCCAAGTTGCTTTCCACTCAATCCTTTCTTCCACCACAGCCAAATCAGTGAGGAGAGTTGAGTGTTGGGGAGATTATCATTTGAAGCACAAGAGCAAGGAGTTCATCATCATCAACACCATCTATTACCTTTTGGAGGGTGGTGCCTCCTAGATTGGTTAGGTGTCGCTTGGGAGCCTCCGTCGAGGTGTGGAGTTGAACCAAGAAGTTTGTAAGGGCAAGGATATCGCCTACTTCGTGAAGATCTACCCCGAGTAAGGCTAGTCCTCCGTGGGCGTATGCCATGATGGCATAGACAAGGTTGCTTCTTCGTGGACCCTTCGTGGGTGGAGCCCTCCGTGGACTCTCGCAGCCGTTACCCTCCGTGGGTTGAAGTCTCCATCATCGTGGATTGACGATAGCACCACCTATCGGAACCACGAGAAAAAAACCTCCGTGTCTCCAAATTGTGTTTGCTCTTCTCCACCTCTCTTTACTACATGTGCAATTTACTTTCCGCTGCCTATACTCTAGAATTGCATGTGTAG